>VWZW01006553.1:1182571-1490522 GCA_013397115.1 Edolisoma coerulescens
AATTATAATTATAATATTCTGGTTAGAATCATAGAACCATTGAAGTTGTAAAAGATCATTGAGTTCAAATGTTAACCAAGCACTGCCAAGCCCACCACCAAACAATGTCTTTAAGTTTGGTCTTAAGATATGTCTTTAAGATATGGTCTTTAAGATATGTCTTAAAGACATATCTACATGTCTTTTAAATCCCTCAGCCATTTCCCTGACCAGTCTGTTCCAGGGCTTGATAACTTTTGGTGAAGAGATTTTTGCTAGTATTTAAATGACCCTTTGCTAGTGCAACTTGAGGGTGCTTCATCTTGTCCTAACACTTGCTACCTGCAAGAAGAGACCAACCCCCACATGGCTACAACCTCCTTTCAGGGAGTTTTAGAGAGTGATGAGGTCCCCCCTGAACCGCCTTTTCTCCAGGCTGAGCCCCCTCACCTCCCTCAGCTGCTCCTCACCAGACTTCTGCTCCAGACCCTTCCCCAGCTCCACTGCCATTCTCTGGATAGACTCCAGCACCTCAGCATCTTTGAGGGGTCCAAAACTGGACATGGACTCAAGTTGTGACCTCACCAATGCTGAGTACAGAGAGAGGATCACTGCCCAGGTCCTGCTGGCCACATTATTGCTGATACAAACCAGGATGCCACTGGCCTTCTTGGCCACCTGGGCACATGTTGGCTCATGTTCAGCTGCTGTCACCAGCATCCTCAGCTTCTTTGCCACTGGGGGGTTTTCAAGCCACTCTGCCCCAAACCTGTAGCACTGCAGGGAGTTTTTTGACCGTAGTGCAGGAGGGACCTAGTCATCTGCTATCGTCTCTGCAAAACTTGTGCAATTCTTTTCAATACTTTATGAACTTAAATACAGATTAAACATTATTTAACAAATTAATAAAATTGTCACATGTTAATAAAACAAATTGAAGTAATTCTCCTTTCTTTAGTTATTAAATATCCTTCTTTCTGTAGCTGTGCTTTTCAGTCAGTGGGAATGGGCATTTAAGAAAGAGGAAGTATGAAAAAGATTTGTTGAAGATTTGCTGTTGATAAGCTCTATAGATAGTTCATCCAGAATTTTATTTCATAATTCAGATACAGTAGATATAACTCCATGCAACTTTGCAATCAATTTTACCAAGACATCAGTCCAAATATTCTTATAATTTACTTGTACGACACACTATGAAATAGTCTTGGTACAACCTTCTGAAGGTTTGCACTGCTGTATGCTCATTTTCCTCCCATCTTCTTTGTTCCTGAAGTACTCAAATTATTTTCAACATTCTTGCAACATAAAGGAAAGCAGTTTAATTTTTTAAATATCTATTTCTTTTTTCTAAGTCCTGACACACATGACCACATTTATCAATTTTGTCTTACAGTGTAACTGAAAAAAAGTCATAGAACATGGTCTTTACTTTTACCATTCTTCTAGCTGTACAATTATTTAGCATGTTATGTGGATGGAATCTAAGCAAATTTGTTAAGATTATTAACAAATAGTTGTAAAATCCATCCTTCCGTGGTGCTTTTCAATTATGTAATTATCTTATTCACTCTCTCTTCACTTCATTTTCATAAATGATTCCTCTCCATTATTCTAGATGTATTTGTCTAACCATAGTGCTTCAAAATTTTGATTGTTGACTGGAACCCCATTGTGCTCGGTGCTGAATGCATACGGATCAATAATGAAGCAAACCTGTCTCTACTAAGAAAAGTATAAGAATAAGATGAAAGACAATGTATTGATATAAACAGATGGGATAAAAAAGCATAAAAGGAGACTAATTTTCCCTATTTTATGAATATTACCTGACTTTACAATTTTTAAGAATGTGTATTTTCATTTGACTCGTGTCTGAGAAATGGACATTTTTTAAAACTACATTGGTTTCACATTTTAAAAAATGTGCCTAGTTGTTGTTTATGCTTTTAAATCTACAGGTATGAACTCTGATACACCATAAGAAGAACTTTTTTCATTAAGAGGACATTTTCCCTTGTCATAATTGGCATAGTGCTGGCTGCATTTTCCTTGTGTGTCTCCAACTAATGACTTTCTGGTCTATGTCATTCTATTTAAGGGACGGAAATAAGGCAAATTTTGGTCTATACTTGAGCTACTTTGGGAAAACTGACATATTTGCAGGGTTAATATCTTTTTTAACGTTATTTTATTTCACAGTATTGTTCTTTTGGAGATACCTTAAGCCTGTTTTATCTTAATATTTTCTGAATTTGAAAGGATACTATAATTCTCACTTCTAGACCACTTCTTCCAGTTCTGTGTATGCTCTTAGACTTATACTCTTGGGCCCAATATCGTTAGAGGCTGGATTTTCCCACTGCACTTTGGCAACAGGTACTTCTGACAGATGGTGAATTTTTGTGTTCATACTTCCTTTGATCATGCAGCTGAGCCATCAGAAATAGCACCACAGTTTAGGACTTGTACGAGCCGGCCCAATGGCTGCTCTTTGACAGAGGGAGGATAAGCAGATAAGCAACTATGATTCTTGGACTATACTTTCGCTTACCTGTAAAGTTTTGCTCAGATCTGTGATAGAATTCACAAACTTTGTTCTGAATTCTGTACAGACCACACTTTGGAAATTGTCATTAGGATGGAATGTGTGATCCTTGTCATGCTTCTGAGGAGGGTGAGGAAGGACAATGAAGAGGTGAGTGTAATTCTACGGAAATGCAAACTGTTTTAAAGCACTAATTATTATAGAAGCAACACAGATAACTTCGGCTCATTTGGAGATCTCTGCAGGAATACTCTGGGTGGATGGCTCATCTCAGGCATAGTATGTGTTAGGGAGGGCTGGGAAAGGAGCAAGAACAAATCCAAGTGTAGAACTTGCTCAGAAGAAGGGTTTTTAGTCATAGGAAATTTTAAGAGAGTGATAAAGTTTGTTTGCTGTCCACATTAAATCAAAAGCATATCCTTGCTCTATATGTCTAGAGTTAGCTCTTGGATAGTGTAGCTGCTCAGTGAAATTTGTGTTCCTGTCAATTTCCCAAATAATCCCTGCCATTAAACTGATGAGACTGTCATCTCCACTGGTTGGTTGCAGAGGACTTGGCTCTTGAGCAGCTCCATGAATCCAATTTGAGTTTTTCACAGTTTGTGAGATTCCTGTCCCTCTGGCAGATCTACCAGGAATTAAAGTGGTTCCCTGGAAACCCATCTCTGCAGTCAGTTAAACCCAAGATGTTTGAAATGAGACAGTTGGGCTCAATGAATTGCGTGTTTCTGTGTTACTTTATTTTGTCAGGGTTTATTTGACTAGCTGTACACACTGACAGCCGCCGACAGACAAATACCTTATCAGTGGTCTAAACAGTCTGATTGTTCTAACAGAGAAAAATGGATTGTACTTGATGCATTTTTCAAGTGTTTCAAAATAAACTCTCCACACTACAGAAATGTGCCTGATGCTTTCACAAAACTTATATGCAGTAATTGAAAATATTCATCATCATTCCCCATTTCTTTTCTCATCTCAGTTCTGTTTTGTTCTGTGAAGATTTTGTGATCAGAGACAAACCATAATGGGGTGTTTTGTATATGACTAATGATAAAAAGAATTATATGGAAACCTGTTATCAATTTCATGTAGCTGGGATACCTCATTATAATGGGAAACATAAATTTGAGCCTGGGTCTCCTACAGCCCAAGCAAAGTTCAAATCCAGATTGTGGTGCATGCTCAAAAGCATTCTGGCAAAATTTTATTTTCAGACAGCTGCTTTATTGATTCATATTTGCTTCAAATAAGGATTTAAAAATATGTACAAATTAATTAAAATTACTGGGGCATACAGATGTTCTCTACTTTGTTTCGCCCACAATCTGCTTGTCCTGTGTCACAATTAGGAAGTAACAGTACTGTAAATTTCCCAAAGCACCTCCAAAACAACTGCATCATCTACAACTGCATCATCTACAACTGCATCATTTACAACTGCTTTAGTGCCCATATCAGAACTCCTGCTTCCCCAGCAACACCAGTGCTTTTGGAGGAAAGATGACATACTCTAGGTCAAGTTATGAATAGGAGTTCCCTCTCTCTAAAACTCACACCAGAGTCATCAGGACAGACAGATGAACAGTGGAGTATCTGAAGGTGTGTTAGAAAACAGACTTTAGAACAGAAATCTATCAACCCAGAAAAAAATAGTCTCACCCCTTCAAGCCAAACTCTCAGTGATGGTAGGTGTTCCCAAGCTGCAGTCCTGACATCTGTGCTATAAAGTCATCAAAAGTGGTTTGTTGCTAAAACATGTTAGTTCTTTCTGCTACAAAAATGAACAGGCTTGAATTTATGTCTTTTGCCTAAAATTAACCTCAAAGTGTTAATCCTCTGTTATTCTTTGATTTGTAAAAGTTCTGTTTCTCAGATATCTCCAGCAAACTATTGGCTTTTTGTTTGCTTTGTTTTGACCTTACCAGTGAGATTTCTTAGAGAAATAAAATTTAAGTGATCATATTGTATGTCTATCTCCCTTCCTTCTGCTTGTCCATAATTTTTTAACCTGTCCACCAAATTCAATGAACTTTGACAGAGACACAGTAATTTCAAAGATGCTCTGTTCCTAGACATATTGTGAAAACAGACATTTAAGTACTTGAGAGAACGTACAGCTGTCTGCAGCATGACCTCAGCCCTTATCAAACAGCAGGGAACACACATGGAAGGACTGCATTTAGAACTTCAACCATCAGATAAATTTTATATGGAAGTCATATCTTCCTAGATAATTCTGGAGACAACTCCATAGGAAATCAAAATATATGATTTAACTTGTTCATGGAGATACTGTTTTTAGATTTTAAAAAGTTTCTTTAAAAACATTTCAGTTGTACATTTCACTGCTAGTATTACTTTTTTAAAAATACCTAACACTACATTTCTCTTTTTACATTCTCACTGTTTTCTTGTTCCTTTTCTCAAGAAGCTTAGAAATACTCAGTTCATACTCAACATCCGGATATGGAGCTGTAACAGCCAGACTGAGGTTTCCTTTGCATTTTTTGGCTTCTAAAGTATCTGAACCCATACATTCTCTTGCCTTTCCTACATTAGCACTAAGGGAGCTGTTTTGGAGATTAACTTTACCATCTGATGCCCTGCTTTCTATAATCTATCCTGAATCACCTTTAAGAGATCTGTGCTATGCTGTGAACCTAAGTGATCCAATCTGGACAGCTATTTGCCTTCTAAGCCACAACCAAAGTTGTCAAGTTAATAGCATGTAATTCATGAACAGGAAATCCTTCTAACTTGTGCTGTTTTTTCTAGACCATGAATTCATAATGGAGAGCCAACAAAACTCAGGAAAAAAAACCCAAAAGGGAATGAAGAAAGTTAAGGTCAGGCATTTTGCTCAGTGCAGATGGAGCACGTCTTCATACAGAACATCCTGAGGCAATCTACTGAACACGCCACCCCATCTGATGAATATATCATTGTCCCGAATTTTAATATGACAAGTCTGCTTTTAAGTGTCTTGTTTATGCTTCAGTACTTGAAGACTATGGAAGGATCACAGCGGACTCTTTCATCTACCTTTTTTTTTTGATCATGCATAGGAAAAAGAGAGTGGACAGAGGTCCTCACCCTCATGACATTGTGTGAAGTACCAAGCTCAATGCATGTGAAACAATTTTACACAAATGGCAGAATAATAAGAATGAAATAGCCATAATAAAATTACTTTTACTGTAGCCAAGCATCAAAACACCTGCAGAGTGGGGTGGGCTGTTTATACGCACCTACAGGGCATCACGTGTTTCTTTGCAGCCAAAACATGTCTCTGTTCCTTCTAACCAAACTTGCACAGAAGCAGCTGTTCCCAAACCACCCTTGTGACATAATTCCATTCTATGTCTGAAGTCATTATTGTAGTCCTGTTGCCATGACAGCATAACACTCTCTGTTGCTAATGCGTACATCTCGGAAACAATTAGAGAAGTACCACTATCCCCAAATTGACTTTAATTAGATTAGTTCAAAAATTAGTCTCTAATACCATACATTGGGGGGAAGTTTGTGATAAATCTCTTCTTTAATAAATGATTCCAGGCAAAAGACGTTTGGCTCAGCTATATTCCCCCTTTATAGCTCTTAACTTTATAGTTGAACCTAAGAAAAATATGTGGAATCACCACTTCTATTCCTACTACTTTGGAACACGTAATAATCACATTTAATCAGGAAGTCTTAAAAGGAAAGGGAACATTTCTCGTTAAATGCCTTGCTTCTCCTTCTGAATATTTTAAAATTTTCAGATCTAGAAAGCTTTAAGTTCTTACTGCAATTATTTTTTTTCGTCTTTCATTACAGTGATAACATGGAAATTCACTACAGGATGCATCTGATTATACAAACCTATCCCTTCATTAGAATGGGTATCATTTGACACTAAGATAAGTTTTCAAGCCTCATTCCACATAATCTTTATCCCACCTAAATTTTAATGATATTATTTTCAGATTTTTATCTCATCTTTTCTCTTAGTTCTTTATACTAATTTACAGTTTGATGGTGATAAGAGAGACAATACAAAAAAATACTGTTAAGGTTGGTGGGAATATTACCCTTCCAGGAGTTTTCTGCCAAGCCAGTGGGTCCTTTCCCATCCTGAACTCCTGTATAATTATGATTTTTTTTACCTGGTATGATGTGAAAGCAGAAAATGTTTGGGATTGTGAGCTTTACATATGTAACCAGACATTACAGATTCACCACATAAAAAATACTCTTCAAATAGAATTTGTTGTGAGATCAATCCTGCCAAAGTTGCTGGTTCTCTGTTACTCCATTACTTTTCTGAACTCTTTATTTGACAGGTGTCACTATAACAACACCAGTTTTCATGTCACAGAACAGGCAGAGCAATCGTCTTGAAACTAATTTCTTGTTTATTTTAAAACATGTTCCACATGAAACATTTTTTTCCTTTTTGTATGTGGAAAACGCCATCATTCAAAAACAAGTATTCACAAAAAAGCTCACTGCTTCAAAAACATTTTAACAAATTATAAAAAAACCCCACAAAAAACCCCCAACAGCATGGGCATATCTTTCTCTTTTATTTTTTACATATAATGAAAATAATAATGGTAATAATAACTATAGCAATTCAGTGTACTGTTTGAACTGCATTACTTTATATTCTCGCTCACTGGCTGAAAAAATCACAACTTCTAGATTTGGTAGAGTTGAAAAATGGTAGTACGAAGCACTAATTGCTTTCTAACTCGGTAATTTCTCTAAGCTGTGATTAGGTGAAGAAATGAGGTCTTCACAAAGAAAATGGGGTGATTCCTAAACAGCCCTCAGCAAAACTGATTGTTGCACATGTGTGATAAAAATCCTTCCTCAGCTGAGAGACAGCGGACTTTGTAGCTTAAATGCCCATCACTGAGGTATAGATTCAGACCACAAATTCAGTGCCCATAATAGAAAATAACCATGTGTTCTTGAGACACCCATGGATGGCCCATTTTGTCAGAATTTTGCCACTTTTGAGGACATGGGAATCTCTAAAAAAAGAACGAAGACTGGTTCAAAAAGTCTAGTGACCCCAGAAATCTATCTCCAGCATTAAAAAAAGAGATCTCTGCACCACGATCACATCCAATCAATCTGAACTCAACACTGAAGTCAGATTCTTCAGGACAGATCATCTGGTGGGGAATGACATGGAGCCTTCACAGTTTCTCAAAGACATATGTGGTTGTGTACATGCAACCTTTGAAGAAAAATAGTTCTTTAGATGCTGTCAAAAGCTTTTTCTGATTTTGTGAAATCTGTGAGTCCCCCATCTGAATGCATTAGGACCTCTGTCAGTGGGTAAATTTAGAGTCCTCCAAGAACCTGAGCAGATGTAAATTCACTCAGGTGACACTGAGGAGTTTGACATAGAAATCCTGCTTTGACCATCTTCTCTAAAGGCTCTGTCTTGCACTGGATTTCAGCAGGTTTATAGAAGACTAGGACAATACAAGACAACCTCTGACTACTTGTTCAGGGCTGGCTAGATGATGTTATGTTCCTCATAAGTTTTACACGCACACTATTCATCAAGCCACCCACCTGAGTGAAGAACTTCTCTTGTTAAGGTCCTGCTGTGCCTGGCTTGGAATCATTTTTATGCCATGAGCATTAGGATTCATCTTTTCTCTCTCTCCTTGTGCTTCCCTCTTACCCAATTGAGTGGACACCTGACCACTCAATATTTTCCATGTATTTTACTATTAGCTCATGCACTGTATTTGGAGGCTGGACAGATGTTTTGGGATAATATACACTTGTTACCCTCAGAGGAACTAAAATTGAGTGTTAAATATCCAAAAAAAGAAATGTAAAGATACTTTTTTTTTTCTTCTTCTTTTGTGAAAGGTGATAGAAAACATGTGAAACACAATTGCAGCAAAAATATTATCAAGGCTGTTTCAGACAGGCCCCTGATGATATATGAGTAGACCGCAATGCTGCAACTTGTATAGTCTTCATTTTTATTCTTTTATTAAATATGCAGTTAAGCTTAACAAGCAATAAGTCTCTTTGTATTTGTTGTGAGTTCTTGTGAATGAACAAGTTGGGTCTGTGGCTGGTAGCAGGGAAGATGCGAGTTTCTGCTGAAATTCTTGCTGTATTATTAACTCACACAGCTGGTGTTCCTTTCTCCTGGAGATGTGGGAGAGTGAAGAGCAGGGCATTTAAATGCTGTTGACTATGTCTATTTTAGCAAGTAAGATAGTGCAACAGAGGGCCACTGGATCAAAGTAACTAAAACCAAAGACTTTATATATGGATCATGTGGCTCCAGCAGAGAAGTTGTGGGTGCCCCAACCCTGGAAGTGTTCAAGGCTGGGTGGATAGGGGCTTTGACAACCTGTTCTAGTAGAAGGTATCACTGCTTGTGGCAGGGGGATTGGAAATGGATGATCTTTAAGTCTGTTCCAACCCAAGCCATTCTATGATTTTATGGTCTAGAAACACAGGACTAGATTTAGTGTGAAACTTAGGACAAAAAAATCCAAAAACTTTGGTTTAAATCTGTCTGAAGGATCAGTGTTTGAGACTTCATGTTCTCATCAGGAGTTGAAATATATTTTTCATGCACCTGAAACTGATCTTCCACTTCTGTTTCCTCAGATAGAAAGCACTGCTCATGTACACCAAATCACCTCTGAAATGGAAACTATGCAATACATGTGGTTACTGGAATTTTGTTTCAGAATTACATTATTTCTCCATCCTAGAAACTAATACAGGTGCAGCTTTTGAGTATATTTTATTTACTGATTTAGAAAGAGCTGCAGTTGGTATTTTCTCAGGACCACCAGAAAAATATTGCTCTTCTTGAGGTATTCCTGGTCAGAGCATGTTCACCTCTGGCAGTTTGGAAATGATACTTAATACAGACACTGAAGGGTAGAATAATGTTTGATATATGAATGATTAGGTGACAGAGGTGTGCCTAGGGTAAACAAGTAGTTTCAGTACCTGTTTCTTCTGTACTGAATATGCTTTGAAGAACTCAATACTTGTCAGTAGCTTTTGTAATGTTAGATTTTATTTCCTAATTATTCTGATGTCTCATTCTTCTGCTTCTTGGTAGGTCTGTTCTAGTTCCCAGACCAGTCAAGCTGGATAGTGCTCTTTGTCAGAAAAGTTCTACATAAGCTTTTACTAAATGCAATCTACACGGATAGAATATAAACTTTGGATAACTTACTTCGTCAAAGTACACCGAAGAAGTGTTTTTTAAAGGACCAAGCATAATAAAATAAAAATAATAATAATAATAATAATTTATTTATTTATTTATTTATTTATTTATTTATTTTAATGTGGTGTTTATACAGATTACTGCAATGCTTTATTGTGAGTTTAGAAAATTAAAATGGGAACAACAATAATAAATTCTTGGCAATTATTTTACTCTTGTGTTTGGAATCATTACTTTTTACCAAGTCCTTCAGGCACAGTAGGTCACAAAACTCTCAAGATCAATAAGATGAAACCATAAACCCCACAATGAGTTTGTGGTGGGCAGTACCCAAAGATATAAGCTATATCTGATTGCTCTTCAAAAGTGGTTAAGAGATTATTTGCTTCATAAATAAATCTAAATTATTCATTAATTCCCTTTGAAGAATTCACATAAATTTAATGTGAAACATTTATAAAGGAAGTATGAATTTTTTTAAGATGTCTCAAAAATGTATCATGGGACAACTATTGAGGCCAATGAAACCTCAGCTGAGAGAGGAATTGTGTCAAAGAATTTACACTGGATACAGATTTGTTTCTGTGCATCTCCACTTCATGTCACTGCAGGTCACTAAGAAAATCTCAAAAGCAGGTTGAGAATACCATCACAGAGATTGTTATTCTCCTCATCTTGGGGAAAATTGATGCTGATAGGACCAGAAAATTGAATCAAGAAGATTTTGCTTTGTTTTGTTGTGTTTTTTCTTCTCTTTCCCCTTCCCCTTTTCAGCATTCTTCAGAGCCTAAGCTTGGAAAATTCATAGAAACTACTAGGTGAATAAAAGAAGAGCTAGATTGCCAGAGGAAAGTGTGGATGAGATGTGAGAATTAAAATGCTGAGGGACTTGGAACAGCAAGCTAACAAGTACCTATGCTGCATCTGTGGAGACGGTGAACACAGGAAACAATCTCCTTTTATGCTGGAGGTAAAATATGTTCAGATAAAGATGATGAGAAGGTGCATAGGATTTATTGCACTGGATCAGAAAACTTTTATATTCCTTCTCATTTTTTGAGTTTGAATTTTTGCTGCCTTCAGAAGTGACCAATGTCTGGTGCTTGAGGGGAGGTTGAAGAAAAGCCCTTAATGAACTTAGCCAGTTGTGTGAAAAGGAAGGCAGAGAAGAGGATATCTTCTTGACCCCTGCAGCTATCAATTCACCCTTGGAAGCATAACAATAGATTACTTTAACATTCATATTTTTGTTATTACTCATAAAATTATTCAGCCGTTTAAAAACCTTTCATATTTGACTTAATAATCTCCTGCTGGAGTTAATTCCAAGGGAGGACAGCATGCTGTGAAAAGTATTCACTTTCACAATTTTTGATGTCCTTTTGTGTTCCATTTATTTCATTGCATATCCTTTATTGATTTATTATGTCATAAGGTTAAAAGTAGGGTCTTACCATTCTGCACTTCATAAAAATAAATAGAAAGAACAGAGCATTCCATTTTCCTATATGAAATAAAACTCAAGCTGTTTTCATTTTGTATATATATAGAAGAGTTGAGTTTCTCTACTTTCTGTACCTGCAAATAGAGAAGGTAACGATGACAAAATTGTTTATGTGGTAAATTCTGCATATACTGTTTCCCTGTATATTTTTCTATTATCAATAGGTTGATTGACTCCTAAAGAAATTTCAGGAGCACATCAGATAATAAGGTAGAAAATAACCCCTACCTATCAATTAATTTTTTGGACTCATCATCCCCAAGTTTGAGTTTTACTCCAGAGTATCACACAGAAATAAGAATGGGAAATATTAAATTTTTAGACAAAAAAAGGGAACATTCTGTTTATCCTGCCATATGTGCAACTTTATCAGGAAATTCCTATTTTTATATTAGCTCTGCATTTTCAAGGATCTGAAATCCTTCAAACCACGATTCATAGAATTAATTAGAGACAACTGCATTTATGTCTGTGAATGCTGGACTGAGATTCTTTCAGCATGTTTTTAGATTACAGGCGAGACTGTCTTGATTTGTAGATCATTACACTTTCTAGCACAAAGTGGAAACAGAAGTTAAGAAATGTGCGCCCAAACATTCCAAAGCACTATCTCAGGAATATTTAATAGCATATGGAATCATACTGTTGGTGAGAATTCCCAGAAATGTACATACCCATATTTGTATATTGACAAATACAATCTTAATTAACCTTTAGCACAAGTAGCTGATGAAGCTCCTTTGCAGTGAAATCAAATCCTGAGTATCTATATTGATTCAGGTAAGCACAGATAATTTTTTTCTTCTTCCACTTCTAAATCAAAAGTAAATTGTATTTACCCACTATCTATATTCCTTTAGGCAAGTCTCTGGTAAGAATGGGAGCTGTGCTGTAAGTTCTAGCCTGCAGGTCAGTGTGGTCAGTCAAACAGACTGAGTGACTCCAGAGGAGTTCCACCCTCAAAGATCCTTCTATTTGTCCTGCTAGCTTTTCCCAGGGCATCACTATATGAGAAAAAAACACAGCCTAAGCAACTTTATGTTTCTCCTTCAACATTGAAGCATGTCTGTAGCTGCACAGGACAATGAGAAAGGGAAGACTGGAAGGAGATGGAAAGGTCTTTAACAAAGCTTCTTGCTCTTTCTCATCTTCTCAGCTCTCCTCTGCATTTGATAGCACAGGAATGTGCCAAACGGGTCATCGGGAGAGAAGCAACAGGGCACGCCTGCTGCTCATGCTTGGCTATTTCCTCTCTGTAAAGGCTCCTAAACCCCAGAGACTTCAGGTTGGGTCCTTTGTATTCCCAGTGTGCTGGAGGTCTGTAAATCTGAAGTACTTCCGTTTAGGCACATGTAGGAAAGATGATGTGTACCAGAAGCTGAATTTTTCTCTGCCTATCTCTTCTGAACATGTCTATGCATCAGCTGTCTGCAGAACATTTCTATATACCTTCTGAAAGGGTTAGGGCCTGCACAAAGTGAAACTGCAGGTGTTAATCTTTTTTTTTTTTTTTTTCCAAATAGTATGGAAAGATTTTATGTATGTTTCAGAGATCTGGGTTTCCTTCAACAACGCATCTTTGAATTAGATGGTTTGGTACATTTGGTCAGTCCAGATGTTCACCCAGGTGTGCATGTTTCTGTTTAAGCAATACAAGTGTAGCCACTGCTGACCAGCCCCTGTAATCAGAGGAGTGCTCCATCTGCTGCTATGTAGTAGCCTGGTATTTTTACAGCGTTCAGTCATTAAGGAGGTGACCCAGGTTCAATTTCTTTTTCTGCCTGACGAAGGGTATTACCTGGGAAATGTTTTATGGTCATAAAAAAAGTGAAGAATTTTTTGCTCAGTTTTCCTCTTTGAAGCTGTGTCTGTGTGTGTAAACGATTGCAAGGGTCTCTGGTCTGAGAAGGGAAAGAGCATAGTGGTGTAAATCTGCACCTCAGTGCTGAGTAGTGCTGCCTCAGAAAGAAGGCTGACTGCATGGAACGTTTTTTATGTCCAATCATCACTTAATTTTGTCACAGGACTGGCCCTAGGAGCAGAAAGTGATATTTTCCAACTGGCTGGTGAATGAGTCTCTTTGTGTTGCCTCTGTACAGAGGTCATTATTTTGAGGTTGCTGGAAGCCCCTATTCACTGCAGTGGGTACCTGCATGCCCACCAGAAGTGCTGGATGTCACAGAGCCATGTCATTAGCACTGGGTCTTGCATTACTGAAGCTTCTAGGCATTTAAGCATTAAATTGGATCCAGTCTGTGATGTCTTTCACTGTCTGATTTTTTTATTTCTTGCTGCTTCTGTCTGTGCTGAAGATAATCCAAATTTGTGACATTGTTATACTTTGTTTGCTTTCTCCTTTTCACAGGAAATTGTTATTTTCAATTCCTTTTTATATCGTTTCTTTCCAGCAATAATTATGGCTTACTTGATCAAGAGATTCAGAGGTTGGTAGTATGAGTCACTTTTCCTATTCAGTTTCCACAAAGTCAAAATGACACTTTCTTAATCTAAACACCTGCCACTCCTTTGCAGTACCAAAAGCACTTCTATTCTCCATTCCTACCATTTCCAGTCTCTTTTTTGTTAAACCACAATCATATAATCTGCATTTTCTTCATGCAAATCTTTTATTTCAATGTACATCCAACAGGTTACCTCCTCCTGTGCAAACAGTACCTCTAATTGTTAGTGAGAATCCACCCTCTAGTTGCTTTTGTCTGTCCCTAATGTAAATTTCATGCATACAAATACATATATTTTTTTTTGCTGCATTACAGATATGGCAAAAAACAAAGCATCTAGCTTCAACTCTGAAACTACTAAATTGTGTATTCTCAGCACTTGGAGAATCATAACAGCTGGGGATGGAAGGAAAGCTGATCGGTCAGGCTATTCAGTCCTTTCCAACTACCACATTGTTCTCAAAAATATATTCTTAACTTCGCCTGGCTTACTTTTAAATGCAGCTTCTTTTCATACTACTTAAGTCTAAAAAAGTGAGAGACAGATTAGTCTTTTATAGCAGAATTACTCTCTTTGACTTTATGATAGTTAAATTTATTTTATTGGGTGTATAGACAGAGATGAAGTGCACTTCATTTTTATGAAGAACTAAACTATGGGTAATATGAAATCTGAACTGAAGAAGGAGCTGTTCCAAAGACACTAAAAAATTTGTGAATTTTCAGCTTCTGAAAAATGTCTTTCTGAAAGACTGTTACTTGGCATTTTTTGTTATAACTTCTATACTCTGAGTCAGATAACTCTTATACTAAACTACAAATAGGCCAAATACTCAGCTGTTATAAATCCAGTATCCCTGCTGACAGTGCTGCTTGGCCAATTTGCACCAGCTTAGGATCTGTCCTTTTGATCTGTCCATATGTTTTTTGATGATAAGCATCACAAATTAGGAATGGATTTACAGAAAATCACTTTTTCTCTTTTACATCCCTAAGGATGCATAGGTGAGCACAAGCTTTCAAATATTTGCAGCTCTGACTTTGGCATTAATGGCTGCTGTTTCAAAATACACTGCTCTGTTGCAAACTTCCCAGTTTCCTGACTACAGGAAGTTATACTGCAAGTGACTCTTATCAGCTACTGCACTGAGAAATGATACCATCAAAATTAACTGGAAAATATTGTGGGAGATAAAGTATTAAAAAAGGTACTGAGCACGTATCTTGCCTTCTAAAGTTTAGCTATAAAGCTTACTTTCTTTTTTTCTTTCTCTTTTTTTTGGTTTGGTTTTGGTTTGGTTTGGTTTTGGTTTGGTTTATTTTTCTTTTTTTATTATTTTATTGGATTCAAACCAGGAAAATGTATAATTAGAAATGAGGGAGCAAATCAGAAGGATGTCAGAGGAGCAACAAAACTGTTCAAATGACAAAATGAGATAATCAATACCATAGAAAAAGAGCCAGGTCTTGCTGCTGTTGTGTGATGTGTGATATGCCAGTGGCCTTAAAGGCCCATATCAACAGAATAGAGTACCCCTGAAAAATTTCGCTTTCATCAATATTAACCAAGTCTTACATGAATTAAAAAAAAAAAANAAAAAAAAAAAAATTAGAAGTGAACAACATGAAATGCCCAGGAAAAGGGGGATATAAAACAGAGTCTTATTGTGAATTAATTGAGTTTATTTTTTTGATTATTAATTTAGCATATATATACCTCAGCTTTTTTCAAACCAGATTAATTTAGCACATTGTCAAGTAAGCCACTACTAAGGGGACAATATCAGAAAGCAGAATGGCTCAAATGCTTTCTTAACTGGGGGCAGAATTCTGAGCAGCAACCATGTGTGGACTTATGAAAGGGTTGATGTTGCCTGGTACAGAGTGAACTGTACTGTCACTATGCAGACCTAATTCTCCCTCTACCTGACTGGATACAGGATATTTTGCAGATGGATCCTGGCACCAGCACTCTGAGGGCTTGCATGCAGATTTGGGACCTAGTTAAACAGTGCTGTTGTCATTACAAGCTTGCCGCAGGTATTAAGAGTAACATGCTGTTGGTCAAAGTGTATTATAAATGTATTTCTACAGGTCAGATTTTGGGATAGAATAATTACATCAGTGTAAGGCTGAAAAAAACCCCAGTGAGTCAAGTTCCTGAGAAGCTGGACATTGCATTCATTCTTTTGCAAAGAACTGCTGCTAAGATGGGTATCAAAAATGTTCCTCAAATGGGAAGACCACAAGATTCCTTCATAATGGAAATTGCTAGGAAACCTAAATAGATGAATATTCTTCACATTCTCAGGGCAAAGCTGTATAATACGCACCAGATAACAGCACATTGTAGGAAGGTAGCTTGGTTTTAAAGTAAATGTCAAGAGTCCCTGCATTAAATAAAAAAATTCTTTCACAGCAGTATGGGAGCAACGATGAGGTGGAGAGGGAGAAGTGAATTCTGCACAATGATGGCAGTGTTCACCCTTTACTGATTCAACCTTCCACTTCCCTGACAATCATTTAACATGCAACAGTGACTATATTAAGTATTTTTACTATTCCCTACAAAGCCACCCTGGAGGAATGGCACAGCAGACCTGCTAAGGTTCTCAACTTCCATCCTTTTAGCTCCATCTTAATTAGCTGGTGGAATGAATGAAATTATTTTGCCATTCCCGTGTCCCAACTTGGCAAACTGGGACTTGGCACTAGCTCAGACTAAGGCATTCCATGCAGCTATATATGGTATGAGTTAATGATGCTATTAGTAACACATTGCTGAATGTTAACATGTTAGAGCTTGTAGTTTCATCTCTCCATGGAAGCAACTTGATTAATGTTAGAACTTTTTAACAAAGGTATAATTTCTGTGCCACTGTTTTATATCATCAAGGAAAGAGGGATAATCTTTACATTGAGTATTATTGTGTTTAATTAAAAAGACTGTGCCAGGCTTTGTACTCCCCTATCCACTCACACACATATAGTGTTTTTCTTTGTTTTTTTGAAAAGGGTACTATGATTTGAGAGGCCATTGGTCATCTTAGTGAGTGACCTAATGCCTGGGCTGCTGAGGGCTGACAGGTACATAACAGTATACTGGTTGCAGGGTGCCCAGTCAGTGATATGTCACTTCAAGACATCCGCAGACCTAGTATTTTTAAACAAAAGCTTGTCATTGGAAGAACTAAGAAAGATCTTTTAATGAGAGTAGTGACACAATGGGGACACATTCATCAAGGAATTAGCAGGTAGGGTGTTTTTTGGAGGAGAAGATTGTTAATGATTAAATGGAAATCCTACTAATTAAAAGTCAAAAGGAGATAAATAAGGGATAACTCCCATGATAATTGCCAAATTTATATATTTAGAGAAACCTAGCACATCATAAATATTAAATTGGGCTATTATCTGCAGTGTGTCTGTGCCAGGGACCCATAAATAAAGACCTTAGGGACTAATCACTAGAAATTTTCATTATTTATCTTCTTCCATGTTTTAAGAAACAGAAAAGCTATGTCTTCAGTGTAAACTAAAAAGAGAACATACTTTTTTTTTGATGAATCTTTTGAGGAGAAGAAAATAAGGAATAATGCAGTGGGAATGTACAAACAAGAGGAGATCTCAACAATGAGAAAATCTTTCAAGAAAAACCTTGGCTTCCCATTTCTTCTGAGCATTAACCTCCTATTAAGTACACTAGTTTTATGTCAATGTGGAGCTCCATTGACTTCAATTAAGCTATCTCAGATACCCACCCTGCTGAGAGAGGAACCACAGACTTCTAAAAAAATCATCCTACACAGAACTGCGGCAAGAGTGGTGAATCGGGTCATTTGTGCAATTTTAATCATTAGTCCCGCCTTGTACCTTATGTAGTAATTTATGCAAAAAAAAGACACCTAAAGGCCTTTTTAGAGCCTGTGGTGTTGCTACTGGTATTAACGAGACTGTTTTATGCCCATTTTTGCAAGATTGAACGTGTATTATGTGCACAAATTTATGCACAGTTGGCTTCACTGGACCAGGATCTTGCTCTGCACAGAGCCTGGGCCTGTTGTCCTCTTGGCTCACTCAGCGTAGCTGAAAAACTGAACAGCTTGAGAAAGTGGGTCTTACCTACAAGATTCTCAAGTATTCTCGGAAATCAGAGGAGAGGATGGTGTCAGTTATGCATCAGTACAGAATCTGTAAAGAAGTTTAATTTATTGGAAGCTGAAAGCTCATTTGGAAATCTCCTCGGTGAATTATGCCACGGACAAGTCAGACAGTCCCATCTGGATTATTCTTGGAATTGCTTTGGTTTGGCCAGATTATTTTTGATCCACCAGATGCTTGAGTTCCCATAACAAAGACAAAGTGTGGGAGACGTTCAGCAGCTTGACACTGGGGTATTGACAAAGAAATACAGCTACTGACAATTGGCAGAGCTTTCCTTC
This sequence comes from Edolisoma coerulescens, assembly GCA_013397115.1. Lineage (NCBI taxonomy): Eukaryota > Metazoa > Chordata > Aves > Passeriformes > Campephagidae > Edolisoma > Edolisoma coerulescens. The sequence continues at coordinate 1,200,726 of VWZW01006553.1, forward strand.
ACATCCCTGCTGTCAGTCCTGTAGTAATCCTCTTTGGCCTTTTGACTACTGAAAAAGGATAATATTTTTTCTTATATTGGATATCATATAGAATCCAGTAGTTCTAAACAGTTAAAATACAGCTAAGAAGTACCAAGAATTACTTGAAGGGAGCATTAGACATCTCTTGCTGCATGCTAAGCTATCCTATCTTTTTGAAGCATGCCAAGTAAACATGCTGCAATATCATTCCCATGGTTGCACAGAGGTTTTAGGCAGAAGTGATACCCTGCAAGCTGAGATCCTGAGTCCTTTCTGAATTCCAGTATTTTAGAATGGGTAAAAGCCCTGCAAGTTTGTGAAGTCACTCATTCAATATGTGAGGCCAAGAGTAAAAATAAGACCCCTGAGCTCTTCCTTCTTCCTCCTTTAGATACTTTTCTCTGTAATGATGGGTAAAATGCAGGAGTGGAATACTATTGCTATTAAGTGAAAAATGAGGTTTTACTGTAAGCCATGAAAATGAAAGTAATAATTAAATCTTCATATAACTTTAGGTTGTATTGCAAGTGCTTAGCTGAAAAATTCGTCTTTAACTCATGGCCCGCAGCAATCACATCTGTTATATTTTAGGAACAGAAAGCTAATGAGGTGGAATCTGGAGTACTGAGCTTAATTGGGCTTGTTTTGATTAAGTGTATGTGCTGGGAATATTTTACACACTAGTATAAATTGCAAAACAGTCAACATAAGCCACAAAATTTGCAGAATCCATTGTGGGTAGTGTCAGAGAAAGGACTGTTTCCAATAAACAATAAAAGGCAGAAAGAAAATATCTGAAGTTTAAATGAAAAAAAAAAGTGCTTTAATTTGCCTAATTAGTGGCTTTCCACAGATGTAAGTGCATTTCTCTCTCTTGTTCACATACATGCAAATGCACACACGGAGGCACACAAAAATGTGCTGTATATTATAAAACTGTAACAGCTTGTCTTTGGGCTGAGTAGATTAAGTCTGACTGGACAAGGCATTTAAAACTGCATAATCTTTACACAAGCATGAAAAGTTGACATATCCTTCATATATTACATATTTAGCAGAAATAATAATATTTTACAGCAGTTTTATAAACATGTGTTTCAAGGGGGAGGGTGTGTGTGAAGTTTTTGTCTTGCCAGTCCTTATCACTTTGGGCCATACTCTTAGATAATGCAAACCCACATAACTTCATTGACTCTACCACATTTTGCTGATCCACTCAATACAGATCTAATCTCTCAAGTTCCCATGTGTATTCAAAGCTTAGGAGTTGGGGGAAAAAAGAGTACTGTATTTTAGCAACATTACAAATGATTTTAAATGGATTTTTCTCTGCAGTAAAAAATGTTACAGGCTGGGTGCCCGATATTTCGTATCATCCATAACTAGAAACAGAGGCTGACTCTTCAAAGTAAATTACACATGAATGAAAAGTGTTTCTGTTTAGATTGCTGTCAAAACCACATCAACAACAACAACAAAATTGTCTACTGCTTTCATTAGTAGCTCTAAAAACAGCTTCCAAGAAAAAAAATGCCTCCATCTTCACACACAAGGGAAGTAAGACACCAAGAACTGGCTTGCAGAAAGCCAGTGACAGAATTCCCTGAGTAGTGATGATCTGTCCAGTGGCCACCTGAATTGTCACAGTGTATGGAGACTGACATAAGCCACATGATAGGGGCATTTGACTTTTGAATCTTCCTCTGGCTTTGTGGGTTTAGGATTACAGTGCTGACATTTTTATAGCACTCACGTATGTTAATATATTTCATACTACCCAGACATGGTTGTCTCATGTTGAGGCCTTTCAGCTGGTAGATATTTTTCCCCGACCCCAAATGCAAACTAAAAATTTAGGCTGAGCTTTTCAAACTTTTGGAATTCCAATGGGATTTATTTATCAGGTTCTTCAATCCCTTTAGGATCTTATCTTTGCTCAATAGACTTTTCACGGTAATTGACTAGTATCTAAGAAAATGTCAAGAGCTAATAACTTCATTTTAGCTCCTTACTGGGTTCATATAATTCAAAACATTTTGCCTGAGATACAATTATTGCTCGGAAAAGGAGACATTTCTTCAGATGAGTCTCTATACAATTCCTGACCTTCCCACTATTCATGCTGGCTCTTCTGTTCCACAGGTAACAGTGGTAAATTCAGGGAACATTGAAAGCACACTGAGTTTAAGGAAAAATACGCTGCACCCCTCCAGGAAAATTTTTTAACAGGTTGGATTAAATTCTTCTGGCAAACAAAAATCTCATTGGTGAATTGCTGCTCCTTCCAGTGAGGAAGAAGATTGGTATATGAGCACACATAGACCTCCTATATACTACTAACCCAGGCTAAGGGACTGACTGAACTAACAGGAGACAAAGTACAATGTACAGGTTAGGTCTTGATGGAGCAAGGTCTTCACTCTTGAAAAAAAAAAAAAAAAATCTGTCTAATAGCCAGAGTTATTCAGGGCTTTGGCTTTACAATTCATTCAGAATAGTGCACTGCTGGTTGTGACCCCTTACACTGTATTGTCCGATTGGTTCAATAATGACTCTGAGGAATGAGAGCCACCTACCCTATTATTGGCTCCACCTCCTGGGGTTTTCCTGAAAGGGATTTCCATTCAAGTCTGGTCTAGAGTAACATATGCAACTACACCTGGAAGTACAAAAATGTGAAGAGGGCAGCCACTGCAGCTTCAGGTCGTGAGACGATTGCTGGCTGTGATTAGGAAGAAACCCCTCCTCTCAAATGAAGTATAGCAGTGTTCATATCTGAGGATTCAGGACTGGCTGCTGTCAAAAATAAGATATTCCCTGTGACAGTTCATACAATTTTGGATTTCCCTCCTCTTAGCCTTTCAAAATGAAAAAAAAAGAAAAGAAAACTTAGAGAAATTTTCTACCTTCTTATTAAAAAAAACCCAAAACTGGGGTAAAGGGGAAATAAATTTTAATACTTTGCCATTCTTCTGCTCAAACTTGTGCCACAGCTTTTTCCTTTACAAGTCATTTGAATGTTCCTTTTTCCTTTCTTTTTTTTTTCATAGACAGTGTTTCATGTTTCCAATATTTGATATAAAAATTCTGAATTAATTTTACTGTAGTGAGCCTACTAAATATGACTTCTTTTTTAAGCATGTTGCTCTTGTGAAAGACTGTGGTCTCTAAGGATTGTCTGTCAGTCACCTCATAAAATAAAGGTTATTATTATTATCAGTGACGAACAATAGCTGGTGACTTCAAGTCGAAGAAAGGTCAAGAGACTAATCACTGATATGCTTTCAGCAGCTATCTTTTCTAGTCAGGACTTAAGCGATTGTTAAAGGCATATTTTTCAGCTTTAAAATTTTTCCTGTTATTTCCTCATTGTCTGTATACGTGCATGAAATGTTCATACAAATCCATCTCGGGTCTTTCTGTATATGTCAAGATTCACTCAAGTAAATGAACAGAAAAGCATAATCATTTCAGAATCTGGAGTATGAATACTTGTGACATTCGTGAATTGTGTGTCAGAGGGGAGAAAGTGGGTGAGGACTCCTTTTCTCTGTTAGTAGCTACCATGTCTGTGTCATCCCGGAGCAAATTTCAATTCTCTGGCACAGCTCTTAAAGCTCGCCTTTGTTATCCTTCTGCTGGAGTGCTTCTTCCATCCACCCCACTTAAGAGCACGGGATACACTGTGGTTCCTTCTCGAGACCTTTGCTTTAGAATTCAGGTACTATAAAACCAGACCAGGTTTTCTGGAGATACATCCCTATTCTTTTGATCTTGCAAGCTATGGAGTATCAGTAATGTAGGAGGCTGTTCAGATCTGGGAGACTGAACAGGGCTGGTGGGACATGCTGCCTCTGCTCAAAATTCAGTTAAAGGCTGAGAAGTTTATGTAGGTCAACTGTGCCTTCCTTCAAACTGAAGCAGCTGGCCATGCCTAGAATATGTAATGTAGGTGGAGACAGCCTGACAGACACATAGAGAGCTATTCAACCAAAGGCTGGTATCAACTGAATCCCTTCATTGTTCTTGAGTGCATTGTTGAAACTACTGAACAAGTCATTGTTGGTAAATGACTGTCTGAAATAGTCTGTTTCTTTACTATAGATTTAAAGGAAAATATTACAGCAAGAGAAAAAGAAGGTGAAATTGATTTCATTTAAAAACAACCTTCCAGCCTCGCCTCACGTCTCACTCAAATAACCTTTGTAACTAATTATAGTGGAGCTTGAAAATAAAGCACTTCTAGGCTAAAGGATTTTATAAGTCATCACAATTATCCAGTGCTCAATATAGCCAAAATCCTATATGCTATTATGTTCTTGTGCCAGCAAGGCTGCCTGCAAGTTAACATCTATAGAGCTATGAGAGGAACAAGAGGCAAACATTGGTATCATCAAATATTCTATTGATGTCCAAAGAGATTATGGTAGGCTAGGAAATCAATAATTTCTAAGTGTTTTCTTCTTTTGACTTTGTATTAAATTCTGAATGATTGCAATAATTGGTGATTTTCCTCCTTTCTCAGGTCTGACAACATATCCAGATAGTAAATTTCATGGTCTGTCCTGCCATATTATACTCTTTTTTTTCCCTTTCTTCCTCTTAAAAGTTTAGAAGTATGCCTTAACATTTGTAGGCTATCCTCTCTGATGCAGATTTCAACTAAAACAGCCTTATCTGTCCCCAACTCCATTTGGATGACTTTTTTAATCCTTTGGAGTCAAGATTTAAAGGCTGTTTACATTAACGGGATTTGTCATTCTTAAAAAAAAGGAGCCTAGTTTCCTTTCTTTGCCTATTCCCAGATGATCTGTGTCTTGCACCTATATGCCTGAGCCTCTGTTTCTGTCAGTGTACTTCCTTTGTACTAAATATAACATCACAAATATGGTTTTTTTTATTATTTCTTTTTTCTTTTTTTTAGACTTTCAGGATACCAAATGCTCCATGCACATTGCTGTAGGGAAAATTTTGTTTCTTATGTTTAGTGACCTTCACCATATAGCACAAGGTCTATCTGTTTACTTGGGCTTTCTTCAAATCAATAGTTCCCAACTGCAGACCACGCACCATTAGTGATTCATGAAGCACTTGCTGGAGGTCCATAGAGAACTGCCTAGCAAAGCACAGGTTCCTCTGCATTTCCATCTGCTATCTTACTTTAAAACCAGCTAAAATAGTATTAAATATTTTCTGAATGTCACTATTCAAAGAAGGCAATTGCTGCTGTTACACAAGGCTGGAAGCGGGAGTCAAGGGGTTGAAAAGTGACCCACATCCCAGAACAGTTTAAGACCACTTGCTCTTCACAACTTCTCTGCCTTAGCTATAATCCTATGATTGGCCTGTACGGAATATCCTTTGGAGTCAAATCAGTTTTATGATTTCTAAACTCTGATGGCTTTAATTTGCTGCAAATCTTTCCAGAGATTATGATACTTTGTACAGCATACCTATAAATAAGTTCTATGACAGCCTCATTAATCAGGCTACATTTTAAAAGCATTAGCCTTTTTCCCCTCTGTTGAATCCACAGCTTATCTTTCCCCAATTATAATTAGTGTTCATTAAAAACAGTACTTTTTTTTGCAAACTAGAGAGTTACACTGGGCCTGATGTAGACTTCCTTCATCCTCCAGCTGATGAACCCCAATATTGGAGAGGTGTTTGAAAACTTGCCTCCACATTAGCAAATTGCAAATGGACTATTTTAAGCAGGGTAAGCCTAAAGATATCAGTCACAGTACTGTAAAGCTTGCTCTTGATATTTTTAACTTTGAGATGCCTGGTTCTGAGAATGGAGCATTAGTTGGGGCACCTTATTTATCTTGAGGAAAGCAGGTGACACAAACAGAATGATCAAACACCAGCCCCCCAGATAAAAAACAAACATGTAAAATTGGTGAGCACATAGAAACCTTGCTCTTCCTATTCATGAAAGAACATTTTAAAAAATTTTATTTTCTTTGTAGTGGCAGAAATGTCCCCACTCTGGACAAGCAGGAAACTTCATAATTTGGATTTTGGACACAGTGAGGTAAAGATATCAGAAGTAAACCTACTAGAGAAAAATATGGTTCCTAGGACTTCCAAATGCTCTGATCAGTGGGTAGTGTGTGCATTAGCAAGAGTTATCTCATGGAAACATTTACAAGTTAGGTATAAAAGTCCAATTCTATGATTTGGGAAGACTTTTGGTTTGTCATCAACATGGATTTAGCGCATGGCTTGACAACAAAACTTTGAAAAAAATATCAGCTGTTTCAGTGCATGTGAAGGGGGTAATGGTACAGGATAGGAGCTTGAAGAGATTAATTTGCCTTGCACCACTGTTGTTGTGCAAAACATTAAGTTGCATAGAACTTCTTCCTCAACTCATTACTCTATTTGTCTCTCCATCCAGTGGAGTACAGATATTGTCACAGACAGATTCCGAAGAGATGTCTTTGGGTGAAGTGAGCTGCCTGCAGAGGTACTTGATTCCATCAGTAGTAAAGAGACATATTAAATAAGAACGTGGTTTATTTCTAGATATTCAGGTTATGTGAGAAGAATCCAATCAGATTTGAAAATATTAGGGTACTTTAGAGGAGGATCTACCTGACTGGACTTGCACATCAGATGAATTTCTCAGTTCCACAAAGACAGCAAGGCACATGCAGAAGAAGAACATGATCAGGGAATTCAGATACTTTTAGAAGTCAGGAAGAAGACAAATAGAAGTTTTCAGGATCCTAGGTTTGAACCTGAGTAGGTCATATTTGTTTATACTTTTTTTTTGTATTTTGCATTTTCTGTATCTGCCCAATGTTACCAGTGTCGCAAAGACAGGCACTTCCTGAATGTCTCTGAGTATATCCAGCTCTTGAATCTTTTTGTGATAATAATGTGAAATAGAACTAGCATAAGTTCTAAATATGAATCTTTGTATGGCGAATTATTTGGCGAAAAAGAGAAAGTTGCAGGTTCTCAGTTGGTGGAAAGAAAGCAGAGTGTGTCATGCAACACTGTCAGTGTATCACTGACCAGAACTTGAGAAAAAACAATGAAGGATACTGAAAGGCATTTCCCACCACTGCTATCACTGGAAATGACTGTAAGGTAGCTTTCACACCCATCTTCCCTTTCTTTTATATCTAAACATATCCACAGCTATAACACACTTCCCTTCAGTTGCTAACGAATGATCAATCTTGACAATACATTCTGATGTCCAGTACCATTACGTCTTCATCTAACCCAAAATCCGTAGTCTCCTGTCAGGTGTATGCTCCACTGGAGTCTATTTCATACTTGTCAGGGAAAGCAAACAGCACTTGTATCCCTCTTCTTTTTCTTGACTGTCAGGGGAATTAATGAGCAGGATACTAGAACTCAGGTGTGATGAGGACCAGTGGATACAATTGAAAAGGAAAGTGTGAAATGTACTGTTCTGGAAATTTGGCTCATAGGTACCCCTTCTCCCACCCCATCACATCAAGTCGTGAAAAAGTTAGGTGATACTGCGAGAAACAAGTGAACAAGAAGGTTAAAACTGATCTCACTAAAGAATAAGATTTTGTATCTCTTTAACAGAGCTTAATATCAGGTGAGTGAAGTTCTTTGCAGGTCTGTGACAAGGATTCCTGCAGAAAGATAACTCTGTGAAAATGGCACTCTGCTGTGAAGAGGACAAGGCTGCTGCAAAAAGGAATGATAAATCATATATAAGAGATGAAGGAAGTGAAAGCTAAACAGAGCTGGAAAGGGTCAAAAAGGAGAGGATTACAAGGGAGGTCTGAAGGGTCTTCTTGTTCTGTCAGCTTCTCTTTTCAGTTTAATTTGGTGGCAATGAAAATAGGAATTTGTTTTGGTTTGGTTTTGTTTGAGGTTAAAATTGCAAGGTGACTTTGTCTTTCATATGAGATATTGTGAGAAAATGCATGTGATGTGTGCAGTTTGTGATGACTGAGAATGTTTGATCACAGGAAGGGATGGCAAGGGGAGAGAGAAATTTTCAAGGTCAACTTTAGAAACTTTAAAAATTAAATATTTTGAAACCAGTCCCAGAATTCTAATGATTGTATTCTGTACAGTTTTATTATGGACTATAACTTGTCCATGGAAGTTTTGCTGATGCTTGTACTCGTTCATTGCTGTAAATCATAGTAATATGCGCAGAGGGGTTAATGATGACCTTACACTGTGCTCAATTTAGCTGGAAACACTCTGTTCTTGCCCACCCTTCAGTCAGGGTGTGGGCAAAGTGAATTGTAAGGAGATGTTATACTTAGCACCTAGCTAAGTGTATATTGTTCTGTGCTGTGGCATGCCATGTGGGTATACCATGCATCCACAGAGAAAAACAAGCTGTCATTTCAACACTTGAAAGTTAATAATCCTTTTTTCTCATTAAAGCTCTTTAACACAGAGACAATACTGATTGGAACAGCGTTACACTACTGCTGACTTCCAGTCTGTTGTTGTCTCCGTTACTTTGGATGACCTTCCTTTACCCTGCTTTGACTTGCCCTACTTGAACAACTGGGAGCTGACCTTCCTTCAAACACCTTCCTGTGAGTGCCAGAGGATGGCAACAGCCTTCTACAATTCACTGGGAAAGACTCAGTGGAGAAGCTTATCTGACTGCAGCATCAAGCAGCAGGTGCTGTGCTTTTACAAGCCCCAGTGAAACGTGACGGTGAGAAAACCCTGGGAAGAACAAAGCCAGTCAGAGATGGTTTTGTAAAGTGGAAGCTCCCGTGCACATTGAAGTACTGCAGGTGTTGAAATAAAGAACGGGATCTCTCCAGCAAAATATGAAAATGTCCTTTTAAAGGTAGAGGAAGTCACTTCATGGCAAATACCAGAAAAATTACATCCTAGAGTGGCCAGATTTTCTCCAATGACTATAAAAAACCCCTGCAGGATATCTCAAGTAACCATCATCAGTAAAGATGTCTTTACTGTGGATTTCAGTGGTGAGCAGATTGAATCTGAGATTAAATCACCGACCTTTAGCAGTCTGCAGGCACTATATCCCCATTACAGTTAATAGCCACACTGCTACATTTGAGACAACCCTAAACAATTGAAGGCATCCACACCAGACTGGCAGATATGAGAAGGGAATTAGAGAACATATCCTCTTCTAGACCTAGTAACAGATGGAGTTAGGTGGGGCCTTCTAGGTCCTAGGTATTTCAGTTATTGAATTCCACCTCCCAGAATGCAGTTAGACTGTTCATGTGGACTTGAATTTAGGTGTCATTAGTCTAAGCAGGATCCTATCCATGAAGCTGGATGAGATGAATTTCATACAACCGATCTGAAGACCTATGTCGGTTTTGAAATGTGATATGTGCTCTTCATGAGAATCAACAGTATTTTTGCTGTGTGAGTTTCTGCTTCTCTATGGAAAGATGTAGAACTACTGGAGAGAGTCCAACAAAGGGCCATGAAGACAGCTAGTGGGCCTGGAGTGTCACTCAAATGAGGAAAGGATGAAAGAGGTGGGACTGTTTATTCTAGAGAGGGAAAATTACTTTAAAGCCACATCCCCTCCCACCAGCTAAATTGCTATTGTAGTGTGTTGAGTTTGCATTGCCAGGTTTTGGAAGTCGGGGTGGTTACTGGGGTGGCTTCTGTGAGAAGCTGCCAGAAGCTTCCCCCATGTCCAGCAGAGACAATGCCAGCTGGCTACAAATCGGACCCACTGCTGGCCAAGGCTGGGCCAATCAGCAATGGCAATAACACCTCCGTAATAACATATTTAAAAAGGGAAAAAAAAGTTATTGTGCTGAGGTAATTGCACTCAGAGAAGAGAGGAGTGAGAATGTGTGAGAGGAACAACTGTGCAGGCACCAAGGTCAGTGGAGAAGGAGGGGCAGGAGCTGGAGCAGAGATTCCCCTGCAGCCCATGGTGCAGACCGTGGTGAGGCAGCTGTGCCCCTGCAGCCCATGGAGCTCTGTGTGGGAGCAGAGATCCACCTGCAGCCCATGAAGGGCTCCACCCTGGAGAAGGTGGGTGCCCAAAGGAGGTTGCGACCTCATGGCAGGGACCTGCAGATATGTGGAGAGAGAGGATGAGCAGGTTTCCTGCCAGCACTTTGACCCTGTGGGGGACCCATGCTGTAGCAGGTGGTTCTGGAAGGACTGCATCCCGTAGAAAGGGACCCATGCTGGAACAGTTCATAAAGAACTGTAGCCCATGAGAAGAACACACACTGGAGAAGTTCATGGAGAACTGCCTCTGTGGGAGAGACCCTATGCTGGAGCAGGGGAAGGACTCCTCTCCCTGAGCAGTGGCAGGAACAATGTGCCATGAACTGATTGTAACCCCCATTACCTGTCTCCCTGAACCTCTGGGGAAGGAGGTGGAGCTGGGAAGGAGGAAGAGATGCGAGTAAGGTGTTTTAAGATTTACTTCTCATTATCCTGCTCTTATTTTGATTGGTAATAAATCAAATTAATTTCCCTAAGTTATGTCTGTTTTTCCCAGGATGGTAACTGGTGGATTATCTCTCTCCCAGTCCTTATCTCAGCCCATGAACCCTTCATATATTCTGTCTCCTGCTCATTTGCAAAGGGGAGTGACAGAGAGGCTTTGGTGGTACCTAGCATCCAGATAGAGACAACCCACCACATTCAGTGCAAATACCACAGTTTTCACTGGGCATTTTTAAATCCTATCTGTTATAAAATACAGATTAACTGGCATGGGAGTGCCTGTCTGTTGGCATAGTTTTTCAAGATAAAATCTCCCTGAGGAAGAAAAAGTGCTGAACATTCCTGCAGTAATCAAGGCAATTGGCAAATCAATTATACCACAGGCATCTTCTCTCCCATTTAGGACAGTTTGTTTCATTTTTACACCATAAATGTGCAATTTAAACCGACAAAGATATTTGAGCTAAAAAAAAAAAAAAAGAAAAGGCTTTTAAAAAAAATTTAGGAATGTCCTGAACACCAGATTGCTTGTGCTGCCACAGTGCTAGATATTATCATCAAATTATACAATCTCAATGCATTGAGATAGTTTGGATCATGTTTTGCTCCACAGATAGGACAGTATAGCCTAACATTTGTCCAAATTGCCTTGTAGCTACAAATTCAGATTTGATTTTTTCCATTTGCCCATTTGTTCTGGATAAATTGAAGCCAAAGATCCTTCCTTCTTAACATTTCTGTAACAAATTCAATTTGTAGAGCTATGTCATAGTGGACTGACCATAAATGGTGCAAATCTGCCAGTAATTGGCAAGCAAATGCTGTCTGAATTTGATTATGTTTATTCTTATAGAGCTCAGGTCTTGCAAAGTCACACATTCTGTATATGAGTTTTGAGGGCATTCAATTACCTGCAGGACTGTGGACTAGTAATTCACATATGTTACCCGGCTGACTCCTGAATTTACTAAGCAAAAGTGTGTGCTTAGAGTCAGTTCAAGGTGATACAGGCAAATCTTCATTTTGCTGCTCTCAAGACAAAGACATGGGACTGAATCATATTCGTGCCATGGCAGCAGGAGGAGCAAAAGTGGTGGAAGGAAGAAATGGGGAAGAATACTTCAGAATCAGTTTTTCTGGTTTCACTGCCTCCACAGGGAAAGTGGAACTGTGACTTTGCCTTGAGGACCCATCTATGTAAATTTTAAACACATTGTTTCCCGCAGCACCTACCTTCTCTCACAGCTCTGAACTGTCTCCAGTGGTGGCAGTGACCAAAATTAACCTGGTTTCTTAGGAATTTAGTAAAGCAGGCAATAGATATTTTTTTTTATTTGTCTTTTCTTCTATATATTAATTTAGAGAATTGCCTACCTTGCTCGTGTGAATTACTTCTCTTTGTGTGTCCGAGAACCACACACAAAAAACATCCTGTGCTTCCCATGGCCAGATTGGTTCAAATAGCAAAAATGTCCTAAAACCAAAGAAAAGAATGTCTGTGTTTTCAAAGCAGAGGACTATTGGGACAGAGAAAGAAGTTAGTAAGCTTGCTAACAGCATCCCAGGAATTAGCCATCGGTAATGAAATATCCAACCCAACATTTATAAGCAAGTGCTTGTCTAACTAAATTAACTGATAATTCAGATATTGGCTGTTGGGTTTGTATGAACATATGTATTCATATATTTTAACATAGAACTCCTAAACGATATTTGTAGGGAACACTGTAGAGAGCTTATTTATTGACAGACTGCCTCTGTGACTGAGCAGGGCTGTGGGAGGCTTAAGTGTGTTCTGGGTAATGTAGTCTGATTTCTATTTTAATGGACTGAATTACTAGAGCAGGCACTTATGTTAAATGGCCCGACTGAGAACTCAGCAGCCATTTGAGGTAAGAGAGAGTTTAAGATAAAAGCAATAATCTATAAGAGTTTAAACCTATTGTTCTAAAAGAGGATAAAATGTGTAGTACCAGAGCCCAAGGGAAGAGGTGGGACACTCAGTTCTGTACCTGACCTGGATGGTGATTTCCTGTGTGATTTTGCACAAATTTGGGGAATGTTCCTGGGCGATGATTTAAATGTCCATAAACCATATTAATTTATTTTCCACTTGGGAAACCACGGAAGGAGAGATTCTGGAGCTTAACTAATGTTCCCAAGGTGCTTTAACATTGCTGGATGAGTGCAATTCTGTAAATATAACATTTGGAGAGTTAAGTTAAATCTATCCAAAGTAATTCAGGAGGATTTCCACTGAAGCCCACTGAGCTGTAATGGTGCAATGGCAGCATGAGTAAGATCACTTCAGTCCTTCATTAGGAAGAAAAAACCTACCTCTCCCCAGCTGTCTGTGTTGGGTTGCTGCTATTGCCACTGTGCTGGGCTGGGAGATAACCTCAGGTGAGCACTGTTTTATATCCTCATTTCAGAGTCTGCAAAATGTCTGCACAAGAGGCTGTAGCTGTTTGCAAAGCCATGAAGAAACTTGACAAACGATGACATGTTTGAAGATGGCTATGGGTTAAAACCATATAGGACATCACAACAAAGAAAAAATCCCAATAATTCTATCAAGGTAATACTATATTTTAAGAAAAATACTTTAGTCTCCTCATGTTTAAAAAACTCGGGATGGAGGAAAAGTAAGCAAAACAAATTTGACTTGCAGAAAACGGTATTAACATTTTCTTCCATTTCTTCTTATTTTAAACATTTTTCTCCAAAGCTTTTAGATTTTAGTTTCTAACTCACTGAGTCTGGGGAGAATTTGATTAAAAAAAAATAGTAGTATAGCATCTCAGGCAAAAGTGAACTGAATGAAAGACCATATAGGATATCATGAAATTTTTAAAAGACAAACATTTTAGAAAAACCCTGAATGGTGTTTGCAATTTTCCTTGGTTTTTGTTCATGAAATTTATGTGCTTCTGACAAACAGAAACTAAAACTGACTAAAGGAATTCAATGAAAAGATGACCTGGTGAAGTACTTTTTTTTCTGTTCTTTTGGGAGCAAAAAGGGAGGGTTAGCTTTCAAGATTCAATCAGAACATGAGCAGGTTTAAGAGTAGAGCTAGATTAAAAAAACATAGTTCCAAAGAAATTGAATTTTTCCATATAGTCTGCAGTGAGTGGAGAGCCTTGCTGTGTGTGTAACCCTGACACCTAGATATGGTGATTCTCCAGCTGCAATGTCAGTGGGAAATGCATTCCAAATAAATTCAGTGAAGAGATGCTACAGGGTGATCCAGAGCATGTGTGGTTAAATTTTGGGTGCTTACAAGGGCAGACAGTATTGGAGAGCAGGTCGGGAGGCTAACTCTTGAGAGCATTAGTGAGGATCTAAGTTTGTAAGACCAACTTATTAAGTTTAAACGAACTGAGTTCCTATCTTTCCTCTTTTTTTTTTTCCCTTAAATGTCGAAATTAAAAATAAAAGGCAAATAGGCATTTGTTGTTTTAATTCTCTACATCAGGTTTGGACTTCTGTGGACTGAGTGACTGACTTTGTCGATCACTACAGATCGATGATTCAGTAAAACATTCTTTGAATCTAAGTTAAAATCCAAGTGTTATGGACTCTGCCTTTCTGAAGAGAACACAACTACCTTCCAAACGGAGAACTTAGATGTAAATTCCAGAGAATATCAGCCAAAAAAGAGACATTAAATGTGTAAGAACATTTCTGACTATTGCTAAGTAGTCATGAAAAATTAAATTATTTCAGAAAGGATCTGAACCAGCACATTTCTGGAATATATGCTGTTGCAATGCACATAGCTAAAGCCAAGTTGGAGGCAGAGTGGTGGATAGGCACCGGAGGCACTGCAGTCTAATCCCTACATCTGAGTTACAGCAAGTTCCCAGGTCCCCAGTTGTTTCCAGTTTACATGTTTTCGGTTTATTGGTTGATGAGATTTCCACCCAGTTTTATGTGTGTCTCCATGTTTATGTATTTCCCCTTGTTAAATATGTATGTTTCCAGAATGTTCTTTCTTCTTCAATGCCCCATTGGTTGTTTCCTGTGTTCCCCTCCCCTAAATTGTCCCCATTGGTCATTCCCCTGTTGCCTCCTCCCATGTCATTTTTCCCCATTGGTTGTTCCCCTTCTCTCCACTCCTTTTGCCCCCATATAAAACCCCTGGACACTACATTGTCCGTTTTTTTGCCCCTGGACCCTCCACTGGAATCAACCTGCTGGAACCCATGCAAAAGACCCCTCTCTCCTTCTTTGCCTCTGCCGACACCAGAGCACCCCCTTTGTTTGGGGCTTGCTCCTCGAGGAGGAGACAGCTATTCCGTGTGCTGCAGCAGCAGCCAGCGACGTCTGCAGCGGGACGCTGTGGGTCTCGGGCAACCCCAACAGTGCCAAAATGCTTTTCTCATAAGGCACAAAAGAACAATTATAGCCTTTTGCTTAAGCATAGAGAATATTCCTAGCAGTCCCCACCCCCTCCTGTCCCCAAAGTACTTACTATTCTCTAAAGGTTTGGGGTTTGTGTCTTGAACTTTTTCTGCTCCCTCAACTGAATGTTTTCTGACAGATATAATTTCAGGTCTTTTTTATTCTCTGTTCATTCACGGAAGAGCTTTGTAGCTGTACCAAGATGTCCTAAAGTATGTCTGGTATTATTAACAGTACTACTTGTCTTTTATCTTTTTTGGTGCCTACACAGAGAGCTGTTGTAACCTTGCTTCCAGTACAATCAATAGACAGAGAGAGATGGATCATCAGGGTGTGGTGAAAGCACAAGCATCCCATGCCTGTCCTGCTCCAAGCAGTGCATACCCCTGGTGATAGAGACTGGAGGGAAGAAAAAAGGTGTATTTTTTGGTTTTATTGTTTGAAACATGAAAGTTTTACCTGCATGGGGCTCAAAGAACAGTCTGCAAGGGGTAGGCAAGTTTCCATATCACCAGTTTCAAAAGTTCTTTATTCACAGCACAATTTTTGCTTTGAGCCAGCTGTTCAAGTGATGGAGCCTGGACAATACCTTCTGTTGTTTTCCTATTTGTTTACATCCTGCCAATTTCACATATAACAAAAATGTCATCAACAGCAGTGTGGTATCCTTATGATAGGGAAAAGACAAGCCTGTACAGAATTTATTTCTGTCTGTGGAAATAGACAGGAGCCTGAGGTTGCATCTATACCAGTAAATTGAATAGTGAGGGCAACACCGTTTTGACCCTGAGGCCAACGAACACCATCTAATCCCATCTATCCTACTAAACACTCATATTCCAAAGCTAGGAGGCCATGTCTCAGCTGTCCAATGGGGATTGCCCTTGCAATTATTCTGACCCCCTGAGCACCCCTGGGAACTCCATGGGACAGTGCTAACCTGGACCTGGACAAAAGCATGCCAAAAGCTGCTTAATAAGTTAACAGTATGGATGACTGAGCCACCTGGTGTCTGAGCCCTGGCAGTGTGTCATTCACTTACATAAACTTGCCTTGATGCTCTTCTGTGGATTTCAGATGTTGCTGTCTGTTGCCTCCCTATCTGTTGCTGTCTGTTTTCTGTTGTATCTCACTATTGAGCTCAAGTTCTGTATCCAAGGGTTTGGAGGTGGGGAGGCCAGGAGGTGGCTGCAAGGCAGAAGAGATCAACTATTTCAGAAAATTATTGGGATAACACAAGGCACACAAAAGAAAATGTAAATAAGGCCCCTATATTCTCCCTTAAAAATATAATATATCTATGTTTGGCCTGGCACTTCTATTACAGGATTTAATTTTCAACAAGGAAGAAAGAAAAATTAAGGGAAAGAGCACTCCAACACTCTTAAAGTATACTGTATGTATGTATAAAAATGTGCAAAATAATTTTCTTTTTATATTAATTATTCCTGAATGAGCTAGTACTTTTTCATATACAATAAGAGCTTTATGTTATAGCTTGGGTCCTACTTGCATGACTCATAGATCAGCTTGGGTTGGAAATGACCTTAAATATCATCCAGTCCTAGGGCCCCTGCCATGGGAAGGGACACATTTCACTAGACAGAGTTGCCCAGGGCCCCATCCAACCTGGCCTTGAACACTTCCAGGGACATCCACTGGCCAATGTGTGCCAATGCCTCACCACCCTCACAGTAAAGACTTTCTTCCATGTCCAGTCTAAACCTACCCTCTATCAGTTTGGAGCCATTGCCCCTTGCCCTCTCACTACAGGCTCTGGTAAGAAGTCCCTTTCCAGCTCTCCTGTACCTACTTTAGGTGCTATAATGTCTTTCTGGAGCCTTCTCTTCTCCAGGCTGAACCCCATCTCTCTCAGCGTGTCTCAATAGGAGAGGTTCTCCAGCCCTCTGATCATCTTCTTGGTGACGTGGACTCACTCCAACACGTCTACTTCCCCCTTCTGTTTGGGGGGTCTGTTTGGGGTCTCAGAGATGGATGTAGCACTCCAGGTGGGGTCTCATGAGAGCAGAGGGGCAGAATCACCTCCCTCAATCTGCTTTTGATGCAGCTCAAGACACTGTTGGCTTTCCAGGCTGCAGACACGTATTTCCAGGGCATGTTCAGCTTCTCATCAACCAACATTACCAAGTTGTTTCTTTCAGGTCTGATCTCAATCCATTCACTGTCCAGCCTGTATGTGCTTGGGATTGGCAAAGAATACTACAGCATCACTTTGGAAGGAGAGATTCTTCTTTTTTTTAAACAGACTTCATAGGTGTCCATTGTGACCATGAAATCATTTAGAAAAACAGCTAAAAGAGAGGAAATATATCAATGTTTTATAGTGCTCTATTCAATGACAGTAGGTGATTTGTACTTGATCATAGCCTTGAATTTCTATTTGCAGCATGGGTATACAGAATGAAAAGCACTGGAAAGTCATAGATAATTTTGGTTCAATTATATGGTAGAAATTTTAATTACAGAAGCTAAATTGAAAATAGGAGATAAGAATATAGTTGGCTGTAGTTCTTCTATTTAAAAACTGTAAAAAACCCCTCTCTCTAATTGTTAGAAAGGAAAGGAGACTGTTTAGCTATTAGAATTGGATATCTTAATGAAACATTGAAAGAGAGACTAGCAGTGTGCATTGAGCAACGATAACAGCCTTCACGTGTAGATTGTTCAGGGGAGTCATGTTTCCACTTAACTGGCTTAGAAGGACATGAAAAGAAACCAGTAGTTAGCTTTTAAAAAATAAAGAACTGACTTTCATGTTTGACTTCCTTTGGTTTCATGCTGTTAATTGTACGCAGACTTATGGCCCCCTAAAAAGTCTCTTGAATGGACCAATAGTACTGGACTCTCTTAAAAAACTGAGATAGAAATGCCATCTCTGATAATATGCAATTTAAAGGTATGTTTGTGCTGCATACTGAATGTCAGTGAGGCATCCTCAAATAACTCCAAAGCCAGAAACAGGACGGGCTTGAGCCAGAGTGCTCCTAATGAGCAGGGCTTGTTAACCAAGGCACAACCTCATGCCAGCACCTCTTCCATTCCTCATGCTGGCTCCTCTCAAGAAAGCTGCACTTTCTGCTGTGGGCACACCACTCCATGCAGAGCTTTGAGCACCAGGTTCCACACAACTGCCTGGAACACCAGTGCTGTGCTGTGAGCTCGAGAGTTAGACTGTTCCTCCAGGACTGGAGCTGAAGAGGAAGGTACGAGACAGCAGATGGTTTCAAAACAAACAAACACACACAAACACTCCAGAAAACAGATGGGAGAGCCCAAGTGGGGTCAGCATTATTGGGATGACGTGGAGCAGTCTAGAGCAGCAGCTTTGCTGTGAATGTTCATAGGCTTGGTAACTAAGGCACTACAGAAGGGAAAGGAGGAACGAAGCTATTGCCTCTTTGGGGGATTTGGAAAGGAATACTGCACTTACCCTGCTAAACTGGAAAACAGGGAAAGTCCTTTTTACCAGTAATGTTAGAAACTGATATCCAGTGAAAGACATATTTTCCACATGAAGGTGAACAGAAATGAATTGTCACTATTCCAAAGCTGAACTGAACAGGAAAAAAATGTGATCCATTCTTTCTAGTTTTGTCATTCAGTTCTGACACCCCCCAGCTGAGTAATTCCATAGCCATATAACTTTCAAGAAGATAAAAAGTTTGGCTTATGAAGAACAAAATTAACTTCTTGGGTTTAAAATCCAGTCTAGATTTAGAAATGCATATCATCATCTCCTATTTTTTTTTTCTTTTCTTATACAAAGAACTGTGGAGATTCCCTACCTGTACACTGAATGATGGCGCTGTGGAACAAAAAACAATGCAGATCTGGATTGCCCACTTTCCTTTGGGTGCTTCTTTTTTTTTAGCCCATCTCCATGAATTTGCAAATGCAAATGTGATTTAATAAAGGACAGTGGGTGTCTGTACCGGGTAGATGCGTGAAACAGAGAGAGATGCTGGTGGAGGGTGGATAATTCTAATCAAACTACTCACACCTTGCCCTCCTTGACATGCAATACCACTTTAAACAGCAGTGCTCTAATAGAGAAAAGAGCTACTGTACTTACCCACTCAATAATTTGCATAATTTTGAAGAGCTGAAAATGTCACTGCTGTTTTATGATAATTGTGGGGAAATGATTAGCTATAGCATTTATACATTCCAGGAAAAAAAAAGAAAGTATTTTACTATTCTCTCTTTAATATTAATAAGGATTAATAAAATGAAAAATAAAATCACCTTGGAGGACAAACATTATGTATAAAATAATGGGTGTCATATGAAGGCACATGAGTCATCCATCCATTTGCTGTAGCCTGTCATGTCTGGGAAAGTCTTAAAAAGAAAACCTCTTGATGGCCCGTTCTGCAATTTCAGATGCAAATTTTAGTAACAGGAATAGCTAAAAATAAACCATTATTTTCTTCCTTCTCTGCTTTGTAGCTTTGATTAGAATACACCAAATTTATATCTCCTGTAATTCAAACATTTTTTAATTGTGACAAATATACATGAGGTGCTCATTTCTCTTTCATCATTATTCTTCCAGAAAAACCCTTTGGTAAGAAGACTGAGACATCAGTTCTAGGTAACAGTTTTCAATCCTCACAGCTCCCTGAACTTAGCAGGTTCTGCTGTTGTAGAGAAATATAAGTGAGGAGTGGTCCAATACACATCCTTGAGGAGGCATGGTTTCGTAGAAGTCCCTCTCCAGCATCCTTTGACTTTCTACATCTTTCTCAGACTCCTCTTTTTCTTCTACTGCAATAACAGCACAGCTGAGATTTAGAAAGGTCATTTTTGCAATACTTGTGAAAGCCTAGACTGCTCTTCTTTTCCCAGCTCCATCTGGGAACCTAGCCATGAATTCCAGTCACAGGGTTTTCAGCCTCTGTGTGGTATGAATGATGTGTTTCTCCTGACAGACTCTGTTTTGACAGTGTGTGCAGAATGGAGAGTTTTTTAATTGTTTTCCTCCCAGTTTAGTGAAATTGCTCAGTTACAGTCTAGAAAGGAGATGAGAAAAGAGATGACAATTACTGCTACACATATGAAGATGAAAGTTTTAGGTATATCTTCTTTATCCAGCACAGTTTTACAGTGGATGAAGTTTCACATATTTATATGATGTAAACTCTTATTGAAAAAACACCATGACTTCGACATCCAGGCCAAGGAAGTGTTCCAAAATATGACATATATTCTCTAGAAAGCTCTTGAAATAGATCTATTTTTGCTTGATCAGGAAAATATTGTCAGGAATAGCTAAAATATCTCTATTTAAAAGAACTATTTATTTTTATCCTTTATTAGAGAAGAAGACTAAACAATTATTTCCTCTTCTGAAATTTAGGTGAAAAAATAAAAGGTAGCTTGGACTGGCATGACAGAACTAACACAGCCTCACAAGGAGCAGTCACTCCATCTGGTGTACTAAAATGTAACTGTGGGCAGCAACCCAGAAGGTCATCCACCATTCCTTGTAGAAGGGCCAGAATTTCAATAACTGCTCTGCAAGTTACAGTGTCTTCCTAGAAGTAAAGCTGATGATGCCATCAGGAGATCTCGGAGTGAAAGACATATTTTCCACATTCACTGGAAAAGTTTGCAAAGACTTTTTTTTGATACGGAAATCCATATTGTTGCAATTCAGAGTGTAGAATTGTGTATATTTATCTGGACTATTTCTATGATAGTGTAGCCATCCTAGTGTGGCTCAACACCTACAAGAATTGACCTTGTGTCTCATTATTTATGTCTACTATACTCACTGTCACTAGAAGATACTGGCTACAGCAGCGTATCCCTCACTAACTCATAGATCTCTCACTAATGAACTAAAATTAAGTTTGATTCTCTGGGTTTTTTTCACTACTTTTTTTTTTTTTTTTCCAATAATTAGAGAAGAGCATCCCTTTTTAGAAGGTGTTGTGTTTTAACTCCACCCAGCAACTGAGTACCGTGCAGCTGCTCACTCACACCCTCACCCTGGTGAAATGAGGAGGAGAATCCAAAAAAGAGGTAAAACTTGTGGGTTGAAAGAAGAACATATATATTATAATAATAATAATAATGATGATGAAAAGGGAAAAGAGAGAAGAATAAAGCCTAAGAAAGACTTCTCTGGGAAACCTGTTACAGTGGCTCACCACCCTCACAGTAAAGAACTTTTTCCTAATATCTATCTAAATTTGCATATTTTCAGTTTGAAGCCATTTGATCTTGTTAGTCTTTGTCGCCAAGACTGAAAGCCCTCCAGTATTGAGCATTTATTCCTTGTGTCAGTACCTATTCATAGTGATGAAGACACGTCTCAAGCTTTCTATTCAATAACTTGAGCTATTTAAGCTTCATATCATGACTTGTTTTCCAGCCACTGAATAGTGTTTTTGTTTAGTTCATTGGTTTTGCTGTTTTCACTAATCTTATAAGGGGGAGAATGAGTCTCTAAGACTTGGAAGATACAGCCACTACTCCCACATACTCCACTACTTTGTTTCTGCTGCCATTCATTGACTGTTAGGAGGGATACTCCAAATGAAACCTCTAAAATTTTATCTAGTGGAAACATATTCAGATAATTGAGTAGATTCATTTGATGTTGAATGCTGAAGTGCTTAAAAAAGCAGGAGATACAAACTCTCACATCACTCAGATACCTTCAGACCATCAGTTCCTTCAAATGCCTGTTTTTTTTCCCTCCAGTAGTTGTGACAGAATTTAATTTCAAAGCTAGATTTTTTGTGTATTTTCCATATGCATAAGCACTTTCATAAGCACTTTCTTTTTCTGATGTTATCATTTTTGAGACAAAGTTTTTGCCAGTTTTTCTCCTTCAGGATTTTTTACTTAGTAGCTCATGCCACATCTTATTTATCAAGAAAGGCTTTGTAAATACTGCAAGTTCTGGATTTTTCAAAGAGAATCAATCTATCTTGTTTTTTTTCCCCTCCCTATATACCCATAACAGGTCTTTTATACCTCATCTGAGTGAACAGTTCAGAATGGAAAAATAATGTATACTGATAACAGTTATATGCTAATTCATTAAGGTCTGACTTTACCTGAGTGCTAATTAAAGGGAAAATATTTGAAAGATAAAGTAGGGCTTGCAAGCATATCACACACGGGTTGTTCCCTAATATATTTCCCGTCTATCACAGTTATTACTGCAGGGTGGGCTGACAGGTTAATTACGTACTTGCAGGAGAACTGATACAGAAGATATTATGATCTCAAAAGCAAACACTTACAATCATTTTATCTAAACAGAAGCCAGCCTCACCTTGATGAAGGTCTGCATTTAGTGAGCGTTTTAAGGCAACAGTCACTACACTCTCAAGGAAGATACCTGATAAGCTATCCATCAGTAGATACCAAGCCATTAGAATGTGCTGCAAGAATGTAACCTATTCATATGGTAGTACATGGGAAGAAAAGGATTGATTTTGTGATGAAGCCATAGGACTGGGATTTTAAAATTCCATTTTAATTTCCAGATTTCTTGTGTGCAGGCCTTTTACTGACACAGAGACCCACTGAGTGAGATTATATCTGGTGGGTCATACAACATGGGGACATCATGCTGAAAGCATCTGATGTGCCTGATTATTTGAATGTCATATGCAAATATGCCCTACTGTCTGGAAGGCATGTTCCCAGATGTATCAGATCCTCCCAGATGGGATTGTGGTTCCAGTGAGGTTACACTGTGAGAGGGATCCTCCTAAATAGCACACGTGTTTCTACTGTTGTGCAGTAGTAAATTTTTGGGGTGTTCTGGTACGGGGAAATGCATCAGCTGATCGTGGTTCAGACAGTTCATCTACATCCAGCAAATCTTTTGCCAGATCTAGAGAATGCTGTTCACGTGAGTACATATGAATTATCTGACTCCTGGAAGGGGCTATCTGGAGAGAGGCAAGAAGATCTAGTCACACACTGAATAGATGAAGATGTAGCTGCAGTCATATCGTGGAGATCTTTATGTATTTTATTTAAGAAGAAATTCCAAAACTTTGATCCAATAATTCCTGACATTTTGAGGTTTCTTGAGTTCTCATTTCAGGTTTTTTCCCTCAGTTCATCTGTTTTTCTTTTTCAAATGAGCTCCATTGTTACTCATGTTTTTCCTTTAGCTCCCTGCCATAATTAACACTCACCCATTTGATGTCAGTCATTCTGTACTTTGTGATTGTTCATTGCTTTCTACAATCAAACCCAGACAGTAATTAAATACTAATGCCTAGATATCCAATCAGTTCTTTTTCTGCAAGGTTTAGAGTCCATCATAATGCGTTTTACCTTCCTCTGTACCCCAGAACTACAAGACAAGTTCTGTATCAGCTGTTGGGTTTCTATCAACCTTCCATAAAGGTCCAGCAGGCTGTGCACAAGTATTAGCTCCCTCACATGGATCTGGTCTTAACACAAGAATAAAATATTCATCAACTAAATTATTCAAAGAGTAATTGTTGGTATTTGTTGAATAATGTATTCTGTTCATGGTGTCTGAATACTACAAGAATGAGCTGAATAAATTATATGTCAAAGCAACAAAATCACTGGCTTGCATTTGTTGAATAGCATTTTATCTAAGCTAAATGTATTTTAATAAAAACATAGCATAAGAGAACAAAAAATTTACCTTTTTTTTCTTTCTGAAAAAGAGTATGGCTTTAGGTATGTATTGTGATAGTCCTTAAGCTGTACAAGTGAGGTTGAGAACTGACAGCTAGAACAATAATATCTTATGTGGTGATTTTCAGAGAACACAAAACACAGTATTTCTTCCCTTCAGAAAACATTTATTTTATTGTTACTAGAAAGCAGCCTAGTAAGTGGGCCATAGTAATTGTGAAAGTAACTCAAGTTCTGCTTATTCAGTATTAAAGTTTATATGTTCTACACATTCAGCTATTTCACTCCCCTTGCTTACTTGCTAGAATCACGTTCTTCACTACATGAACAAATATTGTACTACTGAAAATACACATGCTTTTCTTTAAAGGTAGCCCTGAACAATTCCACGTGGACAGAAAAGCCTGATTTTCAGCAATGAGCTGTTTCATCTAAGAAACCAGTGAACCAGGAAGTCTGGTCTGAATAAATAATGTGGACATACAACATGTGCATGTTGAACAGAACTAAGAGTTGACAGTCCTTCAATTCGATACTGACTTGAACAATGACAAATGTGATCCGAACAGAAAAAATCTGGCTGTTCAGTTCAAGGTGCTTCTATGTGGGTGGGAGGGATGTCAAAAAGGAACAACTCCATTTGAAAAAGTTTACATTGCCATTGTGTCCTGACTAATATTCCTTGAGGTAACACTTTAACTTCAAATGGCTGCTGACACCTTCATCTATGCAGAGGTATTTCTGATAATTCCAGTATGCTGGTCTGCTTTCTCTCTTTTGGTTAAACTACAAGGGAACATTGCACCAATCAAATCTAGTCAATGGAATTCCACTTGTAACACTTACCTGGAAAGCAGAAAAAGAGAGGGTGGTATGGATTCTATGGGTCCCGCATGCACAATTCACAAGTTATTGACACTTAGGAAAAGACAGTTCTAAACAATCTTTTCATAGTCACACAATAATTCACATTACATTGACTGTCTCCTACAAGAATAATAGCAGATTTTCTTGCAAAGGAGTTGAAATGTGCTCAGTAGGTGCATGTCTGTGTGGACAAGTAGCACAAAACCTAGTTCCTTTTGGTTATTTCTTCATCCATCAATACAGAGACTCCCAATATCAGTTTGTTTCAGTGTCAGTCAAAGGAGCTTGAAAGCGTACTGAAATCAGAAATCAGTAAAACTAACATAATTAAACATAGATTAAGCACATGCTTACAAAGAGCATTCACTCAAGAAATGGGTTTGATTTAAGCACTCAAAATGTTTTGCTACTTGGGTCCTAAATAAGCAACTGTCATTTTATAGAAAATCATATTCTGATTGGTATATTTAATTCTGTCTACTTTGGGAGAATTTATCATGCAAATATTCTTACCAGCACTGACTCTGTGAAATGTTGGTTTCTTCAGATATCTCTTCCCTGCCCTCACAACACTGCATGAGAACAGCTTACTAATTACTAGGAATTCTGTTTCTGTTGGTGACTTCAGCCTTGATTGCTATGAAATTTGGATGCTGTCACAACCCAAGGTGAAGACTTCACCTGGGGAAAGAAGCATGCAAATACTGCATGCTATAAAAAGGAGAAGAGAAATACTGACAAAAATAAGGCAGACTTGTCTCCGAAAAGATTAGGTTTTTAAGTTTTTCATGCCAGTCCAGAAGATTAATTAACTCTTACTAAGCTTTGAGAGAGAAAGAGAAAAGCTGTGCTTGGATCAAAGACAGCTACTTCATTGCTTTTTGCAACACAGACAAATTACTGTAAAAGAATACTAATATTTCCATTATTTAGCACATATATACTCTTATGCTACCAGAAGAGACTTTCTCATCATGTCATTCTTTTGAATGCAATAAAAGTAGCCCCTTATAACATGCTACCAGGTTAGTGTAAAATGGTCTTCCGCACTCATGAAGACCACTTCTCTTTTCTCAGACCATTACGATGAAATGGAAGTTTTTGTTTCATCTTTTTACCTGTTTAATAAATATAAATCTTAAAATTCTTCTCTTTTAAATTGAAATTAGGCTTTGATCATTTTTGTGGAATAAATTCACCCGCAAAAAGGTTTCTGAGAATGTAGCTAGATTTTTGCTCTGTAAATTGTGAAACAGTTCATTTTCTAGTATGTTTGAGAGGAGAGCACACTAAAGACTCTTTTGCCCTTGATTTAAATTGTTGAAATCCAACAGATTGGCTTGTATTTTGCAGTTATAAATGGGTACTAAATATGTTCTCAGAAGGAGAATGTGAGTCAGTCATATTGGAAAAGAAAACATAATAAAAACTTATGACTCTGATGAGATTGTGATGAGAGAAGGGAAGAGCCAAAGGAGAAAGATAACAGTAAATAAAATGAAATTATGAAAACAATATTTGGGAAAAAATAGTAATTAAGAAAGAAATTTCTTCTCAGCCACACACTAATTGCTAGAGATATACTTGAAAAAGGAAAGCTTTTAGAGTTTATCTTCCACCCTGTCTTTTAAAATCACCATACAGAGATGTATAAATGCTCCCATAATATGAAAGCAGTCATTTAACCTTCTATTCCTTCTCTCTACTTTGCAACTGCATTTGGTTCTTTAGAAATCTGCATAATATTTACATAATGAGACTCAGACCCTAATATGCCAGACAATAGTTCAACAAACTTCCCTCCTAAGCAGTTATTGTAGTGAAGGGGAAAAAAAAGATAACAAAGAAGTCATTGGTTTATGCTTTGGAAAAACATCTAAATGGCCAAACCTATCTCTTGGCTTTTAGCTTATGCCTTCTCTGCAACATTTACTGGTGGTCTTATACGAATATCTCTTATTTGAGTCTCTACCTTATTCATTTTTTAAAAATAAAATTGTAATTAATATTTCCAAAGATTGCATATGCCAGACTATACCAACACAAGTACAATGCTAGTTAGGTTCTACAAAAGTTGGCAGGAAATTACAGGTATTCACGCCGTGTCTCTGTCTGGAGTCTATGGAACCCTACCGAGAAATTCACCAGAAAGTCCACTGGATCTTACATACTCGTAGAGAAGAAATTGAAGTGTTTTCAACTGGTTTTTTTTTTCTCTGCCTCCTGTTGATCTACATTTTTTCATGGTCATTTCCTGTAACACACTGTATTTGAAATGGAAGTTTTATATGTCATAAACATAATTTTCTTCTATATTCTTTTCTCGTGACCTCATGAAAACAAGAAAAAGGATAGAGGGATCAATTTTTAAAAAGATTTTGATTTATGACATTTTATTGCAGACCTGATTCCTGGTAAAAAAGAAACTGAAGCGATACAGGCTTGAAATATCTGAGCTGCTGTACAGATATTTATGTACAAATTATGCTCCTCTTGAGGTTAATTCCAATACAGTAAGTGCTCAGTAATCTAAGAATGTTTAGCTGGTCTATATGCTGGTATACCTTCATGGACTGTTTGCTCACTGCCTTCTGTCTTCATCACATGACAAATTCACTTGTACTAGTTGTTGCCCAGCAAAAACACTTTCATAACTGTAAATATTTCTCCCCAAATGCAAGGAGAATACTTCTTTTATGGTTATGACCACATTTATTTTCTTTAAAGCACTCATATGAGAGAAATTCTGTTTGTTGGAACATTTGTCAAATGTGAAAGTGCCATGAATATGCATAGAAGCATGTATTCACACAAACATTGATATCACATGTGCCTGCATGACCTTTATGAAAGCTTTCTGTGGGCTGAGAACTGGAAGAGGAAAGAAGAAGTGTTTTGGCAGAGCAATAACAAGTATGTCTTTCTCCATAAAGCCTGCAGGAAAATGAGCAGCTGTTGTGGAGGAAGTAAAGGACAATATGCAAAACAACTATCAGCATGAACATGGATGTTCACCATGTGATACTTAAAAATGGAGGATCAAAGTGCTTATTTGTCTGTGTACCTGAACTCAACCAGGAAAGAGAAACAGCATTTAAGAAACATTCCCTGTTATGTCATCAAATGAAAGGGAAAAGAGGTTGTAGCTCTGCAGTGGATGTCTATGATCTCTTCAGAAGGCATAGAAAAGGAAGGAGAGCCGGTGGGGTAGCTCTGTGTGTTAGAAAGTGGTTTGGTTGCCCACAGGTTAATGATGATGACAAGAGGGTTGAGTGTTTTTGGGTAAGAATCAGGGGAAAGGCCAACATAACAAAAGCTGGTAAGGCAGCACCTCGAGTGATGTGTCCAGTTCTGGGCCCCTCATTGCAAGAATACTGATCTGCTGGAGCATGTCCAGAGAACAAAGCTGGTGAAGGGTCTGAAGCACAAATCCTATGAGGAGCAGCTGAGAGAGCTGGGGTTGGTTAGCCTGGAGAACAGA
The DNA here is from genome assembly GCA_013397115.1 of Edolisoma coerulescens. Lineage (NCBI taxonomy): Eukaryota > Metazoa > Chordata > Aves > Passeriformes > Campephagidae > Edolisoma > Edolisoma coerulescens. The sequence continues at coordinate 1,228,597 of VWZW01006553.1, forward strand.
AGGCTCCATATTGCTCTCTAAAACTACATGAAAGAAATCTGTAGTGAGGTGAAGGTTGTTTCTTTCTTCAGAGTAACAAGTAATAAGACAATAGGTCTCAAGTGGCATCAGGCCAACTCTAGATTACATATCAGGAAAAATTTCCTCATCAAAAGTCTTGTCAAGTATTGTAACAGGCTGCCCAAGAAGTGGTTGAGCCACCATCCCTGTAGATATTTTAAAAAAGTGTAGATGGCCAAGGTTTAGTGGTGGACTTGGGAGTCCACTTTACTGGTCTGTAAAGTACAGGTGAAGAAGTAAAATCTGTTCCAACTGTATCATTTAGAGATGACTGTAAAAATGCCCATATATTTCCTGGAAATGCTACTTTATTTTGTCAAGAAAGAGCCTTCAGTGAAGAAAAATGTTCATTTACAGCATTTATTCATACAGCTGCATATATTTACATACATTCAATCACTATAAAAATACAGTGTTGAAAGGCAACCTGAAGAAGAAAGAATTGAGTGCACTCTAATGCAATTACTTCGAGTAACTGTATGAAGAAAAATATGAAATTGAAAAACTTCTGGTTCCTTTCTCATTCATTCAGGGATAGAATCAGACATTTTGATAATGCTCTTGTACCTATCATTAAAAATATGGCTAAAAAATAAAAGGAAAAAAGAAAATAGGAAAAGAGAGGAAGAGGAAAGGAAAAAGGAAAAAGGGAAGGATTTACAGTGCTTTCTTGTTTCATAGTCCTGGTTATCATCTAGTTACAATCTCAATCTCTCCTGTGCTCCTTGGACAACTACTCCTCACAGAAATAGCTAAGATATCTGCCATCTTACAAGAAGTCTATCACAGGACCAACAGAATGGAATGAGCTCTGGCTTGAACTTCCAGTAAATTTCCCCTAAATGTCACTTTTAAGGTCACAGTTTCAACAGACTTTTAGGTACCTAAACGATCCTCCAATTTTCAGTGTGATATAAACATAGCAGAGGCTGCAATCTTTGTTTCAGAAATGGATCATAGCAGTAATAAGTGCATCCTGAAAGCTGTGGAAAAAATGGCCATTAACTGGTCCATAACAAGGCCCAGACATTAAAATCCTGAATTGCTTTCAGAAAGAGGAAAGACTAGAAAACCTTTTATTTATCGTTCTCAGTTACTTTAAAAATTCATTCCCATTTCTAGTTGTTAAGCATTAAGTTCTCATCATTTCTGAAAATCCTGGAGTAGTTAATCAATCACACAAACCAAGTGTTGACTGCTTGCCTCAAACAGCTCTTGCAAAACCCTTATTCGACAGGTTCATTTGACATTTGTTTGCAACAAACAAGTAAATGAAAACTACCACCTATATGGACAAAAGCTTTAAAGGAAAAAGATAACACTGAGGGGAATGACTGATTTGTAGGCTATTCTTTCTGTCATGGAGAACAAAGTAAAATCTACATATTGTCAATCATGTTGATGGAGGGTTAATTTGCCGGCAATTCTTCAACAGATCACAGGAAACATGAAAGGCATACAAGTAAGGTCTCAGCACATCATACGCACAAGACTCCATTATACATGCATGTGCACACAACTTACCTCTGACCTCAAAGGGACATGGGAAGCAGAGCATCTTTCGTTTGCAATATACCATATCTCCATGCTGTGTGGTGCAGGTTACACGCTGGAGGGAAGGGATGCCATCCTGAGGGACCTAGACAGACTTGAGAGTGGGACTGTGAGAACTCCATGAAGTTCAACAATACCAAGTGCATGGCTGAGGCAATCCCAAGCACAAATACAGGCTGGGTGGAAAACAGATGGAGAGCAGCCCTTGAAGAGGACTTGGGGGTGTTGGATGATGAGAAGCTCAGCATGACCTGGCAATGTTGGCGTGTAGCCCTGTGTGGCGGCGCTAGCCGGCCACTGGGATGCCCTCGGCGGCCTGCTGGGTCGGCTGCTCGGGGGCGTGCGAGCCTGGGTAAGGGAAGCCTGGAGGTCTACCGCTGCGTCCTGCCACAGCAGGAACTCACACAAAAGCAGTTAGGGAACACAGCTCCTTCACCCTAAGGGCCTTCCCCCCAGGCGGATGGTCAGGCGCACAGGCAGAGGTGAAGGAGGAGAGAGGGGTCTGCAGCATGGGATCCACAAGTTTATTTCTTCGAGGGTCCAGGAGCTGGAGACAGGGAACAGGGGGAGGTACAAGGATTTTATACAGGGGCAAAGCAGGGAGGAGAGAAGGGGAATATCCAGTGAGGGAAGGGATCCTGAGAGGATTTGGCAGGGAAACAACCAATGAGAACAGAACAGAGGAGGGATCAGTACAATCAACCAATAGGGTACTGAAGAGGGGAGAACATTCTAGAACTCATACATTTTAAACAGGGAAATGCATAAACATAAGCTTCATACATAAAACTAGGAGGGGAATACACAAACCAATGGGCTAACACAATGCAAATTGGTACTGCAGGGGGCTGTGGGAACTCGCCCTAACTGAAGGGTGGATTTTAGCAAGTTGCACACCACAACAGGTAGGAAAGCTGATTGTGTCCTGGGGTGCGTCAAAAGCTGTGGATGTGAAACTAGGTGATTTTTCAAACCAAATCGTTTTATGGTTCCATGAATCTCTGAGCTCTGTCTTAGTACTGAAATCACGAGAGTTCTAGACCAGGTGCAGCCTTTCCAAACTTTCTTGCTATCACATGGAGGTGGCTTTGGGGCTCTGAGTGCACCAGCAACATTGCAATGTCGTCCTTTACTCCTGGGGGTTTGGCTGCTGGCATTCAGGGCAGGTTCTGAGATGGTGGAGCTGTGTAACCTTCCAAAACACATAGTTTATATTTCTGATCTGAATCTTTCTCTGGAAGAGTCTCCCACTCTCCACGTACAACAGGGTGAAATTAGGATGCAGATAATCTGCTGTGCTGTAATAATTTCTTAAAACAGGGGGCATGAAATTAAAAGTCAGAGAATTGCTCCTTAGAAATGTTTCTTCTTTAGCACACATGAAACTGATTGACAGTAACTTTAGAAAGCAGCCTCTTTATTTTTAATAACTGTAGGAAAAAAAAAAAAGGAGAGAGATGCCCAAAAAGTCCTAGTGATTCTCTTACTAAACCTTGGAAGATATATTAGCATTTTTAGCATATAGGGAGGAAACACTGTCTTCAGCAGAAAGCACAGAATTTTCATTTTTGAAAGATGAATATCGCTATCCATCCAATATTATTCCATGGTTTAATTTGTTTGGGTTTTAAGATCAAATGCAAATTATTATGCTTCCTGAAAACCAAATCAAAGTTTTTAATACATTTGCCAAAACTTTAATGAATTTAGAAAAGACATAAGATAAAGGATATAAATCTTTCTTTATCAAAGCTTTTATGGAGTTGTCAACCCCTTATTCTTAGTAGAAAATATATGTAGGGATTTAATTTCCATTAGATGATTATTTCAGTACTTCTTAGGCCTTTCAGTGAAATGTGTATTATTTTCTATCATCTGGCCTAGATACTATGCTGAACACCTTACTCAGAAGAACAGATTCGTACTTAGTAGCAAGGTTTTTCCCTGGTTGAGTATAAGTAGAAATGCTTTCAGTCATGCTTCCCCTGCTACGTATACCATTGCAGGTTTTAAACTCTTCCTGCTGTGAAAACTGGTTATCGTATGTTTCCTATAAATTATATCCATCCCAACATCAGTAGCTTTAAACAAACCATATTAATAAGCATAAAAGGAGATGGACGATAGGTCATGCGTAAATAAGACTGAAGAGAAAAAAAATGTTCTTTTGCAACCAATGAATATACAAAATCTCTTAGCAGTATGAATATAACATTGTGTCCCAGGCTAAAATGAAGGAAAAAAGAAATCACATTTAATAATTAATATTTGTTTAAAATTAATCCTTAGACTACATAGTATATAAGGCATTGTGGACATATGGTCATTTCTAGGCTCGGTGTAAACATTGGCATTTCAGATATCAGTACATGGAAACCACTAGAAATTCTGGTTAAGTTCTAAGCAAATACTGAATATGTAATTGTAAAACTTTTGTAAAGTTTCCTCCTTCCTGTGGTAATTGAATCTGCTGCAATAGACTATGGGAGGCAAAAAAATAAAAAAAAAAAGTGATGCTTATCGCTAAAAATTACAGTATGAAATAAATATCAGATATTTTCAATGCAATGGGGATTATGTACATGGGAATCCTTCTGAATGCCACCTAAAATTCCATTGAACTTGAAGGAACTCCTGGGAGATTATCCTTGTCTCATAGCTCAGAGAAATCCTACATAGCCATGGAGCAACAGATAAGAATTCCTTGCAAATGTAAGTACGGCCTTCAGCATGTTTTGACAACATTTATATTGCTTCAGAATTTAATGAACTTTTCAGAGTGTCAAGAAGAAAATTATATATTTAATGAAAATAGAAAAAAAAGTAGAAAGGAAAGTTAATCCTGATGTACTTAGAGAATATGATTAGTGCTTGGATTCCTTATGTAATCAAAATGCCTAACTATTCCAGTGTGTGAAAAACATAAGTCATCAGATTCATATCTTTGGAATTAGATTCTGTTTAACTCTATGTATATATGAATTAATTCAATGTCCACATTTTAAAAGAATTAATATATTAAATGTGAGATATAAGAGGAAAAACTATTCTGAAGGTCTAACATGGCCTTCTGATACTTCCAGAAAAACTCAGAATTCAGAGAGGGAGATTTCTGCTTGAATGCTAGAAATAGATCTGGGTTATTTTAAGTGTGTGTATTGATACTTAACTTTTAATGGAGAGCTGACATAGAGACAGTTCCATATCTATTGCTGAGCTAAAACAAATGCAGTTGTATGCAAGTACTTCAAGTAGTGGAATGAGACACACAATGAGATAAGACCAGTTTTTCTACAAATGCTGATGTCAATTATGATTACCAATTCATGTCAACAGAGAAGACGTGAGACTGCAAGAAGTGAAATCTTGACACAGATTTTGTAATACTCTGTTGTTGTGCTTGAAATTGTTCCTGAATAGAAAATTATGGATAAGCTATTATAGAACTTAGATTGTTTGCATGGACATGTCAGGAGTAAATTGACTCCAATTTTGACTAACGGAAAGCTGACAGCTAATGGGATAGCAATTTCTGTGAGTCATATGGGCACATGAATATTTTCTAATTTTGTTCTATGAATATTATCAGTTCTTTTTGTATGGGCACATTGTGTTATAATTATTAGTGCTGCTTCTGGATGAAATAAACAAAATATGATTATTGGAAGGTTAAATGAGAAAAAAAGACAATGGCACCCTCTCTGCAATGTAAATTATGCCAATGAATCAGAAAGGACTGTGACACACACATTTTATAAAAAACATTATCTGTGAAGCATTGCAAATTGGGAGGCAGGTGTTTTGATGTGCATTCAGGTGGAAGATTTTGGAGAAGGAGTTAATATTGGATTCCATTTCAGGAAAAGGTATCTGCTCATTTGATACAGACAGTTTAACAAAGAAAACCCTATTTTTGTGCACTTTTCTGCACAGGTCACAGCTTACTTTGAAACTCCTTGCCACAGACCCATATGATTTGATCTTTTCCCTGTGGAATGGACCATCGTGAGCTATAATGGCTAACAAACAACAACACTGAAAAAATGTTCTTCTATGAAATCTAAAAAGACATCAGATGTAATATTAAAGATATCACCTATATGGGCGGAAAATTCTGGAGAAGGCAGTCACTACTCCACAGGGTGACATAAACCCACATGAGTCCAAGTATCATGTAAAGAAATAGGAAAGCAAAGGGACTGTTATTCAAAAACATTTATGCACTTGTTTAAATCTCACTGGCTTTAGTAGTAAATGATTAAAAACTTCTTAAGATGACACTGCTAATATATTTAAAGTTTAGCTCATACTTAAAGGCTTTGCAGAGTCCAGAGAAGCCTCGGGAAGTCCTCCAAGCTGAGATGTCTGTCCTGTTCAAAACAGTGCTATTCACACTCCCAGTTAAAGACAATCAAGGTCTCGTACAGGTAACCTTAGATGATGCATCAAGGTTGAATTTGTAACCGCACATCCATCTTCAAGGAATTTCAGAATATATTTAAAAGTTGAATTGCACTTAAGCTGAATTTTTAAAGAAGTTTCAGAGAGTTAAAAAAGTTATGTGGAAAAAAACCAGCTATACACTCTCTACTTAGCAGCCTGTTATATGCCTAAATAATTTAAACCACTTATAAATGAGAATGTCTTCTGTGTATACTTCAATTACTGCTTTTAGTATACTTTCTCTCTTTTTTGTGTAGCATGCCGCATATACTCAATATGTCTCCAGTGCCTATTATCACTGTTCTTGTATAATAAACTTCTTATCTGTGAGAATATGACCTTGACACTGTGGAAAAAAAACCTTTTAAAGAATAGCTCAATTAAAATCTAATACCTCTGTTTAGGATTTGATTTCATTACTATTCATAAGACCATGCAACACTATTTGAGTCATGAGTTCTCATGCAACTCGAATACTCATTTCAAAAGAGTCATTACAAAAATAATTTTTATTCTTCTCTCTGCCCTATTGATTTTCAGTCACCATGGAGCTTTCTTTGTTGACTTTGCAAAGGTGTCTGTTGAAAGTTCATGCTATTATTGTGATAATAATTGTTGATCAGGGTCCATTTGGAGCAGGTAAATTTAAATGCAAGATAGGTAGAGGTGGGTAGTAGTAAAGATGCATGCAAATCACAGAACGACTTGGGTAGGAAGGGATAGTAAACATTATATAGTTTCAACCCCCCTGGCATGGGGCACCTTCCACTATCCTGGTTGCTCAAACCCCCATCCAGCCTGGCCTTGAACATCCCAGGGATGGGGCGTCCACAACTCTGGGAAACCTGTGCCAGTGCCTCACCACCCTCACAGTGAAATTTTTTTCATAATATCTAATCTAAATCTCTTCTATGCTAAAACCATTCACCCATGTCCTATCACTATCTGCTCATGAAAAAAATTCTCTCCCTCTTTTTATAAGGCCCCTATAAGAAGTGGTAGGTCCCAGTGAGGTGTCCCTGGAGACTTCTTTCCCCAGAGACACAGTAAATGGGCTGGGAATGCCGTGTAATCCACAGGAACGTCGCTTAGGAATACGAAGTTGCACTCCAAAGATGAACTTTGGACGTGTCACTTAACCTGAATGTTTGTTTACCCATCTCTAATTCAGAAGAATAATTGTCTACCCTGTAGGGAATTATGGTTCTCAATCAATTAATTTTGCAAACTGTTCTGAGAGGGATAGACAAACAGTCTTGCACACACGAAGTAGAAAATAGCTTTTTACTGAGCCATAAGCTTGTCTTCAGCATTATTGGATTTGCATTGGCATGGACATTTGTACTTGTGAAACAATCTCTTTCTTGGATTTAAGTTTCTCTTTTCTTAATCAGTCAATATATTTCCTCCCTTCTCCCTTTCTTATTTCAAATCAGTAAGCTTTTAAAAAAATCAAGAAAATCAATTAGCAAAACAAGGTCAAAGACTGGAATTTACTGGAACCTTCAAGTATCTCTAACAACAACAAAAAAAACCCCAGGGAATAAAATCATCTGAAAATTTCAGTCCATGATCAGGGAGCAAAACAGAGAAGGAATATGCACTGATTTAGATAAATATCAACTTCAACAAAGGTATTATGCATAAACTGAGCATCTGCTCTGAATGTGAAAAGGCAAATTAACACCACAAAAGTCCCACAAATCAGAAGGTGATTCAGATAAAGTAAGGGCAAAATACAAGCTGATAAAAATCAAGGTCAGTGGACACTAAGTTCAGAAGGTGAACATGATTAACAAAGATTTTTGATATATGCAGAAAAGAAAGAAGAAATTTTAAAAATTATGTATGGTCTAAACCTTAAACAAATACCTTGCCTTTCACTGAAAAGGAGGATGTGAAACAAAGGAAGGTAAGTAGAGGTTGCACAACTGAGACAAATATGTTAAGAAGAAAATTATAATCTGAATTACTACACCCAAGGTAAATAAATCTCATGTTTGCATTGTAAAATAAATAAAAACCATTGCAGAATTCTGGAATAAGTGGTACACTGGATAAATTGTAAAATTTGTACCAACATTCATTGTGCTGAGTATATAAACACTTGATTTGAGAACTACATACATGATAAGTATTTACAAAGGGCAATAATTCAGGCTGGGACTGAGGTGCTAACCTACCCTTAGTCACCCCAAGTTCCCTACCTTAGTGGAAAACTAGCAGGTCTTGTGGGAAAGAATAATTAGAAAAATTTAGATATGTAAAAAGGGTAAAAATTCAATGCAGAGGAACAGGACAGTCTGACATGACAACTTTTTCTTGTAAAAAATAATTGATTTTCTAGACAAAGAAATGGAAAACTGTCTCTGATATTTTCAGCGAAGCATAGGAAATTGGTGCTGTGTAATAGAGTACTTGTTAAACTGGATTAGAGTAGTAGAAATTGAATGGTGGACTAGAAACAAATTAAAGAGGAAATTATAGAGGTTGTTCAGAAATAAAAGAGGTGGCTTTTGTTGTTTTTCTCAAGTCTTGATATTAAAGTTTGCAGGTATCTGCTTTAATGATGTTTCCATAAGAATGTGCAGTTTAACTGAACATGTGGCATTGTTACGAGCAATGCAGAACGTGAGAAATAAATCACTGAGAGCGTACTAAGACCTAAAACACTGAAATAAGGTCTGTGCTAAGACAATTAATAATATAAAAAATTGTGATAAATTTAGTTGCTACTAACAAGAATTAGCAGCATGAACAACCTTTTTTGGGTGAAGACAGTGCTTTTAGTTGATGGCCTGTTTAATGTGCATAATCAGTCTGAAAACATACATTGTATCAGTCAAGGGACATTTAGTATGATAGGCAAGTGTTCAAGCAGAGCACAGCCACGACTTTTTCTTTGCCTGTGTATGACTCATCAAGGAATAAGAACTCAGTGAAAGAAGTGTGAAAAAGAGTTTGAGGAATGATCAGAGCAGAAAAAAGTAAAACTGAAGAGAATGGCTTGTTTAGCAAATACCTAGGGCCTAAATGTTTAGCAGACACCTAGGGCCTTAAGATTTTTGAATGTGAAGATAAGAGACGCTTGACAGTGACCCAGGCAGCCCAGACTCATCCCCTGTCCTTTATTCCTTTGCACTGTCCATATGTAATTGTGGTCTGTATAGATCTTTCTGTCATAATATAAACCAGTTTTAACTCTGCTTTCAGCTTTGGATTGGCTGAGTCACTTTCTTCTTCCTAGTGAGAAGTTCCAGAAAAATCAGAAAAAATCTAGTCATCAGGCTACCCAGCAGAACTCAAAATTAACAGGAATATAGCATGGTTTGGATATCTTTTTTTTATAAGCTTATTCTTCACAGCAATGAAAGAGATTTTCTGTTCACTACATTATTTAGGAACTCAGGTGTCTGATGATCACTGTCAGACTTTAAGTTGCATAGGGCACGATAGATAAAGTTGTCCAAATTTGACATTTACTTCTAAATAAATTATAACATTGTTATTATCAAATGCAAAATTAATATGAAGCACTAAATGTCTGTGAAAAAATTGTCTTAGTTTGAAGGGCTGTAGCATTGAAATACTCTTCCTAGTTGATCCTTCGAGCTTAGCTAGAATTAATGTTGTCATGAATTTCATCTGACTGATAGTTTGACACTACCCATTTCTGACATTTCACTGGTGTTATTTCACTTTGGGTTCAGTGGCACCTGCACAAACTGAAGAGTTTAAAATAATTTCCGGTGTCTCAGCAAAAGGAAGGGTCAATAAGCTGTTGGGAAGAAAATGTACAAGTCAAATGTGCTGCAATATACCTTGAAATCATCTGGAAACAAATGGAAGGAATACACTAACATACAATTTTAGCTGATGACAACAGTTTCAGTAGTAGAAAAAATAACCTAATTTTTTGGAGTAAACAGCTGAAAAGCTTCTGCCTCCTAAAGAGCATTCAATGCAACTTGTCTGGAAAAAAAAAATTGTCTTTCCTAAGCAATCAACTTTTATGCCTCTACAGAAAAAGAGTCCTTTTCCAATGATCACTAAGTAGTATCACTGCATGAAGTGAGGGTGCAACACTGAACTACTTGCTTGATTATTTCAGATGGGTCAGTGACTGGAGTTTCTTTTTTGAATCATGGGCAGACCTGACAAACTGCAGCTTAGTGTCCACTGACTCAGTGAGAAGGTTGTTACAGCCTTGAGGAATCTTGGTCCTTAAGAGTAATATTGCTGCCAACTTAGATGAGATAAGAGAGGAAATAAAACAAAGACTGTGAGAAAGCAGGTGTTTTATAAAAAAGAATTCTGTTTTTTCTGGATGTCCTATCCTACTAACTATGAAACTCCATAGAACAAGGATCTTTAACATATATATATGCATAAAACTTGCAGAATTTTAATAATTATATTTTTGCCTGTAGTAGTGACATAATATCATATTTATGGATTTTAAGTTCATATTCTTCATTAATTTTTATGCAGTCTTGGGTTAATTAATCTAAATCTCTATTTACATATTACAGAACTACCATAAGTTTATTTCTTTCAAATCACAGAGGATTTTTTTCAATATGATGGGAGATTGCCTGCAATGAAAATGCTGGCAGTAGGAAAGGTACCTGCAGAATAGTTTTAAATAAAGCTTAGAATGCTTTAAATCCTTCAATATTTAGTGCTCTAAATCATTAAAAGGTAGAGCTGATGTGCCTGTTTGTGATAAAAATACCAAGCAGGATGAAGCCCCCCATTTTTCAATTCAAATGTTATATTTGGATTTATTTTTGTTTTGTTTCTTCAAACAATGATGAGAAAAAAGAAATGATTGCTTGCAAAATCCTCAAAGCATTTTCCCCTCTATCTTTCTTTTAAAACCAACATCTTAAAAATCATCACAGTTTGTGTCTATGCAAGTGTCTGCCTGTCTGTCCCTCCAATTCCTTTATGAAGTTTAATCCTGTTGATTGAGCTCTACAGGGAAAGTAAACATTTCAGACCTATGAAGTTCCTCCAAATTTAATTAAATATAGCAGCTAGGTAGAGCAGAGAAATCTCTCACATCCTGCCACTCAGAAAAATGCTTCAGGATGCAGTTATTTCTTCTCAGTCAGAAGGCAATCCTCTCAAAATACAGTCACCAGAAATGCCTGCAGTGGTGAAAAATCTTCATTCAAAGTCCATACGTTCTTAAAAATAAAAATCAATAATACATGAGATGCAAAACTATTGTAATTTTTCCTAATTTTCACATTCCTGGTTTTGTAAGTTTCCTTTGCTGTATTTTGTTATTTCAGTGTAACCTAATAAAGGGGAAATCCCAACATCTGTGCAAACTTTTCAGGTTTATATTTTCTACTGAAGAATTCAGGTGAAAGTCAATCTGTGTTTCAAGATGTTAAGCAAGGCAAATGCTTTCTAGTTCCTCACTTCTTGCTACACAAGTTTCCTCTTTCTATCATTCTGTGCCATCAGCAGGCTGTACTACGGGGACTGGTTATGTCAGCCTGAAGTCAGCCTGCAAAGATAAATCCACACCATGTCGATCAGTGCTGAGGCTAGAAAGCAGTTTGCCAGCCCTCAACAAAGCTGGGGCAGCTAGTTTTATTTTGGTTTAGTAAAAAATACCTATAAGGTAGAGACTTTTTTTTTTTTTTTTAAAAACAGAGAAAACCAGCCACGTACAATTTCAGAACAAGGTATTATCTTTTTTAACACAGTGTGTGAAAGTTTGGTCTTTTAATAAATAAATAAATAAATAAATAAATAAATAAATGCATAGAAGGAACTATCATTCCATCAACAGCACAGAAATGCACAAAATTAAACACTTACCTCTACATACCAGACTTGTCATGTGTAAATGGAAACAGAATCTACCTGGAGCTGATGCTACAGTCATTAGTATGACAATAAGAGTCACTGAAACAGAGCAGTGGTTTAAACCTAGTTTGGTGCTGCCAGAAGTCACCCTGTGACAGCAGCACCCTGTCCAAATTGTGTTAAACATCCTTCTTCTGTTGTGACTCCAGAGAAAAAGGTACCCCTGAGTGGGTGTCTGTGGTCTCACAGGGGGTTCACTCTTCACGTGTATGGAGCCTTGCATGGAGCAGCACAGGCACACATCCAGCTGGATCACCCCCATCTCCCATGAGAGGGGGGTGCAAGTAGTGATTGCACTCCCCCAAAGAGAGGGATGGTGGGAACAGCATGGCCTGTGAGGTGTTTGGGTGTGTGAACTGTCTGCATAACTGCGTGAATAAATGCATGCATGTGTGATTATACATTTTTGAACTGGTTATAAAAGGATGTTTAGAAAATAGTCTCCATACATTAACATTTTGTAGGTGAGGAGTATAATGGTTTATGCTTTGCTTTGCTGGTATTGATCCTGAATGTATAGTTCACTGATTGCCAGTTAATTACATGCCATTAGTAATTCAATTAACTGCTTCGATCCTGATCTGATTTAGACAATATGAATTTCTCCCTACAACATAGGGAAGCTAGACTTGATTAGTTTAGCTCGGTGTGCAAAAATGTATATAAATGGTCCTGACTGAAATAGACATTCATTCTACTTTTTATTTGAATGGAAATGTACGTTGCCAGAGTGATAATTTCTTCCTAATTATATCATTACTTTGCTATGCAATATAAGTAAAACAATCCTTGAAGCCAGAAATAATTCTTAAAATATAATTAATTGACCTAGTACCTAGGATTGAATCAAGTAATTATTTTATTGACTATAAATCCAATATGTGCTGTAATGACCCTTAGCTTTTCATGGCTAAGATCTCATAATCTTACACTCTAATGAAGAATCAATGCCATTGCTTTTAAAATCTATTTCCTTCTTTTCAGAGAGGAAAAACAATAAATGAATTTTTAGGACCTGCACTTTCCACTTAAAGTTTGGAAAAAAGAAAAGTATTTATAGGTGGTCAGTAGTCCTTTCCAGCTCTGCAGAAAAGCCCTGCATAAGTTTTAATGTAATATTTGTATCATCGAGCTTTACACACCACACTCATCTGACTGCATAATTTTAGGCAGCCCCCTCTATCAATCCCTGCAGAGAGACAGATGTATCCAGAAGACTTGGAATGCTGCAGCCACTCTCCCTTTAAGGAGCTGTATGATCTGGACATGATCTGTATGATCTGAGTCCTGAGAGAGCAAGTGAAGTCTGTCTAGCCACCTTCATGGCTGTCTGTAGCAGTATCCAGAATTTCAGAACACAGCAGCAAACTTTGAGGAACACTGCTTGTTACGGAGTCAATTGGCAATCTTGTGCTGGACAGGGTGAAATGCACAATTCTTCTGTTCAAGGGAATGGAGGACAAGAAGTAGCAAAAAGTTAGCATGTCTGTGTTATCAGTGAAAGTAATGGTATGAGATACAGCAAGTGGAGTGATGTTAGGCTACACATGGAAAAGATGTTGAGATACTCAGCGGACTGAATTCTTGGAGCTGCATGTATGGAGAACATCTCCAACTTTGTTTTGTCCCTGACAGGTTGCCTCTCTTCATTTGTAGATCAACTGCTGAAAAAATGTGTCTTTTTGAAAGGTTTCTGGTTTTCAGGAATATACATTTTCCTTCTCTGCAAAGTGGCACTGCCCCCAGGAGTTGGGTCAGAGAGGAAACTGGGAATGCTTATCTCTTCAATTTTGCAAGGATTTGTTTACCTTCCAAATTGTCAGAAAACACCACCTGTTTTCTTACTGCTAGTTCTCTTGCATGTGGATAAGAAACTATACTATAATTGGTAGAGCACATAGAGCTGCTGATGCTGGGACATAATGGCATAGAAACTGAAATTTGGCATTAAGGGATCTATTCAGGGAGAAATCAAAAAGCTGGTATGCAAGATCAGCTGTAGTTCAATTGGAAAATCCCTTAAGCCAGGCTCAGGACCAATGGTTCTGGGGAAATAAGTGCATTTTACAACAGCTGGTAGGATAACGGATGAATAAATGCTGTGGATGGAGTGATGTTCTTCATATGTATTGATATAAACCAGCAATTTTATAAAGTTTGATAGTAAATGCAGCAGGGGTTTAACAAAATTCATTGACAAGGTACACTTGATTATTTCATGATTAGAGAATAAGGTCAGACAAAATTGTCAGGGACACACTCCCACTGAGTCATGAGGATCAGAAAGGACCCCCTTGTGTTCCAAACTCCTTCTCAAAGGGGAGCTTAGGTCTTTCTGGATCCATGGTACATGTTCTAAAGTTTCAGTATTCCTGAGAGAGATTGCCACACTCCAACTGTGAAGCACACCTGGAGTTCTCCCTTCTCCCTTGCCCTATTTCTTCCATGCACTCAGTTATGTGGGATTTATGTCTTCTCTGCAGGAAGATTAGGTTGTTCGTATGTCTAAATTATGAACTCCCAAAGACTGGCTACTCCTCATGTTGAGTAAACTGGCATCAAGCTTGTGGGTGAAATGAATTCGTTATTGATACTGATAATTTTTTCATCACAGAGAAACTTATTGATTTCCAGACAATTGCATGCTCAAAAAGCTGTACGAACTGGGATCTATTTATTACAGGTGCACTCTGTAATAGTTATAAGTTGAAAACATTGCATCTAGAGTTCTGTCTGAAGGACATTGAGAGCCTATAAATTGCCATGCATCTCCTGCATAGGAACACTTCTGCACCTACATATTTTGTCACCATTGCCACTGAAAAGATAGAGACTGAAGCTTCTGGAAACACTTGATGGATTTAATCATAGTCATAGTAATAATTTGATATTAAAGTGATTACAGACTCTATTATTTACAGTGACTGAAGTTCATCCTCCAGCCTTGTCAAAAGTCCCTTCCCTGTGAAATCATTTATCCCCTGAACCTGAAATACATCCAGTACACGTCAGGTACAAAGCAGAACCAACATGTAGACTCAGTGGGTGAGTGGTGTTGCTGGGAGTGCGTGTGGAAGGTAAATACTGATGAATAGCTGCAGAAACAATAGGTGCACCTCAGCCTGAGTCTATTGACTCACCCACAACAATGGTAAGACATGAGCCATGCCAGTGAGAGCTCCCAACAGCTTCTCACTTCCTCTCCTAGAGCTTGGCAGTTTCAGATTGCTGAGGAACACTAAGTTGAGAATGTTATCCATTGTGAAAAATTAGTATGACTGAAATAGAGGTAATAACACATCTGTGCCTGCAAGTGTAGAGAAGACCCACTGGACAGTGTCAAAAATGGCCAATATCAATAATTCTTCAAGCAATATTCAACAAGTTTTCAAGCAATATCTTTAAACCCAAAAAATATAAATTATCACTTTTTCAGCTCCTCCCACTGAAACAAACAACCCTAAAATCCAGAATGGAAAAATTTGACTAGTGAGATACCAACACACAATAATTCTTCTTTTAGTATAATGACTACGGAAATAGAATTTTAAATCCTCGAACATCTTTTTAATGAATAATTTCTGTCTCATTCTTGTAATTAAATTCTCAATTATTTTCAGTGTGTTAAAATGTATATGAGACACTTTAATTCCTCGCTTATGTTGAATATATATCAGTTTTATTATGCATACCTAGACTAGCCATGATGATATATTTTACTTTATTTGTAGGTATTTTTCTTACTTACACCTCATTTTGTTGTTTGTTTTTTTTTTCTTCTTTTTGATTCCCCCAGAATACGAGGAAGAAGGAAGTTGTACATGGTGATTACAATGCTCAGAAATCAGAAGAGGCTGTGGAACTGATCCCAGTTCATTTCATTAGAGGGTCCTCTAATCCATTGCATTACTTTATACTTCGGGCGGAAGTTCAGCAGCCTGGGTGCCTGTTTCTGCCAGTATGTTTGGAACACAAACCAGAATTGCTCTTTGAACTCTGAAGCATGAGTTAAGATGAGAAAAAAACCCCTATATATCTTTTATAACATTGCAAGACGTTTGGTGATTGCATCCAGATGCTGTGTAACAGATACCTCTGCAATCCCTGTGAAACCCTCCGGCACGACGTGACACAGCAGCTCAGTCTGTCTGGTCTAGAGGATGAAGAAAACAAACTGGCATTATCTATCAATGGGAAAAGTTGGATCCAGGGAAACAAGTTATGGATAACCATCACAAATATAAAAACCCTGATAGGATTTCCTTGTATAAATAATACAAATAGCTTAAATAAGGCATTGTCATTAAGTCTGTTACTACTCTGACATATAATGAAAAACGCTATGCATACAGCAAATCCAATATGTCTTCACAGATGGATAAGATAATGTATGCACAATAAAGTTTGCAGCCTGTAGATTCGGTAATTTTCTTAATTAACTCTTATAACAGAGTACCCTTGCATTTAGGCAGCTTAGAGAAATGTTTGTGTGGACAAGCCAGAAGCTGATTTTTTTCTGGTCATGAAGTGCTCATGAACAGAAGCCATGTGGAGTTACTTCTGTTGGAAACCTAGTTTTTAGCCCTAGGCATAAGATAATTCTTTCTCTCACTATTTTAAAGTGGAAAAAAAAATTAAATCTGTTCAGAATGCCTGAAAGAGTAGGATGAGTTAATATTAACAAGATTCTTCTATTTTGCAGTGGAAATGAAGCTAGACACCATTGATAACGACTTCGTAGAAATCAGTGAGGCACTCTAAATTGGGAGGTAGTTTAAGACTTTTCTATTAAGGAAATAATGCTGTAAGGAAATTATTGCTTTAATTTTAAATCAAGAAATAAGCTTCTGACTGTTGTGTGAAAGGAAAAAAAATTGGTTTATTGGAAGAATTAACAAAAGCATTAAAAGAAAGAGTTTATGCTTTTTAAATAAATTAAGAAAACAACAATATTTGAAAAGATTGAAGGTCTGCTAAATTGGACATAGTATTTCTCTTTAAATTGGACATAGTATTTGTCTTTTCCCCTCCTCTCCTCTCTTTTGTTACTGAAAACAGATAAATGGATGTGATACTTCTTTACGTAAGCCAGCAATTTCAGACTTCAAAGTTTAAATCTGGAGATGTAGATCTGCATTTAAGCACCTGAACAGAATCCTCAGATACTCAAATGATCCAGTTAGCACCCTTGAAAAAGTAGTCTGCTCCTATTAGGTGCTAAAAGCAGATTTAGAAACTTACATTTAACAAGGAAAAATGTAGCAAATGTTCTAGCAAGGGTGACAAGAAAACAAGAATCCTCTGTAAGTGCAGCATGTTACCAGGGAAGAGGGAGATCAAGCAAAGAGTTGATCTGGTGCTTAACAAGGAGAGATAGCTATTGACAGGCCATACAAAGAAGAGTCAAAGCATTTACTGCATTTTCTGCTTCAGCTTTCACTGACAATAACAGTGTTCATCAGGCAGCTCATTACGTCACCATGAATGACGAGGGGTAAAATCTTGGGCCAGAAGAGCAGTGACATGAGCCAATTAGAGAGTGGGTAGATAAGTTTGAACTGTCTGAGCTTGATGAAATTCACTTTATGGTACTGACTCGAAAAGTCTCAGGGTCAGCAACTTTGTGAACTCATAAGGACTAGTGTGGCTTCAGAAGCCCGGAAAAGGAAAATGTATTGTCTATTTTTAATGGTTGTAAGGAGCAACCTAGCAGCTGACCTTCAGTTCCTGTGAAAATACTGGAATAAATAATTTAACTACATGTATACAGCTAGTACATGTTTATAAGGAGATGACGAACAGCCGAGAACAAATCATGTCATAGTCATTCAGCTTCCTTCTGTGAGAAGTTAAGAGCTTTCCTGAAAAAAAGAGAGAAGGAACAGAGATCATGTGGCTAAACTTCAGCAGGTCTCTCTTAAACAAGCTAAAGAAATATGGCACGGCTGGAAGGGAAGCTTATCATACTGGGGAAGTAGCTATTAAGGTTCACTGCCAAGTTGGAAGGATGCTGTAAGTGGAATTTCACAAGGTCTATCTTCAGTCTGCCACCACTCGATATTTCCCTTAATTATTTCAAAAGCATGAAGTGTATACTTATTTAATTACTAATCAGCACCAAGCCAGGAGGGGCTGCACTAAGATTTGAGGGCAGGACTAGAATACAAAATGATCTTTACAAATCAGCAAAAAAAAGATGAAGAAAACCCAAAAATTCAAGACCATTCCAATGGGAGGGAAACAAAATGTTTCTGCCAAGGAGTAGCAGGAACGGGACACAGAACAAGGGAAGCCAAGTTAGGCACCGAGGGTGACCACAGCAGATGTAGGTTGGAGGCCTGGCAGACCTGGGTGCAGTCCTGCAATACTCAGGAAGGGTCAGGTCTGAGCAGTAACACACCGCCGTGAAAGTTTGGTGAGCATCATACAAGTACAAAATGTCTGAGGTCAACTGGGACATCAAGTGAACAGGTCAGGATGGGCAGGGGACAGGACAGGACACACAGCCACCCTCACCATTCCAGGCAAGCACTGGGCTCGACACTTACATAGTGCTCCTGGGCCAAGGGTTGGAGACTTGATGAGGTTACTCAGAGAAATTCAGATCTACTAATGCACTTGGGGTCTGGTCAGAAAGCTTGACCTGTTGAAGGCACCTCCAGACTGCCTTCTTTAGGAAAAAAAAGAATACTTAAAGGAAGGATGATAACTTGTCTTCAACAAATGAGTAGAGGAAAAGACAAATGAGCTTTCTCTATGAGCATTGTTCAATTAGAAGCAGTGGACTTAAACTGAAGTAGAGGAAAATTAGTTTAAACCTAAGGGAAACATTTTCTAACTATCAAAATAAGCATTTCTGAAAGAGTTTTTGCAGAGACTAAAAATCTCCCTCATCCATCATAGTTTTCTAAGTATTGTTGATCATGGCTTGGGACAAGAAAATGGACTGAGTGACCTTTAAGTCCTTTCTAATCCTGTTTTCTCTGATTCAGTAACAACGTTGATGAGCATACTCCGTGGAATATATATCTACAAGTAATCAGTGAAATGATTTGTAGAATAAGGTACTAATGTAACACTTTAACTCTTTAGTCCTAAGTGATTTGAGTAAACAGAAATAGAATTTACATTTTATACTACAATTAGAAATCATCTAGAAGAGCTGCTATTTATTAAATTATAAGATGTAATTATTGATACTGAAATATCTACTTCTAGGTGACACGTTTTGAAAATAAGCATTAATGCTTTTCCAGTGTTTTCTATAAAAGCTTTCAAGATTGCAAGTAGCTTTAGTCAGAGCAGAAGACATCTTGTTTTTTCATGTGTAGCTAAATACTGTACAGATTAAGGGTGTGGATTTAAAGACAACACAGAGCCTGATTCAAACAAAAATAATGTTAATCACTTGTGGATCATTTTAAAGTGATTTTCTCTGTCTATTCAGCTTTGTCTATTTGAATGAATTTAATACTGTTGACATTCCTACTCTCAATTTTAAACTTTGTATTTTTCTCTAACTTGTTTTTACAGTAACTTAATTAAAGAACAAGTAGCAATACCCAAAGCTTGATACAGAGACCAGGGTGCAGTTGCCTTATAAAATATGAAGCAGTGTACAAAGTGTACAGAGTTGATTTATAACAATGTCAGAGACTGGAATACCCTGAGCAACCAAATGGCAGTTATTTATTTATTTATTATCTAATTCAGTCCCTTGCTGTAGCCAACATACACTTACCCATGGAAGCTTATACTACACAATTAGCCATGGTATGTATCCAAAAGCCTGTTTAACACATGGCCATCTTCCATGAAACAAAACTGCTAACATAATTGTCAATAACTTTGTATGTCCAAAAGTCAGACACCAAAGTTAGGGTGGAAGTACTCCATCCAACCATCCATGAGTGGATTCTGGGACTGTATGAATAATTCTGCCAACTCCACTAAATATCACGGAACCACAGAATTACAGAATGTCCTGAGTTGGAAGGGACCCACAAGGATCATCGAGCCCAGTTCCTGGCCCTGCACAGGACTGCCCCAATAGTCACACCATGTGTCCAACAGTATTGTCCAAAAGCTTCTTGAACTCTGTCAGGCTTGACCACTGCCCTGGAGAGCCTGTTCCAGTGCCCAACAACCCTCTGGGTGAAGAACCTTTTCCTAATATCCAACCTAAATCTCCTCTGACACAACTTCAGATTATTTTCTAAGGTTCTGTCACTGGTCACCAGAGTGAAGAGATCAGTGTCTGCCCCTCCTCTTCCCCTTGAAAGGAAGTCATAACTGCAGTGAGATCTCCCCTCAGTCTCCTCGAAGCTGAACAGACCAAGTTCCCCCAGCCACTCCTCATATGGCTTTGCCTCAGGGCCCTTCACCACCTCTGTTGCCCTCCTTTGCGTGTTCTCTAATAGTTTGATTTCTTTCTTACATTGTGGTGCCCAGAACTGCCCCAGCACTCAAGGAGAGTCCGCCCCAGTGCAGAGCAGAGTGAGACAATCCCCTCCCTTGCCCGGCTGGCGATGCTGTGCCTGATGCACCCCAGGATGTGGCTGGCCCTCCTGGCTGCCAGGGCACTGCTGACTCATATTCACCTTGCCACTGACGTGCTTAGGGCTTGATTTGGTTACCTGCAGGTAGGTATTTGGTACCACGGAAGATGTTCTGGGCTGTCTCTGCTGGTCTTCATGCCAGTGCAGGTGACTGTAGTCCTTCTGTAATTCCTGTGCCATACCTATGAGCTCCACATAGCTCTGAGCCCCACATGGCAGAAGATACCTCAAATGGCACTTAGAGGCATGTGTTTTGGCAGGTGAATCAAGGGCTGTAGCAGCTCAGTCTTAAACACCCAGCTGTCATTTGGTTACGAACACCTCAGTGACTTAATCTGAAGGCGGACACCTGTGCTAGTAGATTTATTCAGTTGTTTAAATATAAAACTGCAGTTCTTTTTGTACCTTCTACGGTATCAGACATGTGCATTGGTTATTGACATGATTGTATTCACCTGGACTGAAAACTGGAATGGGGCTTTACCTAGAGAACAACTAAAGTTAGAGAAATTATATTTATCTATAGAAATTGTTGGGTGATATATGGAGAATTCCAGGTTGGAAATATACCACAGTAAACCCAACTTTATTTTATAAAATCCTACCTATGAGATAATGCCAGATGAAATACACAGGCTCACAACCCTATTTTTCTTTCCTCTTTTTATTACTAGTCAAAAGATATTAGTTTTGGGTTTTTTTCCGTATCTATTCTCTCTAAAGGATCCATGGAAGAAGCATAATATATTAGAAGGAACAGCTGAGTCTAGAGAAGGAATATTTGAAGCCTTGCTTTTTCCTTCCTCAGAATCTGCTTGCAGGTGATATATAATGTATGTATTACACACAATATGATAACATTGCAGCAGGAGATGTGGTCACAGCCCATATAGGTGCTTATCTATACATCTATACTTTTAAACACTGATAACAGTGTGCTTGTGGAGCAGGTTTCATAAGCAGCCTTGCATCACTGCCATTTTACAATAGGCCTAGTTACACTGGAAAAGGATTTAGTCTTCATGCTAGGTATCTAGCATGATTTCGTCTTCCTGTTATTGGGATACTATTTGCTAAAAAATCACTCCCTCAGCTATGCCCAGAATGAGCTTCATCTTCCCTAAATTTAGGTCTCTGTAGATGCTTACATGTGTATTAATCACCTTGGTCTCCATCTGTGATAATGGAGAGAAAACAGCCTCACTTGGGCAAGTTTCATGTGCCATTTCAGGTGTCTGCCTTGAGATGAGACAGATCATTTGCAGAAGTCCCTACTCATCTCCCTCGTTAAGAAAAGCCAGAGAACAAACTCAGAAGCAGACCCTTGCATTTAGTAATGAATCTTCCACCATGACTGCCTCTCACCAATTGATTGCAAAGAAGAAAGCTCTTTAAAATGCAAAGAACAGTGACTAAAGGTCAACTTTAGTCCATTTTCTATGGAACTGGATGGAGGGTATTTATATAATCAAGTATTGTGTTTCATTTTAGGACTGAAGAATAACTTGGTGCAGTTCTCAATCTATACTATGAGCCTATATTATAAATGTGAACATGACTAAATGGTCTGTGTGCCACCCGTCTTCACTGTTCTCTGCAGGGAAAAAAAAAAGTATTTTAAGGCTTAACCGACTCACATCTAGTGTGGTCAAAGCCAACTCATTTCTGTACCTACTGACATATATATAAACTCAGGTATAGGGCTGCTAAATACATAGCAATCCTGAAGCTTTTCATGTGGAAACCGCCTGTGTCCTGATCCAGAAGTATAAAACACAGACCTCACATGATTATTATTCACGCCTAGTCTAAATAGAGGTTCAAAATTATGCCTCTCATCCTGTACCTGGATATTCTCCTTATGATGCCACAGTGTTTAAAGCACTCTGACACAGGGGGCTGGTGGCTCCTGTTGTCCTGAGCACCCCTATGAATTACTATGGAAGGATCTGTATCAACCAGTAGCCTTTGTATTACCTGTCTGTTTTGAAATAGTCTAGAACTATAGGATGCAGAACTGCATGTATTGTATTTCACTCTTCCTAAAGAGCAACAAAATAATCATGTAGATTGTAAAAGATTTGGTGAGTGAGAAATAATTGTAGAAATTTGTCTTTGGCATTTATCTAAGGTTTTTACCAACATATGATAGCCTGTTCTAACCCTTATAATAAAGCTGAGTTTTTCTTCAAAATTAAAGGGGAAAAGAGTGAAATGCACTGTGGATGAATGTGACATTTTCATTTCTATTTAAAGTTTCTTTACAAAGTAGAGCTCAGGAGGTGCTGTTCCAGTGCTCCCTCATTTATAACCTACTTTGTGACTCACAGAAACCTTGTATAAACAATCATTGTGAAAAATAAATTAATTCTCTCCTCATCTCTGTTACTCCTGAAATGCCATTACTGTAATTCACAAATATGGACACGGTCTCAGTGTTATCATTAAAACATCGGTTAACAAGAAACAAGAGAGAGATTAAAACAGAATTTTAGTTTAGATAAAATATTACTTCGTATGCTGCCAGCAAAGATTGAAATGGATTCCATTCTGCTTATCTTAGGAGGCTACTAATAGTACAAGAACTCCCTGGAGAAACCCACTGAAGCAAGGCCATGACCCATCTCTGTGGGAGGTGATCCAGCATCATCCTTCCTTTGTGGCTTTGCTGCAGGAGGAACAGCTTTAGATTACACAGGAGCTCTGCAGGTAGAGTTGAATCCACTTTGGTTTTGGACTGCCTTAGCCACAGCAGGAAGCCAATCCTTCCCCTTCCTACTCTATTAAGTAGATAATTTAAAGTGGCATCCTACAGCATTTCAAGTTAATTGAAAGTGTTAAATGAAAAATGATTGACAGGATCAATTTTTGGTTTTATATAATTTGCACAGGCTTGTGGGAAATGTTCTAATCATTTACCTTTCCACTCCACATTTAGGAGTACATCTTGCTTATATGTTGCAAATGTTTTTTTCATGCTGAAAAGATTTTATCTTTTACTAAGTTTCGTGCAGGAAGAAAAGTATCTATGATGTGTGCTGCTCTCCAGTTATTTTGGAAATAATGATGAAACTGTAAGATTGCTGAAATTATTAAATCACCATAATTCCCAGGCAGGATGTCTAGAGCTATCAGCTCTTGAGGCCCTATAATAAACTCTGCAAAGCATCTGAAAATCTAACCCTGATGTTTTGCAGCTAAAATACTTCAAACTGATAAAAAGCACAAAGAGGTAAATTTGCCACACTGCCAAACTATACCAGTGATACTGTAAGAAGCAACATTTTCAGTAGTGCAATTAGATCATCATCTCTTGCTCAAGAGTTAAGATGAAATTGAAGTATAATTGTTCAAAGTTAAATAACTAAAGAAATATTTTCAGTTTCATCAGGACTTCTGTAGGTTTAATCATTTGATTTAGAAGCTTAACAGAGAATGATCACAATTAAAAAGGCCTTTCATTGTGTAATGTAACTTTGGTCTGGGAGATGTTTCCTTTACACAGAATGGGAAATAGATGTGGAACCACAATATTTACCAATGGGAAGATCCTTTTTGGATACTGCCACAGAATGGATTTAAGTGCCAGTCTTTGAGCTACCAAATGTGATGAGGTGAATCTGAAAGTATTACAGATGACTGGATTGTAGCCTAGGCTAGACAGTTATTTGAAGAGGCGAGTTGGAGTAATTAAATCATCTCAATGCTATGACCTTAGTCTCCAAGTAGGCTGGTGAGAAAAAGTAAGATGCAAAGAATTTGTTCTTTTTCCTAAAAAAAAAAAAAACAACCCAAAACCAAAAAAACAACAGCAACAAAAAAAGTTGCATTATGTCAGGCTGCATAGATTCTCTAGGGCACGGGAAATACGTGTTACACAGTGATGGATGGGGAAGAATATGCTACAAGAGTGTCTGTTGAACAGAATGCAAGTTTTCCTCCTATTTCTTGTTTTTGCAGAGATGAAAAACCTGAGATTATATTTCTCAATACAGATTTTTGTAAGAAGGTAGCCTTAGCTGCCTGTGGAGACTGGAATAATTATGAACAATAATTATTTAATTAGCTCTGGATATTCAGAAACAGAAATGGTAATGATACACCCTGCATTTCTACCCATGGGCAAGGTGTAAAAGAGTCTGTAAAAAGAAAAGGAATACAGACTTCCCTGATTATTTAAACTATATCAGAACCTTTGGGGTCATCACATTACTGATTGAGATTCATCTGTAATTTTATAAAACTTCCTCAGTGCATTTTTGGCACAATCGTAATATTTTAAGGCAATTTTATACTGAAAACTTTCTAATCAGAATCTCTGGTGAGAATCCTGAATGGAAAAAGAATCCTCAGCCAGTATATTTTTAAAGCATACAGCCATTCAGAATCTGATTACCTTTTCACATTTTCATACAAAATGGATTAATGTGTCCCTGTCTTTATTACATTTTCAACACTTGTCATTCGTGATTAAGCCAATGCTATGAAGATGTATTACACAGCAGCATAAATGGCCACATTAAAATAGGGTATATATGTTCCTGAGAAGTTAAAGGCAGATTGATTTGTGATACTTTTGCATTAGATGTAATGTACCTAAAAATATTTCACACAACTCAAGAGTCAACAATCTGGGGGGAAATAAAAATAAATAGATGGAAGCTTACACAGAGGGGAAAGAGCTGGAGAAAAGTGTTAATTAAATCAACCAAAGAGACACGTGGGGATGTGATAGAGTGCTATGAAGAAAGCCAGATCCAATTTCTTATAGATAACAGCTCAAATAAGAAATTGCCACACAATTGAAAGCACCTACTCCAGGGGTCCAGTGCTGGGATGCAGAGTTTATTATGAGGCAGGACTGATGTGTACTGAGAAGGATTCTGGACAAATCTTACTTTGTGCCTGTCTTAAATTATCCCTAATTCTCTTGTGAAAATATTTCCCGCATTAATCACAGCATTACCACTCCATGCAATTTATCTCACTTCTACCTATCCTGCTACACAACACCTGGACCTTCAGGATGTAAGGGGCTTATAAGAAAAATGGAAAGAGACTTTTTATAAGGGCCAG
The DNA here is from genome assembly GCA_013397115.1 of Edolisoma coerulescens. NCBI lineage: Eukaryota > Metazoa > Chordata > Aves > Passeriformes > Campephagidae > Edolisoma > Edolisoma coerulescens. The sequence continues at coordinate 1,254,174 of VWZW01006553.1, forward strand.
TAGTGACAGGAGAAGGAGCAAGGGTTTTAAATTGAAGGAGGATAGATTTAGATTGGACATAAGAATGTCCAATTGTTTACTGTGAGGTTGGTGAGACACTGGAATAGGTTGTCCAGAGAGGTTTCTACATCTCTGGAAGTGATCAAGATCAGGTTGGATGAGGCTTTGAGCAACCTGATCTAGTGGAGGATGTTCCTCTCCATGGTGGAGAGGGGTGGACCACGTGATCTTTAAAGGTCCCTTTCAACCTAAACCTTCTATGATTTTCTGTTGTATCACCTCCACAGAGTACCTGACTCCATTCCTGTTATTTCAGCCCCACTCCAGGTTCATATTGGTTTTACTGGACATTTGGTTTGTTGCTATTTTGAGACCTTTAATTGTGTTTCCAAAATAGAGTTGCACTCAAATATGTTTTGAAGCTTGTCATTGGGAATCTGAAGTGAGTGACACAGCCACACTATCTTTTTGGGTTTTTCTTTTTCCGCTCTTTTTTTTTTTTTAATACCAAATTAATCAATCCAAATTTCTGCACTTGGGATCTAATAAACTTTGAAAATCAATGAGTAATAAACATTTTTGGCTTGTTTTCTAACCTGTGACTCAGTCTTCTCATACAACCCTATAAAAATCTGTCTAAAATCCAACCTATTACCTGATAGGCTTTAGACTATTATCAAGAAAGTTGTAAAGAAAGGCAACTTAGTCCCTTTAAGTCTGTCTTGCCATCTGCTTCTGGAGGCAAGGTTTCTAGTTGAATATTAACTATATAATACAGCTGTCAGAAAAAGGGTGCAGCTGCCATCTTAAAAGCCAGCGTGAGACAGCTCCTCCAGACCATCATTATAAAATGACCTCTAGCATGATATCACCTCCAGCAAAATTTCAGCTTAGAATGACTCTTAAAACATCTTTTTGCTGTCTTTCATGTAATCTGTTGCAACAAGTACAGGAAGTATAGTAGTATGGTTTCTACTGTGGGACTGACTCACTGGCCAAGAACTGACCTTACATATGAGATACTCAGATGGAGACTAGAGTAGAAGGGCCAGGCCAGCCTGAAGCAGCAGGTTCAGATCTGCTTGGTCCCAGATTCTTAGGGCATCTAGTGGTTCAGTTTACAGTGCTTGTTCATGGGAAAGGCAAGTGAAGTAAGTTCCATGGACAGCTCACCTTCCCTTTCCAGTGTGGCCCTGTCTGAGCAGCAATCTCCTTCAGCAGCCAGCTTTCTCCTCAGTCTCTGCACATATACATATCTGAGCCAGCTGAGTTTCATCTTGTACCCCTCTAATTTATCTCACTGGTACTGAATTATTGTCCCTCCTCGGATTCTCAGCCCTATCCCTGTTCTTCATTCATCATCCTCATGCTTATTGTCTGTCTCCGTGCTGCTGCCGATAGCATCGGCTGCCGCCACGCTCTGTGCCGTGCACTGCAGAGATTATTCATGTCTGAGATACTTGCTCTGTGTACAGGCAATCTCTCCACGTAAATGAGAATACCTTTACAGTCTTTTTGATAAACACTGACCCCTCTTTGTATGCCTCTTATCCATTTTTCTCTGAAGTCATTCTCACTGCTTGCCAGTAACAGTGATCATTTTGACTTTAGTGAGAGACTTATTTATCTGCTTTGGGATGGTTTGGGGTAATTTTTTTCCTCCTGGACACATTTCGTCTCTGAGGCTGTTTCCAAGGGCAGTTCCATGCCTAGGGAGAATTTGGAGGAGAGCGCATTTACAGTTTGGGGTTTTTCTCCTGAAGAAGGGAATGCAGAGTTAGCTGTCTATGGGGAATTATGAGAACAAGATTCTAAATCTCACTGCTTTAAATTATTCCAAAAGCCATGGCCTGGAAGGTGTAATTGGCAGGGAAGTGTAGAATTTGTCAGTGCAGCTCAATAATTATCTAGTCAGAACTCCTGAATGAACTCTTCCCAGTAATTTTTTTCAGCCCTAGACAGCTCTGCAGCTATTTTATTTCAGCTTAACCATTGTGAAGTAGTCATGATTTTGTGCAGCATTTTTAGTTTCCCAGATGAATAATGCATTTTATTTTGCCCAGTAAAGTTACTGGGGCTCAGGTATTTCTATATTTTTAATATTATATTTATTATTTTGAAGAAAAAATTGTGATAGAGTGCTAAATCTGTTTTGTACAGTACAATATATGGCAGCCTGAAGTACCCCTCTCCCTCATTTTTTTATTCATATGATACATGAAAAATGGCATAAATGTATTTCATTGTGTCACCTAGAATCTGTGTAGCCAACAATAATGAATATGCTTTACTCTTCAGCTTGGTAGTGTTTCATTTTTTCCTGACAAGATTATTTGACAAGCAGACCCTGCATTGGCAATGTTGTTTATTTTCATAGGCATGTAAATTATCTTGACAGTCTCATAAACATAAATTGGCAAGCATACTGTCCCACAGCAATGCTTGTTAAAATACACTAATGGAATATAATAAATAAATTATTCTAGTGTATTTATAATATGCTAACATACCATTACATCTTGTGAAAGTTATACAGCACAGGATTATATGCTCTATATTTCTTACAGTTTACAATAACTTGTTGCTCAGATATTTAATGCAATTAACTCTGAAGAAAAATGCATAGATTCGTTCTCAGGGGTGTATTCAACTTCAAAATAATGCAAATAACAATTTACCTGGACTGAAAATATTAGATAGTTTTTACCACTCTGCAAATATCAGTTTCATAGAATTACAATACAATTGTATGTCTACAACATAGAAATACAATTGTTTGAGTTGGAAGGGACACCAAATTTCACTTTGAATACCTGTGCAGGACGGTAGGTGAAGGGAAATGTACATGTAACCAATCAACAAACTGATTGGCTGGTAGCTGGTTGTTGGGCTGGATATCAAAATACTCAAAGATGTTTCGAGAGCACCTGGGAAATAGGTACAGCTTTGGAAGTCCACAAAGAATGGATGCTAATTATTCACGGATGGTCCAGGTGAATGTCACTGTAACTGATTCAGCTGTTTTTGCTGGTTGTTCAAGGTTCCTCACAGAAGCCATCAGCAATTTGAAGTTGCCCTTGATACCAGAGAAAGAAGCTGCAGACTGGTCTTGGATCTCTTTGGAGCCAAAGCAAGTTAAGACACAAACACCAGTGGCAAATATCACCTCAAACTGCAAGTCCATGACTACATCATAGGTGTCAGCTCAGGGTGGTCTATATCCTCAGAGATTCATTCTTATAAATTCCAGGCCTCTCTAGGGTACCTTTAGTGCCCCTGGAGGAAAAAAGAGCTTTTGAGGAACAAATCATTTCACCTAATTTATAAGGTGATAAATCATGGTCTCAAGGAGACTCTATCTCTGTTAAGGAAGCCTAGATGAGTTGCTTAGATTTCAATAATAATTTCTTAGTGGGTTAAAGTCAGGGAGAATTAGTTCTACCTAGAGAGTTTGAAAATTGAAGTGATATTCCCTTCAATGTTTTCCCTCATTATATAATCACCATTTTATGAATCAACTGTAAATAACAAGCAATATCTAATCTTCTCCCTGGAGTAATTAAAATTATGATAAGGGAAACAACTCCAGAGCACTTGGCTACCTCCTATCTCCTTGACATGTGTCAAGCTGGTGTCACTGCCAGTATCTCATAGAGACCGAATTGCCTGCTTTGTCAGGCTGGATAAGAATTTGCCTTTGTATTTTTCTCTGAAATCCCAAATTGTTCGGTACTAATATGAGCAGAAGTTCAAAAAGGTCATTAAATACCTTCAAATTCTCGAGCCACTTTAGCACCAGTCTGAGTGCTGAGTGCTGTCTGGAGCCGTCTAATTAATATCAGCTCCCAAAGACTCCTGAGAGCCACTCCAGCGGTCAGCAACAATCCAGCCCAAAGGCACACTCCAGAAATGACCTTTAGTCTTGACTTGCTCATTTTTAAGGCAGGCCAGGTGGCTGCCAGGCAAAATTTAAACTGCAAAAAAATTGTTTCTAAATGCACAATACAGAATGCAAGAACTTTACTTACTGATGTAGTTTTGTTTCAGGCCAGTTTCAATGAAAGTTCTCCTAAATAAAAATGACTGCACAATATGGCTTATAATTTCATTATTTTCTTCCCCCTTCCCTTACTGAAATAAATATTTATTGAGCTCAACAGGGGGAATAAAAAATCCCTGGCATTCTCCGTGTGCCACTTTATGTATGAGCTTTCCTATGTCTCATTTCTCCATGACAACCTCATTTGACAGGCAGTCCCTGCTTTGGCAATGTTGTATCATATTTTCTTAGGCATGTAAATTCTGTTGACAGTCTCATAAACATAAATTGGCAGGCATACTGTCCCAAAGCAATGCTTATTAAAATACGCTAATGGAATAGGATAAATACATTATTTTCAAATGCAAGCAGAAAATACACACGGGTTCATATGATATGTCTGCTACTGATCGATGGGAGTTACAGTCAAGGACAATTACAAAATTTCCAAGTTTGTGATTCAGCTCCTGTAGTAAGCACTGCTGGTCTACCAGTACACCCAGTTGCTGCCACAGCCTTTTGTCCCCAGTCCCAGCACTAATGCTGAGACACAGCCCAGCCTTGTGCACGATGTTTCATGTGTTTCTAATCTGTGGCTGATACTGTTCTCCCTCAGCATCTCTCTAATGCTTTTCCTAGCACTCTAAACCCACAGGTCCTGGTACCTCTGAGCCACACAGCAGCTGAGTGTCACCTCCCCCAGCGCTGCCTCCTCCACTTCTGTGCCGCTGCAATAGAAACGAGGTTGGTAGCACACCCTGGGAGTAAGTTACTGCAGTCTAGGAGCAGGAGGGAAAAAACGGAAGGAAATTTCCAGTTTCCCTGAGATGCAATTCCCCCTTTGTGGTATTTTTGGGATGGCAAAACCAGACTACAGAAATTGTTCCTATGATAATTACAATCTTCAGGCAAAAATAATGAAATTGCCATTAATTATGCAATTACACAGGATTTATTTTTTTAATTTGAAAGGTGTTCTTAAAGCTTTTCTTTAGTGTATATGTTTATTTCTTTAGCATCATAATAAAACAGGTATAATTATTTTTAATAGTGAATACTTTTATTCAGCTTCAAGTAAATGTTGCCCAAAGAGGTTGTAGACTCCCCATCCCTGGAAGTGTTCAAGGCCAGCAGAGCTGGATGGGGCTCTGAGCACCCTGGTCTAGTGGAAGATATCCCTGCCCATGGCAGGGGTTTTGGAACTGGATGATCTTTAAGGTCCCTTCCAACAAAACCCATTCTATGATTCTAGGATTAAATCTCTTTGCCAATCAGAATTAGAGAAACCAATTTAAAAGTTAGGTCTATTTAAAAATTTCCAAAACTTGAATGCCGTTATTCTAAAATTAGAAAAGTGAAAACCAGAATACTCTTGTGACCTTTTATTTGCCATATATTATCCAATCTTTGAAAGTCAACAAAATTTTTATTTTTATAATACTGCAGAAAATTTTACAGTAGCGCATTTTTATTCACTTTGACCACCCATGTTTTAAATATAGATTGATTAATTTAATTTCAGTTGCAATAAAGGTTTCAAAGTCTTTCCAAAGAAAGCTCTTTGTGCAAGCAAACCTTTTTTAAGAAAGAGAAGCAAAAAGAGTGCTGTTAAGCATAACTGAGAGTTAATCAGCTTTCACATTTTAGATGTCCCCATTTTATTTGGAGGTAGATGAAGTCATTTCTATGAGACAAGATAAGTGCACTTAGTAATTCATCTGCAAAATAATGTTATATAAATGTTAGTCGCAGGACTAACATTTTCAGTAGAAACTTAGGAATTTAGAAATAATTTAGAATTGGACTTAAGGTCTTAAGAACCAAATTTTCAAAGGTGAGGACAGACATCTGCACAGATTTTCAGAAGTGTGTAAAGAGGTTAGTTAGCTAAAACCAGAAAAAACAGAGTACTTATGAGTTTAAAATACTGCTTAGGTAAAATTGAAATGTGACTTCCAGAACATTTAATGGAAATATCCCCTGGCCCAGTACATTTGAGATATACCATCCATCTATATCTCCGGGCATGTGGTTAGGTTGAAGACACCTGTCTACAAGACAGTCAAACCAAGTGCCCACTCTAGGCAGTGGTGAGAATAAGGAACTTTTGGGATGGAATTCATCAGATTCCCTATAAAACCCCAGTTTTAGATTAAGATAAATTTCACCCTTGACGTGTCCTGTTCTTTTTGGTGATCATAAAGAGTCTAAATGACTATCCCACAGTAGGTTCCTACATCTGATCAGACGAATCCTACCTTTGGTCATTGGGCACTGTGGAAGAAAAGACCAGGATGAGGCACAGAGGCACGAAGAGTAACCCTGTAGAGTGTCAAAGCCTCTGTGCCATGAGCTAGAGGAGCCCAGTCTCTGTTCCCAGTGCAGCTGGGGAGTCCTTGGCCCTGTAATGGACAGTGCATGTTGGGGCAAGGACATAGACAAGGGAGAGACTTGTGGGGAAGAAAAGCACCTCAGTTTATCATCTCCTACCAAACAGAGCTCCCAAAAGGGGAACATTCTTGTTGAGTCTTTGGCAATTGCTATCTAAACACTTTAAAAAACCAAGTGTATAGCTTCTGTGACAGAGACCAGACCACTGAATTTTCTCTCCCTTCTGCTCTTCCCAGAGATGTGTTGAATTGTCTCATTTTTAAATGGTGCAATGTTCACTTTCCAGCTGTCCAAGCTGATGCTTTAATCCCAGACTGGGATTTTGGGTATTTTTGCTTTTGGGTTAAAAAATTCTGTAACTCCAGAACGGCATATAATTATTTATATATGTGCACACAGAAAAAATCTAAATGTAAAATTAGCATTAATTAAAATTTTCCCACATACTTGACTCATAATTATTCTCCAGCTATAAGTAATAAATATAATTAGGACAAGTGAGAATCATGGGACAGGAATAGTACAATGAATTGGAGAGAAATAGCAGAACATAGGTTAAGAAGAGAGGAAAAGTATTACGGAATTATTATTACTTCGGAAAGAAATTAAGCTTGATGGCTCATGACATTTCTCCCATTGGTATTTTTCAAGCCTATTTTTATGTGGCACTTTAAAATATTTCTGATGGTAGCTTTAAAAATATATATATTTGAAGTATGTTTAAATAAAAAGCATGGAAATATGTAAATGTGTGTGAAGTGCAACTACTGACATCATATGCAGGAACAAGTATTATTTAATTTGTAGATATTGTTAAGAAAGATCCCAGTGAGTTCACTAGACTTACCACCGCTGGGTTTAATCTGTATCAATAAGATGGAGGGATCATGCAATCAGTACTTCAACTTTGTAAAAGCAGCAGAAGAGAAGGATGAAAGCAGGCATGAAGAGGATAAAGTAGGAATGTGGAGGCTAAAGATATAAAGGAATGTAAAGTCAACATTTTTGTGTGTCTATATCAATTGCTGAAGTTAGAGCATTTTGCTGACTATTGCTTTGAAATAAAAATTTTGTGAAATGCTCATAGCAGGGCAGAACTTGCTTTAATGTGTCTTAAAATCTGAAAGACAAGGTTTGTAGGGAGAAGCAATATCTTTTATTAAACTAGCTGATACAGTTATAAAAAGAGACCAGTTTCCAGGGCACAGAAAAAGGTTTGTATGCCTGAAGCATGTCTGGTTTTGAAACCATAAAGCTGAGTTAATAAAAGATCCTTCTTCTCCCTAAACCTCACCTCTCTATATCCTTGAACATCATCCCTAATGATCCTATTACTTGAAAATATGAAAAACTTCAGCTGGCTCAAGAAATATCCCTCCTATCAGATTTCTGAGTTTTGTCATGATCATTGTCCAAGCAGAACAGGACAGAATGAGGGACAGCCAGTTATGAGCTTTATGTACCTCACAGAGGCTCTGCATTTTGCTAACACTGGTACAAAATATTCTCAGAGTTTTGGATCAACCGGATGACTTTTAAAGAAATACAAGTGCCAGTCTCTAATTTACAATGTTCAGAGTAGAAACTCTGCTTGTTCCTGTGAAAATATTAACCCTTTTAGAGATCAATGTAAGCAACTGATGGATTTCTTTTGCTTATTTTCTGGACAAATAGTAGAATAAGTGAAAAACACTCCTGGCACAACTAGAAATAAATTTTAAGCATCCTCCATAAAATAAATGTGGTGGGGTATTTTGCACATGTCCTGAACCATTCAGGTTGAAAAATTCACATCTGCTGGATTATGGTGATACTCTTAATGTTTATAATTTGTTGGGTGTCTGATTGATGTGCCTTGCTCACATATATAAAGTTAATGTGCTTGTTAGAACTGGATGCAGAAGAAATTTTTCCATTAGACCCCATTCCATTAGATTTCATTTCTGTTGGCCAACTGCTAAGGCTTTATTTTCTTCCAAGTAGGTTAGTATTTGGTTTTCCCAAGACTGTCCAGAAATAAACACCAAGATTGCTGTTTTTGAAAGGAAAAGAGACACTAGCAATTTTCTCTATGTTACTTTCCGGGTTTTGTCATTTTCAAATCAGGACAAATCTGTTAGGAGACACTAAGGAATATTTTGAAATCTGTTTTTAGTAGATGAGTAAGATGGATATCTCTTAATAATGTTAGTATCTAATAGCAATTGCAAAGTCTGGAAGGACACAGGAACACACAATACCTCTTCCAGACCAATATTTCTGTGTTTCTTTGGTAATATAAGAGTAATTGTAAATATTAATATAGTCCCCATTTTCAGATTTAAATCAATTTCTGAATTTGCTGTGGCTAGTGTCAGTTGGAACAAAGCAGCAGTTTTAGTGGATAAATTGTTCACCAAAATATTCACTAAGCCCTACAAGGAGATTCAAATACCTAACAAAATGGTTTTAAAAAAAGGACGTTAAAAAAAAATTCCAATATGCATTTAGTTAATCCTCCTGCATTACAATTAACATGAGAAATAGTACACTCTTCTCCACTTCTCTGCAAAGATTGAACAGCTGAATGTCAGTGTTGAGGAAACATAAACCTTGATTTCATTATTTAATAAAATACAGTACACTGACTAAAGAAATGTGAATCAGTACAAATAATTAAAATTTTAGAAACTGCACTTGTTATAATAATTAGAAAAATAAAATAAAAAAGCTTATAGTTTAGGAATACTCCTGTGTAATGTTTCTCTCCAAGTATGCTAACTCAAGGGTGCAACTCCCTGCATTTAAGTATGAACTGGCAAGAACTTCCCCACTTATTCCACACATGATGTAAGAGGTAAAATGTCACTAAAGAGCTCTTTCTTTTGGGTGCCAGCTCATAGAAACCAAGGGATTTGTCAGAACACTGAATCTAACAAGCCAAACACACACCAGCAGAGCTTAGTTTAATCCCCTGATCAGAGACAATTGGCTCATCAGCGTCCTGAGCCGAGCAGACGCTGGTCTGCTCTCACCCAGAGGCACCCACTCGAGCTGGCGTTGTTCCTGCACTCTCCTGCCACTCCGGGATGAGGGCAGATACTTTTTAGGTGATGTAGCAACTCCAATAAAATTGGGAGGCTGGTGTTAAAATACTGCACTGGCTGCTAATATAAACCCTATGATTTATGATTATAGTTTTGTGGTGGGTCCACCCTGACTGGATGCCAGGTTCCCTCCAAAGCTTCTTCGTCACTCGCTGCCTCAGCTGGGTGAGGGAGAGAAAATATAATGAAGGACTTGTGGGTTGAGATAAGGGCAGGAGAGATCACTCACCAGTGGCCGTCATGGACAAAACAGACTAGACTTGGGGGAGGCAGTTTAATTAAATCAGATCAGGACAATGAGAAACAAAAACTAAACCTGAAAAGAGGATGGGGAATAGGGGTTTTGGTCAGTTCAGTACACATTGCCTCTGCTGCTCTTTCCTCCTCAGTGAGAGGACTCCTCACTCTTTCCCTCCTCCAGTGTGGGTCCCTTTCATGAGCGGCAGTCCTTCAGGAACAGTCTGCTCCAGTTTGGGTCACCCACAGGTCCACAGATCCTGCCAGGAGGCTCTTCCAGCACAGGCTTCCCACAAGGTCACAGACTCCTTCAGGCATCCATTTGCTCCAGTGCAGGTGCAAGTGGATCTCTTCTCCCCCATGGACATCCATGGGCTGCAGGGGCACAGCTGCCACACCATGGTTTTCACAAAGGCTTGCAGGGCAATCTCTGCCCTGGGGCCTGGAGCACCTCCTGCCCCTCCTTCTTCACTGACCTGGGAGTCTGCAGGGTTGTTGCTCTCACATATTCCCACTCCTTTGTTCTGAGTGATGTTGGTGCTGCACAGGGTGGGTTTCTTTTCCCTCTGTTCTTAAATATATCATCCCTGAGATGCTACAGCCGTCACTGATGGGCTCAACCCTGACCAGTGGCAGGTCCATCTTGGAGTGGCTTTGGCTCCATCAGACATGAGGGAAGCTTTTGGCAGCTTCTCAGAGAAGCCACCCCTGTAGTTCACTGCTGACAAAACTTTGCCACGCAAACCCAAAATAATTTTATAAATAAGGTGCCTTTGGTGTATTCTGCAGTTAAATCTAGACTGAACTGCTCAAGGATGATGCCCAATGTGCAGCTACAGTGTATTGAAAAGAGACTCGAGTGTGACAACGCCCTGAGTAAGGAGGCTCCACCCCCGTCTCCCACCTTACTCTGTGCCTCTCCTATTTGCACAGACCCTCTCTAAAATTTCTTTGCACAGATCTATGTCCTTCTCAGAGCAGGGGCTCTATTACACATGCCTATATCTGTGGTGGTCTGAGAACTAATTTCATTCAAAATAAAAACTTCTCTCTGGCCCTGAGCAAGGTGCCTGTGGTGTCCCTGTACTGTGTTCCCAGGACTGGGAATGCTGTACAACACAGTGCTGAAACCTCTGGGTGTTTCAGTGAGTCCAGATGTGTTGTGAGATTGGACTCAGGAATAGCACTGATGGATCTGGTACCAGATGGGGTATGGATGGAGAAGCAGGAAAAAAAAGTGACAATGCTCTTGGGCTGGATAGGGCCAACATGGAGGCTCTATGACTGCTACTCTTCTCAGGATTCCAGCAGGATCACCTGAAAGATTCTGTGACAGCCACTTCCAGTAGTTAGGTATCCCTGACCTTCTCTTCCCAGTGTGTTCTGCATGACTTTTCTCCCCACCCAAGTCCTCCAGCATAGCACTGGCACTGCAGAGAATATGATTCTCTGAAACATTATAAGATATATTACAGTTTTAAAAGAAAGCCAGAAGAAGAGCGATGCTCTGAAAATTACACAGAATTGAGAAAGAAGTTTTGATATAACCACATCTCCAAATCTTGTGCTCGGAAAAGTGAGAGCTAGATAATAGCTTATCCCACATACTGAGTAGCAGGGAAAGAGTATGACTGTGCCCCAAAGGGACAATTTAACCCTATTTTCCTTAAAAGTGCAGCAGTTAAGCACTTAGGAACCATTTCCATCTGTAGTCAAACTGCTTGATAAAAAATCAGTGCCACAGACTAAGCATAGTAAAGGGAAGGCAAAGCAGATTTCCTATCAGAAAGTGCAGTCCAGTCAGAAGTACATTCTGAGACATTTCAAGCTTCATAACATATTGCTGTCTCAGACATTACAGTAAACAGGCCATTAACAGTTTTGCAAAATGAATGCTGACCTCCATGTATTTATTTACTTGTATTTCTCAATATTTCAAATGGAAGCTCTGGTTTTGGACCTCTCTCAGCTCTGAGGCAGCACAAAGTTCTGAAGCTTAAAATAACTTGTTTTGCTGATGTTGCCTTTATTTTTTTGCTGAAATATCATCTTATTTTATACAGTATAATATTGACTCATTTTTGTGTCCTCCTAAGATAAATCCCAATGAGCTGTGTTCCTAACTCTTTCTTATTTAATGCTCCAGTTTACTTTTTCCTTTCTGTTCCAGACAGTCAGTGTTTTATTTAATGGATCTATAGAATTAGAATTTTTTTAATAATAATTTTTTTTGTAAGATGAAGAAGAAAAAAATATTAGGCCTCTATGTCTGTATGCTTATCTATGTATCTATCTCTCTACCAATCAATCAATCAAAAAATAAATAATATAGGGACATCATCTCTACTCGACCCTAGTGAGGTCACATTTGGAGTATTGTGTTTCATTCAGTTCTCCACAGCTCAAGAAAGACAAGGAGAGGCTCCAGCAAAGGCCACAGAGATGATGTGGGGTCGGCACCATCTCCCAGATGAGACAAGACTGCAGGAGCTGGGCCTGTTCAGTCAAGACAAGACGAGAGAGAGAGGGGATCTCAATGCATTTAAGTATCTCAAAGGCAGGTGCCAAGAGGATGGTGCCCAACTCTTTTCAGTGGAGCCCAGTGACAGGACAGGGAGCAGTGGCCATGAACTAAAACACAAGTTCCACCACAAATGAGGAAGAACTTCTTTTTGTTGAGGGTGGCAGAGCACTGGAAGAACTGCCCAGGGAGGTCATGGAGTCTCCCTCTCTGCAAACATTCCAAACCCACCTGGATGGTTCCTGTGTCTCCTTCTGTAGGTGACCCTGCCTTGGCAGCAGCTTGGGCAGGATGATCTCCAAAGCCCCCTTCCAGTCCTAAAAATCCTGTGAGTCTGTTATTTTTCCAAATTGATTGAGTGGTAATTTAAATTAGGTTCAAAGCAGACTGATTTACCATTAGACTACTTCATGCTGCAGTCCACATTCAGAAAACTGTACCAGTTCTATGAAAAACTTTCTGAAACTATAAATGTTATTGCAGGCTTTCCTCCACTGGGATTTTTGCAAATGAGGTCACAGTCATAAATAATAGTGTCCAAAGACAGATGTTTATGTAAGAAAAAAATATCAGGGAAAAAACAAATTTAAAGTTTAAATAACAACATTTATGATATCTTTGCAAGGTCACTTACTTGTCAGTGTATGTCTCATGAGTCACAGAACTGGAGCCAAAAAGAAAAAAAGTGAAAACACTGGCAGAGTTAAGTGTCCTTCAGTAGCTGGCCTAACAAACAAAAATTTTCTCTAAAAAAAAGTTTTTCTCTAACAAAAGTTTTGTTTAGAGGGGAAGAAAAAATAAAAGAAAGCAGAAACTATTCAAAGAAGTACATATTCCATAAATTAGGAATCCATTCTGGAGATCCAAACCTCTTATTTTACTGTTTGCTAAAAACTAAGATTTCTTTAAATATAGCCTTAGAAAAAGTCTATCCCAAGGCAGGGTGATAAATGCATGGTTTGCAAAGAAAGTGGAATCATCATGGAGTGTAAAAGTCTCTAATGTTGTCAGTATAATGGAAGGAAAAACCCCAAGCTAGCTGAGAGTGCAGTTTTAGACACATGCTTTTCACAAACTGACTGATGTGGCTCTTTCAAAGAAATCAATCTGAGGCTTTGCAAATCACTCTGGGACAGATTCTGCTTTTCACTCTTTGTCCTATTCGCACTGCAGACAAAAAAACGCGTTCTCTGCAGATATAATTCACTGTGATAATTATGCCCTACGACTACAGCGTGAGTCAGCACGCGGGGCTGGCAGAATGCATCGTCCTAAAACTGAGCAATTCAGACTTCAGGGGCTCATAACAGACAAACTTTAACTAAAAATGTTTTGGGTGGTCGGTTTGCTTTTTTTTCCTTTTAATATTTTCTCCTGAAATATAAAAGTACTGATTCTCTCAAATTCCTGCAGTGATCTGTTGCTGTCATTCACAGCATCAAACCATAACCTTAATGGTTATTTATATCTTTTGCTGTGTGCTTGGTGTTTATAATTCCACTTGGCTCAAGGCAAAGTGATGTAAGGCATTCATGGACATAAAGGAGTGTAAAAGAGAGAAAGTTTGATCAATAGGACAACTTTTTTGTTGGTAAACATTGTCAGAAAATGATCAGTGTCAGTGATCTAAGCCAGAGAAAACTAATAACATGAGTGGCAAGCTTCCTGCAAGCGTTTGGAGTATTTATGTGGCATTCCAAAGGAAGAACTGTAAACAAGACTAGAACAAAAATACAATTTTATTGATATCCACCTGATTTATGTTTACAGCATGTGTTGATAATAACCCTATTTGTCAAGAGAGTCCATCATGAATACTAATTTACTGTTACTGAGTCAAAACCAAATAAGTGAGGTTGATGTGATGCTGTACTCTTATGCATTTTCATGTAATCACATTTAGAGTGACCTGAGTCTCCAGTAAAGAATTCAAAGGACTTTCACCATGCACAGAATGTTTTCTAATGAGTTTATAAGTGCGTCCTGATATAAATGGAGCTCAGAGACTATGAAGAGAGCCCTACCGTCTGTTTAATGGAACATGAATAAAGATTATTTTTAATACCTTATGCCATCTTTTTATTCCACCAACTTACTTTTCAAAGCAGAACATCTCAAAGTCCCAGAAGACCAAATCTAAAAAAAGTTGTTACATTTTGAATTTTCTTCCATCCTAATTTGAAATAGAAGGCACCAAGACATTTCATGTGATTGTTACAGGGAAATAAACAGTAACTTGGTAAATATTAAAATGGTCTGATCAGAAGAGTTTTTCCATAACACAAAAATAATTACATTTAAAGTTTATTGCTCATTCCATTACAATAACATAATAGTGAAGTGAAATGTTTCCACATAAATGAAAGGGATCTCTAATTGTTCATGTATTACTTTGTTAAAATTGAAACACTCCTCTTAGAAAGTATTATGTTTTGACTAATCAGTACATTTCAGTGAAGAAAAAAACCTACTGGTTCTATTCCAAAAATGGATGAATATTATTGAACTAGTTGAGAGAAACCTGAATAAAAAGAGATAAGGTGACATTCCTAAAAAGTAAAATCCAAAATTTCATCTGGAATAAGTCTGTGCAGAGGAGTCTGAACAATGTATTCTAGTTCAGATATAGGAAACCTAGTTAACAGAACCACTGAGTTGTAATGATTGGAAAAGACCTTTAAGATCATCAAGTCCAACTGTCAACCCAGCACCACCATGTTCACCATTAAACCATATCCTCAAGTGCAAAAGTTCTTTGTTCTGGCTAGGCAATCCACTCACTTTAATTAAAAAGAAAACAAACAAAAACCAACAAAACCACACGAAAAAACAGGGATTCGCGGAAAATGAAAAGTGTCAATAAAAACTGGAGTGCAAGTTTCCCCCTTGACTTTACCACTAATGAAAGCCCTTCAGAATAGCCCAGATCCTGAGTGTGTTCTGCCCATCTGAAATAGTAACAGCTGTGCCCAAGCCTGGTGAAATCTGACTGGTTAGGGGTGTCGAAGGAACCCCAAAATGGCACACATTAGGAAAGCCATTCCTGCTTCCAAGTACATTGCTGCAGGATTATTAATTCTTGCTTTTTACTCCTCCTAGCACTTGCAAAAGTGCTATGGGAAGTGTTGGCATTTCTCAGTAAGACTTGATGTGAGACCATTTTTCTACGGTTGTTTCACACAAAGTTGTACAAATAGAGTTGATCAGGAACTTACTTTACTGTCAGAAAAATGTGTGGTATAATACCCATTTATGTATCAATCACTGCCAGAACGGTAGCAATTAACCAGCAAGACACAGGGACTCACAGTTTGCACAAAACACCCAGTATATATAATAAAATATGTATAGGGTTATTTCTTACCTTTCAGAATGATTTTTTTTTTTTTGAGTTTTCAAAGTTCCAAATATAAATAACAAAACAAAACAAGAATAACCAAGTATTCACTCTAAAGAGAAATACAGATACACAGGTATAGAAAAGACTGAAGTTTACATAGATGATATAACTCTTCATTTACGAGAAGAAATTTTGTTCCTGCTTTACTTATTTTTTTTTTTTTTACTCATTTCTATATGTCCTGCTTCTCTGAAAGCTCTAAACTGAATTGAAATTAATTCCCCTGAAATTGCAGGGTCAGAATTCAAGGCTTTGCTAAATATTTGCTGTTCCCTCTGGAGTTCCCATTGCTTTCATCTGGAGCTTGTAGCACTCAAAGGTTTTAAAAAACAGCTTCCTGGTCTAAACTGGCCAGGAAATAGTGCAAAGTGATAAATCTCCCTCTGGCTGAGCCAAAATCTATGCTGGAGTGCTAGGTCTGATGAAAAACAAGTAAAATCCATTCTTAACCATGGGAATACAAAGCTTAAGCCTTCAGGCAAATTGATCAGCTGATAGCTGGTTAATTAGCACAGTGCTTGTGCAAGACTCAGGTGCCTAATGCATCTGTTGCTAAATTTTAGAATCATTCAAGGTTTGTTTTCTGGCAAAAGTGCAACTGAAAGCAACAGTTGTGTATGGAAGATTCATAGCTGGATTTCAAAGGCAAAGGCCAAACTGTCTCTTCTGGTGATTGCTCTGGGTTTCTAATGTGAACTGCATCACTGCTAGCAAAGAGCATTTCTCCAAGGAAAATAACCCTCTTTAATCCAAGGGAAAACCTTAAACTACCGATAGTGACATCTGGTGGCACCTAAAAATGTCACATTCGAAAGTAAACCACTTGCAAAACGAAGATTGGCAGCCTTATGGACTTTTCCAACTGGAGTTAATAAAAGTCTTATTCAGGGGTATGAAACAGAGATATCAGTGAAACTCCCCCTTCCTAACCCAAGCCAGAGATGCCTGTGAAACCTCTATCCACACGCAGTTATGGCATGGTCTTCATCTGTATGTTGAGGGAATGAATAGACTGAACACCCAATTGCTTCTCAGGGACTCTTTGCATTCCCTATGGTCACTGCACAAAATCCATCATATAAATGTGACTTATACATATGGTTATTTAAATGAGAGATGCTACCATCTATGAAGAAATAAATGTGGATACAAATGAACTTTGGCACAATGATATATGGTATCTCTCCAGGCTGGAGAAATATATCAGGTGTCTTCAATTAAAATAATAATAATAATCATCTCAGCCCTGTTCAATTCAAGCCAACCATTTAATTCAGTTTTCTCTCAGCTGATCCTAATAACTCTACTGTAGTTCCCAGAATTCCCTCTGAGTAACCTCTGCTCTGCCCACTGTTGCAGAAACATTTGTCTGGTCTTACATCCTTTGCTCCCTTCTTTTCTTCAGCTGCATAGACAGCATCTTGGCTATCTTTCCTGCAGGCCCTGATACAGGCTGATAAGTATCTCTGATAAGTATTACCTCAGAAAAACAAATTGTGGTATAGGAAGGAGGAAGAATACTACATCTGCTTCTAGCACCTTGCTCTCCCAAAGAAACTGTGATGAGATTGCTGCTAGTGTTCAAGTTGAAAAACCAGAACAACTCATACATCGGGAGTTGTCTGTATGTCCGTTTGTTTCCTGTTCTGTTAACCAGGGTGGTAGCCAAGAACCCAGAACTCTTGGTATGGAACCGAATAAATATTTTTCAGCCTTAGACACTCAGCTTTGCTTTCCCAAAAAGAAGCATCATCCTTCCCTGCTACATTTCAAGTCATATCTCTTTGTAAGAGAAACTTCCATCATTCAAACAAGAGTGAATGACAGCAGTAGTTTCTTCAAGCTAAAACACAGAGCTACATTTGAGACGAAACATTGGCACCTCCAGGTGACACTTTTCACAGCAATATTATTTCTATTACATCAGTTATAGAGACCAACAGGAATCTGGGGACCCTACTGAGGTAACTGTTAAGCCTCAGAATATGCAGATTTTGCAGATTTGCTGAGGCTCAGGCAACTGGCATGTTGTTCTCCTTTTTCCTCTGAGGAACAAGCTGGATCTATCTCTGCTGAGGACTTCTCATAAAGCATCATGTGCAGCTAAACCTGAAACATATGTGCATTCAGGAAACCATGCCTGCATATAAATCTATGTCTGAAATTTAGGTATGAATAATTCCCCTGTCGATTGTCTTCTGCTCTCTTAGAAAAACAAATTGTTTGCTTAATAAAAAAATACAAAAATGAATAAAATTTTGGTTGATACATTGGGTATTAGTACTAACCTGCAAACAAAACAGATATGTATGTAATCTTTCCCATCTGGCTGCTAGACTTACTCAAGTACAGCATTTGGATATTTTTCAGCTTGTTTTACTTTCCTGAACTTACATAGCTTTCTCACCTCAGATCTTCTTTCGGAGATGGTTTCTCAGTCTTGGAGGGATAACCACGATATGCAGTGAGTATCTCCTGGAGATGGCAGAGCTGGAGGAGAATTGCAGCTTCTCAGCTCGTTTATAAACACTTCACAACCCTGCCAGTGAGTGAACAGTGAGGAGTCTTCACAGTGAGCAGCAGAGCAGGTTTTGAGTTAATAGCTGGCTGATCCTCAGATTTAGGTGAAAGCAGTAATGTGCGAGTTTGTGTCCAAATGACACCAACACTGGGACAGGAAACAAATAGTTCAGTCTCACTTCAAGACAGCCAGAGTCCTTCAGGCAATCCTTAATGCCTATATTTATAATTTCCTGACTCATCTACGTTTGGATTGACTCAGTTCTTGGAGGACGTGTGCTTTCAGTCTGCCTGGCAAAGCACCCAGAGTGAAAATTTCCTTTGGAGGTTCAGAAACATGAACTGTTACAGCTGAATTCTGGATGTCTCTGGGCCCTTGTGGCTGAATAGCTTTTCCCTGTTCTCAGCATATGTGTGGATAGAGAGCACTCCAACCTAAATGTTTTTTTTTTTTCTTTTCTATTGCTTTTGTCCTTCCTTAGAGGAGCTTGCGAGGTAAATACTACAGTATCATCATATGGATTACACCAACAGAATACATGGTTTCTGCCTCAAGAGTCTTCCTGTAGAAGATACACTACCATTAGATAAATAAGGAGCTTAAAACAATATATGCAGACCCTTCAAACTGCCAGAAAAACATCATTTTTTAGCAAAAAAATTAAGTCAGAAACTGGTTTTAAGAGAGTACCTGTGGTGAATCTGTCCTAAAGAATGCTCTGAATTTTTTTCACCTCTTTAACTGAGCATCTGTTTTCCAGAATTGTCCCAGGTAATCCTATAATTTTGGCTTTATATGTACATTCATACATTAAGCAAATACTGTGAGTACTTCTGATTCAGGGGAGACCTACAATACTCTCTCACGTATTACCTAACATATAAAACTTCGCTTTGGAAGCAAAGATGTAACACTACTCCTGGCTTTTGATCACAGGTGAAGATTTTTGGCAAATGAAATTAATCCAGATGGTGATTAACAAAAAAATGGGCCTTTTATTTTTCCCTGCTGACATGAGAACCAAAGTTCATTGTTTTATTAAATGGATTACAATACTAATTCCTGAGCTCCTGTCTGGAAGAGTCAACAAGGGGAGCTGTCTCAGCAAAAAGCAGCTCTTGGATAAGCTGTTCAGTGATTTTATTTTTGCCTTCAGGCGTGAGAGATGGAAGAGTTTGACTTCTTGAAATTGGAAGCAGACACCTGCCAGTGGCATATTAGAGGTTTGTACAATAACCACAGCAGAGAGGAGACAGCAGAGACAAAATAAATACAAAAAGTGGAATTGTGTGACCACTCAAAAAAGTTTCTTTCTTTTTTGAAATTTTTGATTTTGAGGGAGAAAAAAAGCTTTTTTAAAAGAGCCTGGAGTGAGATTCAGAAGGTTGCTATGTATTTCACAAATTAATTAGAGATTCCTTCTGTCAATTTTGGTACAGGACTTAAGATGAGATACCAAAGAGCACATAGGAGCTTAAAATACAACTTAAACAGAAATTAGGCACATATGTCAAAAGAACAAATCCAAATCTCTCCATGTGTCTGCTAGGATGCTGATGAATTCAACAATCTTTGAATCTGGGAGAGATGTACTGTATATCAAGCATATATATCACATCCAAAAGGCTTTCATCACAAAACCTAGTTACCTGCAATGAAGCTCAGCCATTGAACACACCTAGAGATGCTATCAGTTGCCTCAGGCTGCTTGGGATTCACAGAATAGGTATTTTTAAGTTCCTCGAAGATTGTAAGGAAGAACTGCCCGAACTGAGAGAAAACATGGATTATGGGGGACAAGAATGCCCTTTCTAACAAGAAAGACTTTATGCTAAAAGTCATAAATGAACTCTGCAAACACAAAAAAATAAGCTTGAGTAATCTAGGAAGAAAAGCATGAATTTAAAATTCTTCATATAATGTGGCAGTAGCAAAAGGTGTGTGTATGTGTGTGTATATATATATATATAAAGTGTATCTTCTGCTTGTTCTTAATTTACTAAGCGTATATATCAGTTTTAAGAAAACCACAGTGCCAAGGTAGAAGTTCTAAGTGCTTACAGAACTGTGGCTTGAGTGGGACTTTGCAGAACGGGCTGTGAAAATTTCCGGGAGCTGAGTATGGACCAGGCAGGCAGAGACCCAAAAAGCAGTGAGCACATGTATGGAATATCAGGAGCAGAGAACTAGTTTTGGTAAGAGAAGACCCATGAAAAAGCCCTCAAAATCAGACACATTGGCACAGAATTTGTGCACCTTCAGAACGACCGGGAGCTGTTGATCTCTGAACAAGAAGAACGCAGCGGACAAAGTGCTATATCTTTGTTTTTAAGCCATGTCCTTAAATCTTGCAAACAGATTTCTGTCTACTTAAATAAATTAATAAAAAAATTAATAAAAAATAAAATTAAGATAAAAAAATAAAATTATAATCATAAATTAAGTACTCTGTGTCTGAACACAGCAATGTTTATATGATCTTGGCTTGCATGTACAGACCCCTGGTTTTCTTTGACATATGTGCTTTAAAAGAAAAGATGGGCCACTCTAAGGACCCCGTGAGTGTTTTATCACAGTATCTGAATGTTCATTATGATTTGAAAGGTGCTGGATGCAATGGGAAGCAAGGGGTGGGAGGACACAGAAGGCAGTCAACAGTCCAAAACCAGGCTTTCAAACTCATGCAACAGCTTCATAAATGAAGAAAGGATGAGAAGACGCATCTAGGTAGTTATTTTGCTCTGGGATATTATTGTTTTCCAGGCAGAGAAAGCTGCTTCCATTTCTTATGAAGGACAACTAAAATTCAAAGTGAGATAATTGAGGTGTGAGTTGGGAGAGGAGTAGACTTCTCAATACATCTTGAACAAACAAGAAACATGAATTCAAGAAAATTTCCAAAAGCAGCTCAACACTTGAGAAGGTAAGGATTAAGGCAACTGATAAATTAAATCTATAATTGAGTTTTCATCTCTTCTTTTGCAAACCACCATTTCATCCTGATTTGGTAGATTAAAGATGCTTCTTTTAAATCTTGGCTTGTATCAAAGTGATTTTTGGATATTCTGACAAACTTGTTTCCTTGTCAGATTGACAAATATGACAGATTGAAGTGGAATGCCTCTTTATGTGCGTGACAGTCCCAAAGTTGGGAAACATTATCTGAACACTACTCCCTGACACTGACAGCTACAATACACAAACCAATTTCCTGCTATAACTTCAACATCTATTCTTTGGGTAACTGTTGAAGAAAATCACAGTGCTGAAAAAAATAACATTATTGTCATTACAGCGACTCCATTCAGAGCTGGCTCTGGGACAGACAAGGAACATGCGTAACACTGGAGCTTCTTTAATAAGTACCTGACACTGTAGCACAGCTTTCAGGTCCTAAACTAATCTGCTATCTGACCCTGTATTATGTAGATTCACAGGATCAGTAGATCTTAGATCAGGCTTCACACAGTACAGTCTCACCAGTTAAGTCCTAACTCACCTTGAAAATTGCACCCAAAATGGAAATTTTCTTGCTCTCTATTAGATCCAGGCATTTCTGTTGAGTCGTACAATTCCAGACTTTAGACAATCGGACAAACTTGAACTTTATTTACTCAGAATAAAAAATTACTACTTGACACTTGCTGGGTAGTTCTTATTTCACTGAGAAGGAAGTTTAGAACTGGTTCATTTTGGCTACCACCATATTAAAAGGAAATTTGCAATGGTCTGATCCTTCTAGATAATCAGGAGAATCACTGATTTCAGTGCATGTATTAAAAGAACTGTAAAGATATAATGGTTGCCATTTTCCAATAAACTTTATTTGAACAGCTGTCTTGTGGTTTCCTTCCAGAGTCCTAAATTTCTGGTTGTTTAAGAGTATGACTTCAGTATGCAAGCTCATCAAACTGTGATAAATGATTTTTTGGAGAGAACTGCTTATGATTAGATGAAATTTCTGGGCTGATGTTTTTCAGTGAATCAAGATCTTCAGTATTACACTGGAGACCTTCAGTGCAGATGTTTGCACATGAAAACTGTTTCGTAAAATATCTACAGGCAAATTTATATTCACAATTTATTGCTTCAAATATATTTTTTTAAAAAAATGCATAGTAAAAAAAGGAACAGATCCTAATTTAGCAAGCTTTTGCAAATAATAATCAATCCAACCAAATAATATTATTTAACTAAGATGGAATGAGTGCTTACTGTGGAACAATATATCACTAATGATTGGAACAGGTGCACAAAGTGTCTTAATAAATCAGTAACCTGGAAAACACATCAATTATTTTGAAGGTTAATGGATTTTTTTGCTTGTTCTCCAAAACTCATGAAGATATTTTCCTGAATACTTCAATCTATTCAAAAACAAATTAAACAAAAAACCTCGATTTAAAAAAAAAAAAAAAAAAAGAAAAGCTTAGGGTGGTTTATAAAACAGAATAAAGTACTAGTGACACAAAAAACCCCAGAATATATTTATAACTAAGAGCAAGTGGAACTGTTGTAGCATGATACATATTGGAACATGGACAAGATATGCTAAAAAGAAGCAATTGGAGTTACAACCGGAATTACATCTCCCATCTCACTTGGAAGTAATTCAGGTCACAAATTTTCTCAGAAACATTCTTTACTGAAATAGAAAATTTTTTTGGTGAAATTTTCTATTGGCAAAGATTTCTGAAATCCAGAATGGGAATCCTGCTACAATATAATGTAGGTCCTAATCTGACACTTGAAATACTTGTCTATAATCTAGCAGATCCTGAAATTCTGACACTAATTTCCTAATCAATAAGGGGGAAGGTTATTAGCTTTGGAAAGCCAACAGGCTGAGGGAGGTGACAGTCTCCCTCTACTCCACTCTCATGAGACCCTGCCTGGAGTATTGCCTGTAGCTCTGGGACCACCAGCATAAGAAGGATGTGGACCAGTTAGAGCCAGTCCAGAGGAAGCCAGGCTTAGACAGTTGGGATTTTTCAGCCTGGACAAGAGAAGCCTCCAGAGGGACCTTATATAATCTTCCAGTACCTAAGGAGGGGTCTGCGAGAAATCTGGAGAGAGACTTTTTACAAGGGCATGTAATGATGGGACAAGGTGGTGTTAAGGAAAACTTCCCAGTCTGATCACTCTCGAGACTCACTGGCAGTCACACAACATCAGGGATTTAAACTGCTGGGATCGAAACCTCTTCACAGAAGATGGTTCTAGTGAGCCCCTTGACTCCCTGCACACCCCATTCACACACAGTCAGACCAGGTTTCCTTACTGGTTTGCCTCCATGACTCCCACAGCAGAGTCTCACAAGTCTAGTTCCATAAAGCCATTTATTCATGGCACAGTAACACAGCAAGAGCTGGAGCTGGTGCCTCCGAGGAGAACCCCACCACAGGAACCCCTGGGCTTTCATACCCCCACAGGCTAGCTCTACACAAGTCTTGCTTTTCATCCCAAGTCTCTTTCTTCATCCCCTTGAGTCTTCAGCTCCTGCTGTGCTTTTCTCTGTCCATTCACCTGGTCACCAGTCTTTGTATCCTTTATTATGCAAAGGGTTGGCAGTTCATGGCCTCTTGTCTCTCCGGGCTCCCACCTAGAGCTCAGTCTGCATCTCATTCTGCATCTCTAATTGCAGTTTGCAAACAGAGCTACTGAACCAGATGTGCTCCTCAACAGGGGAATGGTTTCACACTGAAAGAGGGCAGGGTTAGATTAGATATTAGGAAAAAAATATTTACTGTGAGGGTGGTGAAGCACTGGAACAGCCCAAGGAAATTGTGGATGCCCCATCCCTGGAAGGCTCACAGCCAGGTTGGATGGGGCTTTGAGCACCCTCATCTAGTGGAAGGTGTCCCTGCCCATAGTAGGGGGGTTGGAACAAGATGGTCTTTAAGGTTCCTTCACAAATCATTCTATAATTCTATGATTTTAAGCCATATTTTTAAAAGAAAGAAATTAGTTAACATCAGTAATTAATGTCACAAAAGTGTAGCAAGGAGAGAGAAAATTAAATTTATTATTTAGAATTTTAGGACTCTTGTTTTGCCTTGTCTTTTAGTATGCTATTGAGCTTCCAGAGAGACTGAAGAACAGGAAGAATTAAATGGATCACTTGGAAAATTAGACGGTAGAAAATTTCACCAACAAAAAGAATTTTTAAAATTAAAATTATGTTTGCATATAGGCAAATTTCATAATGGAAACTAATTTGCAAAGTTAATGCTCTTGCTGAAAGCCATTTATCTTCTTTACTGTCTGAAAAGGAATTACCTATGTACATTTTTAACATGCACTGTGTGGTTGCCTATTTTGACTAAATTATGTGCAACTCACATATGAGTTTGTTTTCACAGTTCATTCCACCTTTAAATATTTTGTTCTTAACTATACTCAGATGTAAATCCCTTAGACTCAATGAATTATTTCA
This sequence comes from Edolisoma coerulescens, assembly GCA_013397115.1. Taxonomy (NCBI): domain Eukaryota; kingdom Metazoa; phylum Chordata; class Aves; order Passeriformes; family Campephagidae; genus Edolisoma; species Edolisoma coerulescens. The sequence goes on from VWZW01006553.1 coordinate 1,278,805, forward strand.
GGTTTATAGATGCAGGAGCTAACAAATCACCATTTCAGGTTCAGCTACCATTTCTTGAGGAAGGAAAGGAAGAAAGGAAGGGACTGGAGTTAAAGGAAGAGACAGCAATACCTGTGTTGATATCTTTCATCTTAGCATCTTTTGGATTCTTACTTCCTAGAAGGGTGTTAATTTTTCCTTCCTTTGGCTATATCAGATATGGTTTTCACTTTTACCTAGTTCATTAATTATTTTGCCTAGGGAATCTAGTTCACCCAGTGATGAAAAAATGTCTATTTCAATTAAAGCCAGTGTTTCTACAGAGAAAACCCTGAGATAGGTTGAGCTTGATGACCTTTGAGGTCTTTTCAGACCTAAATGATTCCATGATTCTATGTCTGATGCGGCTCTCCATTCACCCAGATGAAACTGGTAAGGAAGGAGACTTCAGTGCAAGCAGTAGGTTCAGCAAGTGCCCAGAACCTTCTCTTGGAGAAAAGGTAAGTCCCTGAGTAAGCTGTTCCAAAGCTTGACAACTCTTTCTATGAAGAAATTTTTCCTAATACCCAACCTAAACCTCCACTAGTGTAACTTGAGGACATTTCCTCTCATTCTGTCACTTGTTATCTGGGAAAAGGGACCAAACTCCACTTTGCTACCACCGTATTTCAGGTAGTAACGTAGAAAAAACAAAAGTTGGGTAGAAAGTGATAAGATCCACCCTGAGCCTCCTTTTCTCCAGACTGAACAACTCCAGGCCCCTTGGACCCATGACCTACAAAAGCAGGTCTCTGCCTCAGTCTCCAGCAGATCATGGAGGATAACATGAAAAGAAACAAGCGTTCATAATGGATGACTCTGTTGAGGGGAACGTATTGAGTGCTGCCTGGGGGTGGATGAAGAATGAGCTGAGAGCTTATGGCTCAGAATTAAGGGGCAGCCCCAACCATTCTGTGATTCTGTGTAATTTTCTGCAGTTCACAATCAGACCTTTTGAAATGCACCACTGAACTCCTGAGGGCATCCTACAGATGGCAGCAGCCATCACGCCATATGTTCCCTGGGGCAATCCAGTATAATAGTAGGACAAATTAAAAATAGTTTGTCATTTTGAAAGACATATTTAGTACAAAGTATTTTTCAAGCTAAAGAGCAGGGATGGTGTGCATCTGGAGGCAGAAGATTAGACAGCTTTACAGCAGGAGTGGCAGAGATATATGGTACTTCGTTATAATACAGCCTAATTTAGAGAAAAAAATTGATCTGTTAGACAAAGCCTGAATATTTGACTATGATTCATACAGGGACAACTGTGGACCAAAGAGATAGACAGCTGACTAGAACAAAAATCCCTTCGTTTCTTCCCATCTCATCTGAAGTCAATTCAACTCTTTCCAGTCTCGAAAACTAACCCAAAGCTAAATGTTAACTAGACTCTCTTGTATAACACAGGAAGTTGATTAAGAATTGTTATGTAAATTGAGATATTTCAAACAACAGCTAAGGTAAGATTTAGCTTTCTTACAGCAATGCTGCAGCCCATGGTCCAGTTCCAGAGTCTGAGCACCACGCGCAGAGAAATAACCTTCAGACTCCATTGCTTTTGATACTATGTAAGCTAAACAGCCTTCTTTTTGCTATTATCCTCTAGTTAGTATTCATGTAATCTTGCTTTCTTACTCTCAAGATAAACAAGCAATTGACAGTCCCTTCATTTTCAGCCAAGCTTACAATTAAAAAAGCTGCAGCCACTTTCACAGCCATAATTAGCAGCATGTGGGAATTCTGGATCCAGTCCTCTACCACGACTTTCACTACTGAAGCAGAAGATACGTCGAGACTGCAGTCAGAGAGGTGATGGAAAGTCATACCTGAGCTGTTTCTAGCTAATTCGGGTTTCAGTAACAGAAGAGATGTATGAAAGGGACCTCTGTATAGTTGCACCAATCAAAAAAGCACTTTCTTTTCTGACCTTGCTGTGTCAGTTTGTTATCATTTGTACTAAAAAAAAATGTGAAGGGCTAAAAGTTTTCCTCCTTCTGTTCTCAGATTCAGACCCACTGCTAACAGCAGCCATATCTTTGTGGAGTCAGTACCAGTCTTTGAAAGCCCTGACGCTACACCTATGCTATGGGCCACCTACCAAAGGCAGTAGGTGTTCACAACACCTAGGCTCACCACCTCTACAGCACAGCTTTTAATCCAGATATTCCTGAACAGAGCTTGTCAGTGCCCAAAAAGTGGCATTCCTCATATATGAAGACTTTGAAAGATATAAAATCCAGTTATCCCACTGTATTTTTAATTTGATTCACACTGAGTTAAAAATAGGAATTTAACACAAAGTTGAAAATTTCAATTTGATGTTCATCTGCTGGTGTTCAGCACGCCTTTCTCTGCCTGATTAGGGAAGTCAATGTTTCCTCTTTGGGAGGATATCAAATCACAGTGATCTTCTTTCAATAAATTAGCAGATTGAAAGTTTAACAGTCAAATTTTAATGGATTTTCCTTAGTCTAAATCACTTTTGTGACTTTTTCTTCCTCTTGCCTTTGCCGACTTTATTTTAAAAGAATACTGTCACCAGACTCATATGGAATACTAAAGTTTCTGTTTCAGCAATGCCAGATATGGGAGGAAAAATATAATAATTTCCTTATTCATTGTTCTCCTGATAATTAGACCACATTAATCTTTTTGCCATAGCGTTTAAGCTTAGGAAAATTAAATCTGTCTACTGTAACCTCAAAATCCTTTCAGGAATCACAGTCCACTAATACAAAAATCCATTTTTTAAAATTCTATTTTGGGCATGTATGTATAAAAACACAGTGCAATATATTAGTGCAAAAAACCCCAAACTTTTACATTTTGCTCAAAAAGACATTACATTGCAAAACATAAATTTGGCTCTGGAAAAATTAGTAAAGTGACAGACACACGTAAAAAGGGAAGAACTAAAAATGACTGGTTGGCTGCTGGACAACAACAACTGAGAATGAAGGAATTATAAAAAATATTAGAAATGGGTCAATTGTAAAAACTTGATGAAAGTACCTTTAGTGCACGTAGAGATTTAACTAGTAGTATGGAAATGAAAAGAGCAAAGTTATGATTGAACACCTGAAAATGTTTTTTCCTATCAATGTGTGATGCTATAGAACATTTTCTAAAGGAAGATTTGTCTCTAGGGACATTTTAAGCCTATACTGGAAAAAATAGTTGGATGGAAATAATCTCACTTGGGTAGAGATCTGGACCAGATGGTCTCATTATTTCAGTAAATAAATAATGTAATGAGTTTAATACTATGATCTATTGAGTAAGCAAATGCCATTTTTCATTACCAATTTTCTAAAGATACTCTTTGGAAGCAAATGGTCACTCTGAATGCAAAACCTAACTCAGCTCAGACTTTAAAGGAACTTTAATATGATAATAATTCCATTTTCCAGGAAGTCTGAGTAGATATGAAATTAAAATATGATTCAACCCCTTAGTCTTAGCGTAGAGATACAGCTTGGGAAATTTTTGTATATCATAGCCCATGGTAAACCAGTTTCAGTGAAAAACATATAAAGTTAATTTTCTAGGACTTTATCTGCTACATTCTATAAAATATTGTGGGAACACATTGATTTCACTGGTATTTGAATGAAGACCTAAATTCACTTTACAAAAATAGAATAAACTGTAGTGTCTAAACATAATGAACCCCTTAGAAAAAAAAAAAAAGGTTTGTTCATCCACCAGAGAAATACATTAAAATAACATTAAAGTTGTGATGCAAAACAAAAGATGCAAAGGAGTTTTGTTATAAGTAATGCTTGCCATATGGCGTGCAACACACTGACACAACACAGTACATTTAAAAAGTAGTTAAGGGGCACCCTGTAGTGTCTAGGTGTAGGGTGACATCTGGTAACTCTTCTTTCGTGACTCAGAGTTTAATTTCATTTGATTTTTGTGTCACAATCCTCCTTTTAGTGTGCTGAACTAGCTTCCTGCTTCAGTAGGTGGATTGAAATAAAGTAAAATGGACACAGTTCAGGGAACAGTTGAAAATAGACAGGTATATACACAGAGTAGTCATACAGACTAAGTTATCTTCCATCCCCACCCCTGCCTTGATTGAGATGAAATACTCATTGATTAGGAAAGGGGAGGTTTTTGTCATCCAGTCTTTTATAAGAAATATAAATACTTATTTGAAATTGAAGCCTATTTCCTAATTTCTTCTCAGACATCAACCTAACCCACAAGTACTAGATTTCTTTGGTTTTTTATCACTAGGTGCTGTTATTGGGATGTCTTCCTTCTGTGGTACAAATGTGGTTATCTCTTTAACCATACAATGCATCACCAAAATTTTTTTTTTTGCATACTCATCCATCAAACCTACAGTGCCTTAATCTTTCCTGTGTTACGTGGCCAAAGTGCATCTGAATAGTTCCTCAAACAAGTCAAATTAATTATGGTTACAGATCAGTTGTCAGATGATGAATCCCTCCAAATTCAAGTGAATTGAACTTCTGAAATTAAACATTAAATATTGTAACTTTGCTACTGTGATACAGATGCTTTAAGCCCCCTTGGTTTTCTCAAATATCACCAGAAGCTTGCACAATTCCCAAAGCAACATTTTAGGCTCCCTGCTACCTGTGCCACTGGATATGGTTCCCCTGTAAGTCACCATCTTATCTGTCATCCATTTACAATTAACTCAGGTATTATAGAGCAGTCATATAAAATTTTTATTGTGCATCACTATCATTAAAACAATTTGAGCATGCACCCTCAATTTATGTATATATTGGACCTTTTATGTGTCTTCAAACCCAAACCTTTCCATGATTCTATGATTTATTATTAATATATATGCACTACTTTATATATAATATAAATGTATATAATATATTATATACATTACAAACCACACAAAAATAGAAACTGAAAATGGCTGAGATAAAGCTGAATTAAACACTATTTTAAATACTTTATTTTATTCATTATTAACAGAAAATATATTTTCTTCCCCCACCTCAATGGATAGTCTCACAGAGCAAGCACCCTTCATACTGACACTCTACTTCCCAGGAAATGGCTGGACATTGCCTGGTGATGGAAAGCCAAAAATAATCTTTTGTTTTCCATTTCTACCTCTTATGGTCTTTGCTTTTTCTTTATTAAAATGCTTTTATCTTGACCTAAAAGAGGTTTTTCCTTTTTTATTTTCTCCTTGTCCCCCACCTTCTCAGGACCTCAGCCGAGGTCAAAATAACGCACACATTTTAGCCTGGGATAATTAGCACTTTTACAGACATTCAAAGCATAGTCCAGAGTACATGATGGTTCAGGGACCTGTTTGGGGACTAAGAGAAATCAGATTAGACAGATGACCTCATGAGCAGAAAAATGCTGTGAAATAATAAGGATTCTATTATGAGCAGACACACTTCCGGAACAAATTTCTCAGCACCCTGGAGTCTGTGAAGCGATAATATTCAGTACAGTTTTACCTCTGAAGGCAACTGGTAGCTGATGTGTTGCCATGAGTCACAACAGCAACACATCCTGGAGAGAACCTGTGCAAAAATATTCAGATAATTATTGTATTTGTATTTGGATAATTATTACCTTGACATTGAGGTGTTATTAATACAATCATCAAACAAGGCTCCCCAAACATGACCCTTTATCATCATTCCTTCAATGACCAAATTACCATAGCTTGAGAACAAATGTTGTGGCTGTTTATCTGAACACTCTCTGCCTCTTCTATACACTGCTTTAATCTTGTACATTGTACATGAACTCCTCAGCTTAACTGAGCTCAGATCAGATTCCCACCCAGCCCTATCTGTCCTTCTCTTCGGTCTGTAATTCAGTCCCTGCCTGTCTCCTCTCTAATATCTGAAGGCTAACACCAACTTTCAACCCATCCTTATCTAAACTAATCTCACCTGTTTATCTGTAATCTCTTTTCCTCTTCTGCTTCTTACTTTATATTCTCTGCTAGTCTAAAGATTTGGCAGTAGGGGAGATTTCAACTGATGGAAGGTGCCCCGCAATTGGAGTGCTTCTTCCAAACATTTCATGTTATCAACAGTGTCATCTCCAATTTACCAAACTTCAGTGTAGGTGGCTGTCATTCAACAAGTTGTGTATTTCCCTAATGAAACAAGATAGTTCAGAAGGATAATAACTATTTGAGTGGCAAAATAACAGAGAATATAAAAGAAACCTTTCTGAGTTAGAACAAATATCCATCTAGCACGGTTTTCTATCTTTGTGAATGGGTCGATACAGAGGCTGATTGAACAGTAAAAAAGAACCACACATATGTAAGATAAATCCTTCTTTTCACATAGTGTCTACTAGCTTCTGCTGTGCAGACGGTTGTGACAGAGATTGCATCTGAACCATGTTTTACCACCACCACCAAATCTATTCCCAATGAAACTGTCTGACCTTTTAAAACTCATTTATACTTTTGTTCCTAAAGCAATCTGTGGCAATGGATTCTACAGTTGAATGATGCACTGTGTGAAAAGCACTTACTTTTGTTTGCTTTAAACTCTCTGCCTAATAATACACTGGGTTGTCCTTAGTTCTTGTATTGTGTCAAATAGTGAATAATTGTTCTTATTGCTATTCAGCATGTCATTGTGATTAATGTCTTCCTCATATTGCTAGCAAATGGAGTTCTAGTCTATTAACTGTCTACTTTTATGAAAGCTATTACATATTTCTGATCATCTTTCTTTCACTTCACTTCTTCTATTGTATCTTATTTCAGTTAGGTGTAGCAGAACAGTATATATTGTGCAAGATACAGGTGCACCATAGATTTATACAGACTGCAGTGCTGTTCCGTGCTCTGCTGAGCACTTAAGATATTACTATCACCAATATCAGTAGCACAGCTAAGTCTTCTGCTACTGTGATTTTAAAGAAATGAGAATAGAGGACACAGAAGATAATATAGAATAAATATTGTTTGTCATAGACATGACATTTGCAAGTACTCAGTGTGGTATTTCCATTTAACCCAGGCTGTCTTATACATATCTCCACATATAACTTGTCTCATATATACATATATATATACATATATGTCTTTGTGTACAAGTATGTATTATCTGCCTAAGCTTTTCCCTTTAAGCTTTTTTAAAACACACCAAGTTGGGGAATTGAGGGGAAGAGACAAAGAGGAAAGAAGAGAGAGTGAGAGAAGACAGAAAGAGAGAGAGAAAACTGTTAACTTATCACAGACAACTTCAGAAGTGAACTTATCACAGACAACTTCAGAAGTGGCCTTTCCCAAATCCCAAGCAGGGTGGTGGGAGGTGTCTTTTTCTATGATTAGTGTTTATAATGCTTTAGAAGTTGATTAGGATGAAGAATATAAGGGAGTGTTTTTCCCTTTGTCATGGTTTGACACGGGCCCAGCGCCAAGCACCGACAAGAGCCGCTCACTCACCCTCCCCTGCCACAGCTGGGCAGAGGAGGGAAAAGGAAAAACAAAAGTTAATGAAGGCTTCATGAGTGAGATGAGGAATGGGAGAAACACTTCAAGGGCGAAACAGGCTCAACTTAAGTTGTGAAGTGAATTTATTACTAACAGAATCAGAGAGGGATAATGAGAAGTAAAATAAGCCCTTAGAACACCTTCCCCGCCCCAGCCCCTCCCTCCTTCCCACTGACAGTGCAGGGAGACAGGGCACAGGGGTTTGGTCAGTTCATCACCGAGATTTCCTTCCACTGCTCCAGGAGAGGAGCCTTCCCCTGTGAGGCCGTGGGGTCCCTCCCATGGGAGACAGTTCTCCGTGAACTTCCCCGGCGTGGGTCCACCCCCACGAGCAGCAGCCACACCGCACCTGCTGCAGCGTGAGCCCCTCCCATGGGCACACAGCCCTCCCAAAACTTCTGTGCCATGGCTCTCTTTCCACAGGGAGCAGTCCTCCAAGGACAGGCGGCTCCAGCCTGGAAGCAAGGTCCTCTCTCTTCACTGGGTCTTCCACTGGATCACATCCTCCTCCAGGCATCCACCCGCTCTGGCACGGGCACCTCCCCCAGGGCTGCGAGTGGATCTCTGCATCCCCTGTGGATCTCCATGGGCTGTAGGTGGATCTCTGCATCCCCCATGGACCCATGGGCTGCAGGGGGACAGCTGCCATGGTCCTCACCACAGCCTACAGAGGCATCTCGGCTCTGGCACCTGGAGCTCCTCCTCCCCCTCCTTCTTCACTGACCTTGGTGTTGCCATGTTGTTTTCCCTCACATGTTCTCACCTCCTCCTCTTCTCTGACTAGAATCCAAAATCTTGTGACTTTGTTTTGATTTTCTTCTTAAATATGTCATTACAGAGGCGTTACCAACCTCTCTCATTGGCCCAGGTTTGGCCAGCAGCATGTCCATCAGAGCCATCAGCCATTGGCTCTGCCAGACATGGTGGGAAGCTTCCAGCAGATTCCCCACAGGAGCCACCTTTATGGCCCCCCTGCTGCCTTAAACCAGGCCGTGCCAAACCAATACACTCTTGTAGCAGAATGAGCAGACAAAGAGAAGGATTTTTACTGTGTTGATCTTCTATCCATTGCCCAACTGCAAGTGATCTAGCAGCATACAATGCAGACATGACAAAATAATAAGTGGCTTTGTCCTAATTTTCCTTTTTTTTTCAGCTATACGATTTTTATACATAAAAATCAAATTAAAGAATCTGTAGGACAACATTAAATTTAAAAGGTATCATTAGAATAATATTTTAACTGGAGAATTGCCTGTGATGCCGTGAATAATGTTTTAGCTATCATGGCTCTATACTGTTCATAGGAAGCAAAATTATACTGAGTCTGCTTTTCAAAAACGAATCATTCCTCTCTTATTTAGTCAATTGGTAGGATATCTTTCTATAAGAATATGGTTCAGTTTAACCACAACATTTGGTGGATGGATTATACAGAGGAATCCAAAGGATAACAGTAAACAAAAGTATAGTTGAAGCACCTACACAAACCAAACTGATACTCCTTTACTAATGTCTGAAATCTGAAAAAAATGTGCAGATTATTCATTGCTTAATGCCTGTTTACCAGCAGCATTACTCACAACAAATTGCACACCAATTTGAAGTCTAATGCAAATGCTTACCTGCAGTGTTCATTTCTAGGACTGCAACTTATTCCATCATTGATTTTCACAAGGAACTTAACAGGCACAAGCTTCATTTTATTATCAGTAAAATGTGAATTATTCTGTATAATTAGAAGGCATCTTATACTAGTTGGTTTTTGAATGCACTTTTTTATTTTCCCTGGTAACACGAATGGTCAAAATCTTTTCTGGGTCATATAAGCCCTCAGGTCTTGGGACACCATGCTAGTCCTGTGTGTCCCTATTAATTACCAAAACCTATACCCAAGAGGTAGCTTGCAAAACAACAGCAGCATGCTCATTTAAGACAGAAAGTCCGGCAGCCAAAACCAGCCCCATTTGACCTCAGCAGCTCTGTGTGTTTTTGCGTTATGTACTCAGTCAGCTCTTTCACCAAGTTTACCCAACTGAACTGGGAGTGTGGTGTTCCGGGCTATACACTCTGGTGTTACAAGTATAATGAATCTGACCCACTTAAATTAATTGTATTTGTACCCTGATTGAATGCTTTGGTGCCACAGACAACTCTCACCATGAAACCTACTCAGGTGATGAGTCTTGTTTACCACCCATTTTGGCATTGCACTGACACTTAGCACCTTTGCTGTTTTCAGAAAATCCCTGTGGATCTTCAGTGCACTTGAAATTTGGGGTTTTTTTCTACTGAGATACCTATATATGAATGTAAGAACAAACTTTTAGCCTTCTTCACCTGTAATTTTGAAAGAATAAAATTAATTGACTGCAATACTTTAAACAGAACATAAATTAGAATTGCAAAAATAGCTTCTTGGCTTATGAATGCTCTGTGTGACTGATTTCTCCCCCCTATTCTTATTAGTATAGAGCATATTGGCAGAACTTAACTTATAATAAATAACAGATAATTAAAGTATGCTCACTCACAGCAAGGCTAAATTTGACCCTGTATTTATGAACTGACAAGTCATCTAGGCAGCTACTGTGCCTCAGGTGGTGCTATTGTATTCCTAATCATACTTACTGTCAATTAAAAAAAAGAAAAAGTAGAAGTTGCTAACATAATTATTACAATGAAATGAAAATTCGTTCCCACAATAGTATTGAAACAGCTAAAAGGTCACAGACTGTCTTTCATTAAGAGTCTTTTAAAATATGATTTTTAAAGCACAATGAACATAAATATCCATTTTGTTCTTGAACAAACTCCCAGATCACTGGAAAGGTGTTGTAATGAGATACTGTTTTAGTGTAATATATTTCTTCAAAGCAATAGGCAGTAGTTACTCCCATCTGTCCCTGTACTGGGGACTGTTACATCTGCAGTTTTTTCACAGAAATGATGGATTTTAGAAGAGGCTAAGGAGTCAATAATGAGATTCTTCCTGTTGTCTCTAATTTTGCATTTTTACCGAAAAGATGTGAGTTCTATATTTTTTTAGTATTTCAAACATGCCAGAACTTGAATTCTTTTAGATTTTTTTTTTTAAGCCTGAAAGCCATTACATTTGTCTTTAATCATTTGAGAGGTCAAACACAGCAAGGAAGCATACAGAGAGTGGAAGCAAGAATGGGTAATCTGGGAGAAATACCGAAACATTTTCTGAGCATTCACAGACGAAGTTAGGGCAGCTAAAGTCCAAACAGAATTGAATCTGACCAGGAATGCCAAAGGCAAGTAGAAGGACTTCTGCAAGTACATAGGTGACAAAAGGAAGATTAGGGAAAATAACTGGGGAAAATGGGGCCCTGTTGCTCAGTGAGGCAGGAGAGCTGATGACAGAGGGCATGGGAAATGCTGAGGTACTGAGCATGGGAAATGCTGAGGTGCTGAGCACCATCTTTGCCTCAGTCTTTGATAGCAAGGACCTGGGCCTTCAGGGATCCCAGGTCCCAGAGACCAAGGGGAGCCACTGCAGCGAGGAAGATACATCATTGGTGGGAGAATCAGGGAAAACTTCAGCAAATTGAATATTCACAGGCCTATGGGCCCTGATGGGATATACCCACTGGAGATGAGGGAGCTGGCAGATGTCATTGCAAGGCTGCTTGTAATGATCTTCAGTTAGCCATGCTGACCGGGAAAAATGCCCAAAGCCTGGAGAAAAGTGAATGTCACTCCTATCTTCAAGAACTGTTGAAAGGAGCTCCCTGGGAAATATAGGCTGGTTAGCCTCGCGTCGATCCCTGGGAAGGTGTTGGAGCAGCTAATCCTGAATCATACCCAATTTCCAGGAAATTCATCAGAAGTCATCAGCATGGCTTCACCAATGGTCGTGACAGGGCAGAGTGTACCTTCAGCATGTTTGCTGATGGCACAAAACTGGGACAAGTAGCTGATTTCAATAGTGATCCCTCAGGCAGCAACATAGTCCATTTTATTTATTTATCTTAAAATAAGAAACCTAGACTGAGCAGAGCAATTACAATTATGAGTAACAATGTAACATCAGGAAAATAGAGATCATGAGCTGGCAGCTTTGCAACACAATTATAGAGGAAATATTTAATATTTTCTTCTCTCCCCAAATCTTTATCTACTTTTTTATTTTCTCCTATGCAAGTGACACACATTAACAATTTTGGTTATGTATATCACTGTAGCTGATGCATATTTTGAAGAATGAGAGCCAAGTTTACCTTTGGCTCAGGTCCTGTGTTTTCAAAAGACATGCAGTATGGACAAATAAGATCTCCCCCTTTCTGTGCTGCATTCAATTCTGGCATTGCATCTGAAGCACTTCTATTTACAACTGTGCTGCTACTCATGCAGAAGCTGTAACATTCAATGTCATGACTCATAACAGAGAAGATCAAATTTCCCATCAAATCCTTTACCAGTGTCTGCCAGTAAGTCCCATTACTTGTTTTAGTGTTTCAGAAGCTCTCTCCCTTTCTAAGGACAAAGGAAATATACCTCACTCCTTTTTAGGTCTTTCTTCTTTCTGCTTCCTCTGAGATCTCTGACTTCACACAGCTGATGATATCTTTCTCAGACTAGCAGACACATATCTCTTAGTAAAACTGCCAGCAGCAAATGTCAACTATTTTCTTTTATCAATACTAAGATGGTCCCTAACATCTTGGATTAGTTTCTTGGTTCTTAGCTGTAGTTGAGAGCTGTAGCAGTTAATGATAATGATTTATGTTTGTCTAGTACCGCTCACCTAGCTGCATCTAGCAGGATCCAAAAGTGTTTTATCTGATCAACAAAACGTGTAGAGGGAGCTCTGTGCCTACTACTGAAAGAGAGAACACTGAAACTAAATGAAAGTAAGAAAGAATTCACATAGGCAACTCATACCTTCCTCTGTTTTGATAGCTGGGAAATAATATTGTGGATCACGGCTATCACAGGCTCCCAAGAGCTGTCTCATGCAACTATTATGTACCTTTATAGCACCTCTTCATCATTACTGAAGGAACAAAAGCCAGTTAGGGGAAGGAAATGTGAGGTTGAAAAGAAAGGGAGAAAGCAAAAAACTAGTGTCAAGAGAAACTTTCAGTAGAAGAATAGTGGGTACCTTGTTTAAGGCAGTGGAAAACTTGCCACTGTTGTTCCACTTCTAGGCTGGGGTCTAAAATTCAAGAGAATTATTAGATTACCAAAGAATATTCTCAGTTGGAAGGGACCCCATAGGATCATCAAAGTCCAGTTCCTGGCCCTGCACAGCACCATCCCCAGGAGTCACACCATGTGCCTGAGAGCATTGTCCAAACACTTCTGGAACTCTGTCAGGCTTGGTGCTGTGACCACTGCCCTGGGGACCCTGTTCCAGTGCCCAACCACCCTCTGGGGGAAGAACCTCTTTCTAACAGCCGACCCAAACCTGCCCTGACACAACTTAAGGCCATTCCCTTGGGTCCTGTCACTGATCACCACAGAGCAGAGATCACTGTCTGCCTCTCCTCTTCCCCTCACAGGAAGTTGTAACTGCTATGAGGTCTCCCCTCAGTCTCCTATTCTTCAGGCTGAACAGACCAAGTGCCCCTAGGCACTCCTCATACAGCTCCCCCTCACGACCCTTCACTATCTTTGTTGCCCTTCTTCGGATGTTCTCTAATAGCTTTTATCTTTCTTTTATTGTGGTGCCCAAATTATCAGTAAATATTCTAGTGATAATGACAAAAATTTTCAGATATTTTTCATTATAATTATTTTTATTTATGAATTTGGCACAAAAGGAGAAGCACTTTAGTAGTAGTTATAGGTATTAGTAATATTAGTTCTAGCCAGAAAGTCAAGAGACAATGCAGAAGAGAGACATCAGGTACTCAACATGCCATTTAAAAGGAGCAAGAAACTATGACAAATGCAGTAGCAGAAACAGAAGGAGAGTACAATTCAAGTCCAATGTCTTTTGGGTACATGAGGGAAAAATAATCTGTGCTACCATTTGGAATCTCACCTATTATTACTGTGAGAGAAGAAGAAAGGTTATTGGGTGGATAGAGTGATTATGGGCCATTAACATAATGCATCCCTGGAAAGATCAAATCCTCTCTTAGGCTACATCTGAGGAAGTATTTCCAATAGTAGTGTGATTGCGTGAGGCACTGCTGAGACCATACCTGTAAAGGCTCACCAGTGCTGCAAAGGAAAGCTGAAACAGTATTGAAACTTTGCACCACTGGTCCAAGAGGACTTTAAAGGGAGCATAGGGGCTCCTTTCTGAAGAAAAAATAAAATTACTTATTTTGCCTAAAATTCCCTTACCTTTAGCTCACAGAGGAGTCTGAAAAAAGATGTCCTTTGTTTCAAGAAATGAAGAAAGGAGGAAACACCTAGGAGAAAGAAAATATTTAAGTAAAATGGATCCAAATCAGATATGAACAAATGCAGGCACTGAATGAGAAAAAAGCATTTCTGAAAACATAGCAGACAAAAAAAGTTTAAGATCAAGCAAAAACACTTCTGAAAGGATAATACTGTGTAGCCATTGACCTTAGCAGAGTCTGAATTCAGTAGTTCAGGATGTCAATCCCAATAGTCATTACCAATACTGCTGTTATGGAAATACGAGCTGATCACCAGGAGACATGGAGACCAAACACAAGGAAATTATCAAAAAGTTACAAGTGGCCACATATCATAACCAGAAATCCTCTATGTCCCTGACCTTTGCCTGCAGCAAATGCAAAGCTCCTTGACAAGTGAAGCCTTGTTTTGTTGTCATGCAAGCCACAAGCCAACTATTTCACTAGATGTGACTATACCTCTCAAAAGTCAATGTAGTCACAGACCCATAGCATTCACTTTGGAACTGCCTACCTATTTTGTCCTCAGATTTTGAGGGTTCTTTTAAGTAATTTTTGAGCTTTACTCAGGAGTACAATAGGTTGGGAATTTTTATGGCTAAAATTAAACATGTATGGAGTCAAAATGAAGTATCCAATAATAGCAGTACTGTCAATTATAACAATAATAATTCTGTTGAGTTAATGTAGATTTGGTGGAATTTTCAGGTATTTTCCAGTCTGAATGAGGATTAGAAATAGATATTGGCTCTGAAAAAACTGTCATGGGACTGCAAAATTTTCATGACCATCTCTAATTTACCTTGATCTGAAGTGACCATTAAACTACTTAATTGGAACACTAACATTTAGCATCCTGCTTGCTATAATATAAAGCAATACAGAAATCCCAGGGCAAGTTTAAACAAGCCATACATTTACGGTTATTTCTCTCAGGACCAAAAGCCCCCAAAACCCAACAACATAAAGCTGTGGGGTTTTTAACCTGAATTAGCATCTCTGATGCTGTTCACAGTGTGACACCAGTGTTTTCTCCAGTTTGTCTGAGGGAGTGAGATGAGACAGTGATAACAGTGAGGCTTAGGGGATGAACAAGCAAACACTGATGCCAAAGCAAATACTTATGAAACTAGAACATCAGACTTACTCTGAAATTATTGTTTTTTCCCACTGCTGCTTACCTACCCCTCTAGCTTTTTTATCTGTTTCTGTCTTATTTGCTTGAAAGTGTTCCTCAGCAGGATTGAGGCATATGCAATATTTATAAGTACATCTCTTCTTTAAAGATAAAATTTTGTTTCCATTAGGGGGAAAAAAATATGAGCTGGGAATAATTGTGACCATGAACAGTTGTTATTTCTGAAAAGTACTTCTTTCCTTGAATAAGACAATCAATTATTATGAAAAAAAAAATCTATCTGTGGTTTAATTTGTTAGCAGGTTAAATGAAAGTGTATGCCCATCTAATGTTTTTACAGAGTGTAAACACATATGGGTCACTTGCAATTGTTATTGGGCCTTTAGAAAGTTACAGTCAATACTTTTTTTTCCAGTCTGTGGATTTTATTTAATGAATTGAAACCATTTTAGACAAGGTAATGTTAGTCTCAAGACAGATAATTCTTCTACTTTAACCAGCATAGGGAAAAAAAAAGAAGCCAACACGTTAACTCTCAAATCCATCTCTATTTTGCACACTTCAAAATGAAGGTAGACTGAATTTCTTGATACTTTATCTAATTTAAAGATTAAATGTGAAACATGAGTTCTCTGTAGGTATAGAATTATTGTTTCCTTGCAATGTACTCTTGTTGCTTGCTGAGTATAAGGTAATTTAAGAATAGCAAAGGATTGTTGATTTTCAAGCTAAATAATTTTTTTTTTCAGTCCTGTATTTAACAAAACACAAGCCTGAGTGATTACATTCTGCCTGCTTAATTTTCCCCTATACTTATAGTAATAAGGAGTTTGAATCTGATCTTGCTCATTCAAGTGTACATCAGCATAGCAGTGACTCTATCTGCCCACTGAGTTAGGCAAAAGAATAATTTTTTTTGTAAAGGATATTTACAAAAAGCTCTTTTTTTTTTTCCTTTTCTATTTTGAACATTTGCCTGAGAGGTGGTTGCATTTGAATGAAGGGTGATTCACTCCTTCTGGTTTTAATCATTCTAATGAGGAAAGGACATCTTCACTGTTGCTATCACCAGCATGATTTTCAGTTACTGTAAACAGATAAACACATGAATATTAAATTATCTTTTTAGTGCACTTTCAGAATAAAAAGCTGATATCTATAATAGGGAAATTTTAATTTAAGTCTGTTACAGCTGCCTGAAATGCCTTACTTTCTACCTCTTTAAATAATTCAGAGATGCAGTTGCCTCTACTATTGTGCTGTGTATCCAAGTGCATTTAACAGTTGCCACAACCTACCTTAAAGCTATTGAGATCATTTCCAAAGACATGGGGTGAAGCACAGTTCAAAGAAAGCTACTCTGACTTATTTTCCCTTACCTTTAGCTCAGCTGTAAGTAAACGTGACTTGACTTAGAGAGGAGGGGACAAATTGTCTGATGGT
The DNA here is from genome assembly GCA_013397115.1 of Edolisoma coerulescens. Classification (NCBI taxonomy): domain Eukaryota; kingdom Metazoa; phylum Chordata; class Aves; order Passeriformes; family Campephagidae; genus Edolisoma; species Edolisoma coerulescens. The sequence goes on from VWZW01006553.1 coordinate 1,295,261, forward strand.
CTTTCCTGTGGGGGACACAGAGATCGATATGTGAGAGTTCAGATCATATGATTTTTTTTTTAAGAGCTTTAAATAATGCAGTCTTGTTTTACTTGTCTGGTTGAGCACAGTGCACTGACAATCCATTTTCTCCTTATAATAGAGCTAATGGCAACTGGAAATGACAACTTCAAAGTTAAGTTAGTGTAACATTGTGTCACTTTTTGTGAGAACAATGTTAATTAACACATCACTTTGCACCATGCTGGAAAAATACTGTTATTAATTTCAGTAAAACCTCAATCCATGGTGTTAGCTAAATACAAAAGGTGTGTCCTTTTTGGTACTGATTATTTGACAAAAGATTAAGTGGAAAAGAGGAGTTCTTTTTATTTTTGTTAAAATTCTTGGATACTGACCTGGATTTTAACTGGAAGATTCATTAATATTCATTTGTATATAATTGCCTTAATTTTAGTGATAATGACTTCAGTTACCAACTGTGTGATTGATGGGACTTGTGTCTTCTCTCTGAAGGAGATGAGCTAAATAAAAAAGTAGAAACTTGCCATTCATGCATGATATTTTTAGCTGCCTTTAATTACAAGCTAGCTAAATAAGCATGCAAACCTTGCTATGATTGATAGGATCTCTATGCTGTAGTGATTATTTTACTTGAAGTTAGAAGGTGCTTGAATCAACTGAGTTCTAAAATTAACTGGAATCTCTATCTCAAAGAAGCCTCAACTCTTACTGAAATCAGGAATGAAGAAACAATTGAATACCTTGGCTATTCTAAATGCATACACACACCCTCTCTCTCTCCCTCAGACAATAATCTTCATAGTCATCTGCAAAGGTACCACCTAGATGGGCTTTGCGTATCCCAACTAGATAGGAACCAATTATCCTTTACTGCAAAGGAGTCCCTGTGTTTTCAAAACAGTCTCATGCTTCCCCGGAATGAAACATGACCTTCTAAGCTTCTAGCAACAAAAAGCGAGACATACACGACCCACTCAAGATTCTATTTGTTGTCATGCCAGGCAGCCAATATCTCTGCTTTGGCATTGTCCCATGTTTCAGAGCAATACACAAAGAGAGAAGTCTAAACCTCATAACCCTTGTCTTGCATCTTCTGTTATCAGTTATATCATCCCTAGAGCAGGCTCTTAGTGGAACCAAATCAGCTGAGTTTGCTGCTGCTTATTTCAGTGCCCTGGCCAAAAGCTATTTGTCATTTAGAAAAGAAAAAAAGAAAAATATATATATTCTCTCAACAGAAACTCTACCATGCTTCTGAGGGAAGTGTTGAAATTAATGAATACCCTTTTATTATAATACACACATATGGAGTGAGTGTATGATGGTGTTATTATCATTTGTTAGGCCCAGTCTTTGTGCAGAAGGTGACTTACAAAAGCACACTGAAACAGAGTGCGGTGTCATAGAAAGCTGAAATAATCCCTCACAGTGATGATACGTTCTGCTGAAATTATTTTCTTGGTGATCAGAACTGTTTCGCATTATTAATTTGTCATTTAAAAACATATCATACCGTTCATAAAGTCCAAACTAAGTTAATGTTGAGAGTGGTGCTAGAGAGGGGATTAGAACTTCAAAAGAGTGATTTCTTAATCCAGAATGACCTACATTTTCCTTCACTTACTTTAGGGAAACTATTCCCAAATAATGTTATTTAATAGCTTTTTTAAAATTAAATTTTTCAGGGACTATGAATAGTTCTTCCTGTGAGTTCCTTGATTGATGCTATGGTTGCTGGAAGATACATTTAGGAAATCCCTTTGTACATGCAGTTTGAGTGTGTCATAGACCAAATTTCTCGCGTTGTGCTGTAGCTCTTTCTCTGGATGTGTTCAGTATCAGCAGAAGGAGGATGACTGCAGCCTGCTTTTGTCCATAGTATGGTTTTACCCCCAAATTTTTGAAATTACAGGCAACCACCTACAGACTGGAGTAAACCCATTCAGCCCTGATCTAATGAGTGGTACAGAGGGACATTGCAACATCAAATTGTATTTTTTGATCAGCAAAACCATATGCTGATGAAAACACTATAGAAGCATTGCACAATAGGGAAAAGGCAAAACATCCTTGTTTACTTCTCTGAATGGAAGAACTGACTATATTGTATCAGAGTGGTGAGAGCTGATTGATGTACATGGCACAGAGAGTTCACAGCCAGCACAGGCTGTACTGTGCAGCTTCCCCAATGCCACTTGCTTTATACTGATTGCCCTATTTTAGCTGTTGTTATTATTGTTTCCTAGTGATAAACATTCACTTTTTTTTTTTCATTTAAATAAAGGCAAAATGAATGGATATAAGCAGCTCATAAACTATTTGTTGTTTTATCCTTAAAACATTTATTTATTAAAATTTAAATTTATTAAACAATTAAATAAAATATTATGTTGCTAATAGCCTCAAAGACAAGAGCAGTTAGCAATGAAGGCTGTTTACAAGCTGATTTATCTCAGTAAATACCAGCTTGATATTCAACTGCAGATGCAATTGTGGCATTTTCATTTCTCTTCATTACTTCTTTACCTATCACTTGCCTCTACAATTTCAGGTATATTCAATGGTGGTCAATGTAACTCTGCCAATTTATTTCAGCTGCAGATCTGTCCCTAAATATCTAATGCTGACTCACAATATGTCTCAGTCCTTTGAAAGACAGAGAATCAGCTGTCAATGAAACTTGAAGCCAAGTGGCACAAACATTTTACACCTCTTGGGTAGTGGCCATCAGTATGGAAATGTCAGGATTTGAGCAGGAACACCAAGGAAGGTTTCTGAGGGTGTCTGGACAGCTTCTGAACAGTTCTAAATTCTCCTGAGGCTATCAAGCTGAGAACCTTCTGTTATACTACTGTTAACATTGATTTTGGTTGGGAAAAATAAGACAAAAAATCTAGTCTTTAAAGAGTGAGGAAAGTAATTCCATAAATATGAGCCTGAAGAGATTTCAAAAGTGTATCTGAACATACTGAATTAATTTCTTTTCCTGTCTGACCATTTTTAACCAAGTCATCATAAACATATCTAAGAATTAATATTTAATAGAAGATTTAGACAGCTGAAATGAACCCAGTTTAACTAAAACTTACCTGCTCTAGTTATATAATTGGCTCATGTCCAGCCTCTCATCCACCAGCAGCCCCAAGTCCTTCCTGGCAGTGCTGCTCTTGATCTCCTCATCCCTCAGCCTGGATTGGTACTGGGTGTTGCCCTAACTCAGGTGCATCACCTTGCACTTGGCTTTATTAAACCTCAAGAGATTATTCCCGGTGGCCATTTTTTTTTATTTGTCTCCCCTTAATTATGACACACTAACATTATAAATGGATAAATCTCTATTAATAAAGCTGCTAGATGAGTGTCCTGCAGTCTACAGGAGGCTAAAATAAGTACATGTAGGCAACTTCAGAAAATTGTTCCAAGAGTTGCTCCAAATTGTTCATTGACTTGACTATGATAACAGCTTCTAAAGATAAGATGGTGCTGGATGGGATAGCCACACTGTGAAAGTTGTGTTTCCTTCACATTGTGAAGAGAAAAAATAGTGGCATCTGTGGCTGTTCAAGCTTTACAATGTGCTTGGTCTACCTTTTCTACAGACACAGCTGTGAGGTCTGAACTCATGACAGCATCCTGATCTTTAAGTCATGAATTTTCATACCCTGGCAGATCTTTCTCATCTTGTAAACACATAAACACGGTGCACAGTCAACCACTGACAGCGAGAAGATGAAAAGTACTCTAGTAAATCATGAAACCAAGAAGAAGGAAACCACAGAAAGTAGGTTGTGCTTGAAATTAAATGAAGTTTCTCTTTTCCAGGATGATTACACCTACACTACTCAACTGTTCCTCTAGAGAAGATATGCCATACAGCTGTGGTAAGTTTTTTTACTCGGTACTTTTCCACTTTTATCATATTCTGTTCACAGCCCCAAGTCATGGGCAAATAGTAAATTTTTACAGTGGAATATTTTGTTCTAGATACATTTATTAATAAGTACAGTAGTTGTCTTTTCAAATGCTTCCAACACTGGTCAGACAATCACATTCTATTCATAAGTCAAGCCATAAATCTGACAGCAGCAACACATTGATTTTAGATTTTAATCTAGAGGATTTTACTCAATTGAAATAATAAGCTAAATAGCATTATGATACACCAGAAATATCAATGAGGAAATATTTTCTATGTTTTTTCTATTATTTTTCACAATATTTCTGTTTTTCCCTCTGTCCTCATATAAGAACAGAATGCACAATAAAGAACAATTCCTCAGTAATTTTTTGTGTTTCTTTAGTCACTGCTGACTAAAGAATGTGTGTATTCATGAAACAGTTAAAACCCATAACCCCTTGTCTTGTCACAGCTTTCCACTGCTAAGGGCAAGGCAAACCCCCACAGGCCTCAAATTTTATGTTCATCTTTATACATGACTATGGGTCAGCTAAGAAGCATATTTCATATCTTCTTACCCTCTGATCTTTGATCTTTTTCTCTTTAAAGTATGATGCAAATGATTAAGATCTAAGAGAAAAAGCCACAATTAGATAGAAACCAAATGTCAGTCAAAGTGACGAGGGAATATATTCTGTATTTTTCAGCTAAGGAAAACAGCCTTGGTATATCACAGAACCGTAGCATTATGTTTCTGGAACTCTCTTCTTCTTAAAGCAAGCCTGCCTGAGGTGCTGGTTAATTATTCTGCTGGTTCAGAAAGCCTGCGGAGAGTATGGGTACTTGTGTACTCCTTCATCTCTAATTATTAGATTCAGAGTTGGATGCTAGCTAATTCTGCTTTTGTACAAATCCCTCCAAACTGATTTGAGCCCTAACACTATATGAAAAAACACAAGGAACACACAAATAAGCTGCCAACCCCATGCAAATCAGCAGACCAGGGGAGTAAGAAGATCAAAACTGGCAACACCACAACATGAAGAGCAAGATTTAATGGAGCAGCCAGACTGGAATTCTGCAGCTAAATTGATGGATGCTACAGGAAAGTCAGAAAGCAGGAAAGCAGAGTGCAGTGGGCTGCATAATTCCACAAATACCCTTAAACTTTGGAAGCTGGTTGCTAAAGCTCCATTGAACAACAGCATAAAAAGAACTTGCATGACAGAAAGGGGAGGCCTTGCTGTGGGGAGATGCTCCACGGGTCAGTGGAGAAGTTTTACCAGTCACCATTGTAAGTATTAGAGATGAGGATAGATCTGTGAAGTTCCATATATGCATTTGTAATCACTACTAGCTTAGCAGGCAAGTTCCTTCTTCCAGAGACTAAGTACTTGCAAAAAAACCAAAAAACAAACCAGAATAAAATCATAGGTCTTGGTTCATTCATCTTCGTATTTTGAAACTTCACTGTTACTTAACTTGTTAGATATCCATTAACAAAGATTCCCCTCATGGTCTAGGGAAAAAGCTGAGTAATTGAAGGGATCAGTTGAGTCCATCTAGGACCTGGATCAACCTCCAGAGAGGTTTTCTCCTTGGGGATGTAGGAGGTACTAACAGTGACCATTCATCGTGGTTTGTGTGCCTCAATTTATAAAATAAATAGAGCTGCATGCAAAACATAGGCTACAATTTGAAGAGAGCATCTGCACACATTTCTTTCTTCAGAATGAATCAACATTTCTTTATTTTCTTACTGAGAAGATTATTGAAACTATTAAATTTTTTCCTTTTTTTTTTTTAGAAGGATAATCAGGCACTATACCTAAATCCATCAGCAAAAGGAACAGGTTTTAAGAATAAGGCACAACAGCAGCACTACTGCTTAATGTGAATTGTAATTGTAGAATTAAGTAGATAACAGCAGCATATGAGAATAACATGGGATTTATTTCTGTTTTATAATAAAACTAAAGTATTCCATCTGATGAAGTACAAATAGTTGGTAATTTTGGTCTTAAAGTCTCCAGTAAAATTGAGAAAGCACTGTCTCCCAGCTTATAAATATATATAAAACTTAATCCAATCCAGAGGAGTCATACATCAACTTAGATTTTTTTTTTTTTGCATATTGGAAAAACAGAATTTAAACCAATTTCCCACTGTAGCTTGAAAGTCAGACCATCACATTTTAATCATATACACATTTTAATGGAAAATTCCTATAGGAACTATAAATTTTTCAGGGAAAAAATACATTATTAATAATATAAAAGTCAAAGAAAAGTGTAAAATGTATCCGGGTTCAAATTTACTTCTGAAAAATGAAACCAAACACTCCATGACTGGAGCCAGGGGTCTGTAGCCATGGCATCAATATCTGTGTGTCTGTTAGTTCTTGCTAAACTACAAAGAAACAGATAAGGATAATTGGAGAAATAAGCAATATAACCACGCACTTTTCCCTCTTCATGAATATACACGGATGATTTCACCTGAAATATTTTGAGTAGCAGTTGGATGTAATTGTCATCGTAAAGCTTTCAAAAAGTAAAGATGTCAGTTTGCACTAAATGGAAATAAATAACTAGTTTATATATAAATATGTATGTACATATATGGAATTTTATGAGGGGAAAGATATTTTCTAAGAGCACTGCTCTGAATAGCTTTATGGAAAGTTGTTGTATATTGGTGTAGTTATACTGATTTACATCTTATAAGAACGTGTTATTCTGTTCTATTCTATTCTAATGCATACATGGAAAAAGTGTGCAAATCAACATTTGCTACCTTCAGAAATATCCTATTCAGCCACAGGAAAAAAGCTATCACCTGTCAAGAAGATCAGATTTCTCATCACAGATTTTCATAGTATGAAAATAACTATATAACTTAATCTATATTTTTCACTGAATCAGAAGCCAAAGAACTATTGGATCATCCGCCTGTGTGAAGAAAATATCTTCTCCCCTGGACCATGACCTCAGCCCGAGCACCACTGTAGCATGCTCTTTGATGAGTGAGACTCCAAATGAGAAGTGCTGGAGGCTGTATTGATGAGGATTGCAGTCCCTAACTTATTAATGAGACTTTTTGTATGTAGTAAAGGGCAAAAAATAATGAAACATAATGTTGTTGTGTTTCATTCATTTATATAGGTTTTCACAGGCTCTGAAAGAACTTTCAAGCAAAGGCTAAGCCTCACATCTGAAGAATGAGGCAATGAAAACAAAGATGCAAACTAGGACTAGAACATTTAACAGCACTGTTGTAAAGCGAAAAAAAAAAAAGAAAAGACGTTATTTGCTCTCTATATCTTTAACCCTGCCACACTGAAACATCATAACTACTAATGAGAGCTGCAGGTGAAGGCAGGGAATATGAAGAGCATTCCCATCTGTTTCTTTTGCAAGCCTACTGGCAAATTTCAAACAAGTCACCTCTCACTGTGTCTCTTTTCTGCATTTTTAATTTTGGGCACAGGGACACTAACTTCATTTTCAAGGTACCTTGAAATCTTCTGATGAAAACAGGATCATTACAGACACATATTCTTTTCTTTTCCCCTTTCTAATACTTCAGTGTCCAGCATCCAGAGTATCAGAGACCATTTTTTTACATACTTTAACTCCACTTACCATCATTTGACTCTGTCTGCAGAGTCTCCTTGTAACAAATGAGTTGGTTGGATAAAGATATTTTTAACACAAAAATCTTAGCAAAAAATTAGGGAAAAATTCTATTTTGAGATATATATATATATGTTTCTATTTTTACATGCATAAGTAAATGCAAATAGAAATATATATAATATATTTTTAAGTATATTTGAAGATTATTTTCATTGTTCAGAGAAACAGAAAAATCTTTTTATGCATATGGAATATTATTCATTAAATTTCTGTTTGGTTGTTAGGTCATAGTGTAAAAAAACAACCCAACAATAGTGCTGTAGCAAAGTAGAATGAAATCCTTTTCTGGTTTGCACGGACATATTTTTTTAAAGCTCCATTGCTTAACTTTTTTCTTCAAAGGACTAAATATGTTAATTTTTTAAAAATGTAAAGGGTTTTATACCTTCGTTCCAACAGAGTTCCTACAAACTTTTTCTTGAGTCCAGATCAAGTTTCTAAAGATGCCAAATCCCCCTCCTTTATGTTAAAATTCTCTGACTTTGGCTTCAAGAAATTAAGGACACAAAAGTGAATAAGAAACAGGGACAAAAAAACTTTACATTGCAAATCCAAGTATAGACATTGTAACAAGGAAGAAAACGTCAAGTCCTAATGTTGGAGTATTCATAATCACCTGAACTAAACCTGTAGTTTCAAGCCTTGGGCTCAATGTCTCAGTAAGGTTCAGGACGAAGTTTCCAATAAGCTCCACCTGTAATTTGTGCCCTGGGATCATCAGATAAACCAGGGCACATTGTCACCTACGGGGTCTGTGTGAGGTTCAGGGCATGTGGAGGAATTCATTGCACTGGCTTTTGTTTTTCATAGCACTGCCCAGGGTGTGACACCCTGATGAATTCATCTCTGATCATCTTTGTCTCAATGCAGAGTTTGCACTTTCTAAAAAGCCACCTCTTAAAGCTTTACATGGACCGAATTCAGGGCTGTGAAATCGTTGTAGACCAAATACACCAGAAACAGGACAGAGAAAGGCAAAGTCTGCAATATTGCTGCTCGTTCTCTCAGACACAATGGCTGCAGATGAGCAAACAGCTCAAAGTGCAAATTAATGCAGTGATATCTTCCATAACAACCATGTTAAAAACATCAGTGCTGAAGTTCTTGGTCTCATTTTAATAGCATAATATTCTGTGCAGGAGCACCATATCTCTTTTAGTGGACATAATCTCACATGTACATTGATCCTTACTTTTTTTAACCATAGTGTCAGTTCAAAAATTATTTCCTGATTTCATTTCAGAAACAGAATGACTATAAAATACCATCTTGCAGACGATTGTCAGAATTTATTTGGTTATGTCAACATTTGTGCTTCCATGTACATGTGTGACAGACACTTACTAGAATCAGCCCTACAGATCACATTTTTCTTTGTTTCAAATCAGCAAAAACACATCGATTTGAGTCCTACTATTTCCAGTATTTTGTGGGATGTGACTATTATGGCAAGATGTTGTCTGTTTTAAAACATCCATGTGAATGTTAAAAAGTGTGGAATTTATTTAAGATCTCAGGATTTAATCACAACACTGGAAAATTCAGGGATAAAAAAAAAGGGAAAGATGTAGGAGATAAATGCATTTCAATAAGCAGGTAATTCAATAACTCAAGAGAAACACTTGAATTGTTTGGTGGCTCTTATGGAATACATACTCAGACTGCATTCTAATAAGAAGAAAAGAAACCTATCCACTGTACTAATAGAAACACTGTTTTTGAACTACTCATTGTTCTTGCAACATTGTTCTTGTAATTGAAGTTTCCTTCTCCTTCTTTCTTCTGTTCCTTTTCTTATTTGTCTCCCTGTGATTTCCACCCACTTAGCAAGGTCATGACATGTGGCTTACAGCAGGACTGGAAATGAGACTCAGACTTTGAAGAATCAGGCTGAATAAGATACTCGGAGAGGCTAAAAGACCTTTTTATCCTACTGTTTCCTTAAAGGGTATTCTTTAAATTTGCTCTCAGTAGATTTCACAGTATGCAGATAAAATTAGCTGCTTTCCATGATTGTCCAGAAAAGCAAACACTAGGAAAGATGGCTAATCTTGAGGGAGAAAACAGAAAACTTTTGCAGAAGGTGACATAGGGCTTGTTCAGGGGAAAAATGTATGAAACCATTTAAAAATTAAAACCTGAGGAAGGATACAGCAAACAGTTTCAAAAAAAAAAAAAAATCAGTAACTTTATGTAATGCAATGAAAATGCTCTTTCTGTTTCAGAGCTGTTCAGCACAGAGGCAAAGGTAATTTCATCGGTCAAGGACATCACCAGCATTCAGGAATGTGAAACCAGCCATGGGTCTACAGTCTCTCTCTCATCTACAAGTTCCATCATCTCAGGTCTCTTGGTATTTTCTTCAGTCTCATCATGTGTCTGAATAAAAATGAACAACAAGGCTACCAGAAAGTAACTGGAACAAGATATATTCTATAAAGAGGATTGGGGAAGAAAAAGAGAAAAGAGAACATGTAGAGCAGCTATTATAGCAGTCAGGTAGAGGAACTTCTCATGAATTCTTTTATCCTAAAGCCCCTCTTTTAAGTCCATCCTTCCTTTTAAAAATTAGCAGTTATATTTTTCTGTATAGTCCAACAAGAAAAATAAGTACTTGTCCCTCTTCCTAAGTTAAAGATTGTCAGAAGGAGGGGGAAGAAATTGTCTTTTTAAAGCAGGTTGAGTAACAGTCATTAGGAAAGGGAACACTTTGGTAACTACAATGAGAAAGCTTTGCCAAGCAATAGGAAGGAATATTCCACACTTTAAGCATTGCTGTAGAGTTCAGTTAAAGGGTTTCTGCAGTTCTTTACATTAGATAGTTAACTTATCTGGCTTAGAATATTTACACATTTCTTATCACTCTTCTCTTCATAAATACCAGTTTTTCTTGTTTTCTAGATAACCTTTGATTCAAGATTTCTTTATATACTTAACGTTTTGTATAGTAATTCAGCACAAGTTGCTTATCACCTTAACACAAGAGACCCCTCAGCTGAAAATTAATTTGAAGATTGCCAGCCTCTTTTTCCCTGTTCACCTGTTTGTAAATGATAAAGCAAATAAACATTTCTTGAAATACCTGTGTCTAGTGCTTAGTTCTCTTGAAACACTTTACACACCTAAGCACAGTATCATACATCTATGATTATGCATCATTTAATCTAATGCATTCTTCCCACTGTGAAATTCAGTTCTTCCCAATTTAATGCACAGTTTGTTTTGCATGTAGAAGAGAGCATAGACTGAGCTGCTTCCTGTCTGACTCACAGTTACAAAATACCGTTGTCTGTCTCCTGTTTCAAATGGTGAAAAAATAATCTACTTTAGCACAGATTCTGGCATGTTGACTGACTAGGAAGAACTGAGTCCATAAATACTGGGACTGGAGTGTTCCTGGTCTCTCATATCAGTCACTATGAACAAAGCTCTTGGCAATGAAAAAACAAACATATATATTAAGCATGCCTTTTTTGGATCTGGAAGGCAGTAGAAAAAATTTGGCAGTGGATAATGTTGATTAGCTGTATTAAAAGAAATGTTTTAATAAAATCGCTTGACTGCACACATAGAGTATTTCATTGTAGGTGAGTGCTAAGCAAATTGGGAATCAATGAAAGTATAAAGCTAAGAGAGAATCCAAAGGAGAGCTACGAAGAGGGTGAAGGGCCTTGAGGGGAAGCCACAGAAGGAGCAGCTGAGCACTTGGTCTGTTCAGCCTGGAGAAGAGTAGGCTGAGGGGAAACCTCACTGCAGTTACAACTTCCTCATGAGGGGAAGAGGAGAGGCAGACAGTGATCTCTGCTCTTTGCTTACCAGTGACAGGACCCAAGGGAATGGCCTGGAGTTGTGTCAGGGAAAGTTTGGGTTGGCTATTAGGAAAAGGTTCTTCACCCGGAGGTGATTGGGTGCTAGAATAGGCTCCCCAGGGAGCCACAGCACCAAGCCTGACAGAGTTGCAGAAGCACTTGGACAATGCTCTCAGGCACATGGTGTGACGCTTGGGGTGCCCTTTGCAGGGCCAGGAACTGGACTTGGTGATTCTTGTGGGTCCCTTCCAACTCAGGATATTCTATGATTCTATGAATTTTTGAAGTAACCAATTGCCTGAAAAAATTTTATCAGAAGATAAGTTATTTACTAACTCTCATTCCTGTTCTATTTCATAACAGTTTCTCAGTGATTTCATGTGGTTTAGAGAACTAATTTTTATAGAAATAATGCATAGAACATGCTAACAAACTAGAAAAAAAACCACCAAGATTTCAAATATTCAAGTTAATTAGAAGAAAAGTCCTTATATAGAAATAAAAAACAAGGAAAGAAAAAAAATTGTGATAACATTTTTGTAACAATAACAGCTAAAATTTAAACTTTGTTGAAGTATGCATGCAGACAGCGTTGTCCTGATGTCTAGCAAAGTAAATGCATTATAAGAAATTACTGAACTTGACATGAAAATTTGCTGGATGAGACAGCTGACGAATATTACAGATAGTGCCATGAGGGAGGGATGTATTTCACAGATGGTTAAGGAGGAAATATGTGAGAAGTGGTTGAACTTCACAAATAATTGAAAGGGAGCTTTGTGAGCCTTTGGGGGACCAGTCTTACAAGGCCAACAGAGATAACATAACTGATAAATATTACCATGTAAGACCAAAGTGGCCTCGGTAATAATGTTAGAAATATCAAATTTGATGTAGCCAAGATGCACCCTTTGGAAAAAACTGATTAGGGGCAGGGGTTTTTTATCTCAGCAGGGACAAGGGTGAAGAAGTAAATTATTAAGGTGTATCAGGGAAAAGAAACATAGAGGAGAAGGGAGATCGAGGGGACAACCAAGCAAGTGGTTGCCTCCCTGAGGCCTGCGCTTGATCACTGTGCTCTGACCTGTATTCCTGATGAACTCTGTTCCAGCCTATTTGTTGTGTGAATGTGGTCCCTTGTTTGTGTGTGTATAACCATGTGTGCACATACATACAAACACTTCCCGGCACACTTTGGGCTGTGCAGGCCAGCTAGCAGAGAAAACCAGACTCTGCTGAGAGCCAAGGGGAGAGCTGAAACTACATGAGGGGACCTTCCTCCACAGTGCCTGGATGGAGTCTTAATTGAGTCCATGAAATCCTCAAACGAGCATGGTGTGCCTGTAGGTTAGGGGAGTGCAGGACCTGTGTGCCCTCCACCAGTGGACCATAAGTCAAGTTAGCCAGGAAGGAGGTTCATGGTTTATAGAGGTGTCTGTTAAGTGCATATTTCCTTTGTATACGTGTGTATCCACACCTCTGTAACACAGGCTCAGCTCTGCTTTTCCCTGCACCTAGGAGTGGGGATAACCAGCAGATTCACATCTATCAAACCAAGATGGAATGCATTGCCTAGACCCTGTAGTGCAGTGGAACTGACCTTCCTTAAAAAAATGTAAAGTATGAAAAATTTACTTGATGTTCCACATAATAATTTACCCAGGTCTGATAACAGATAAATGCTTGTCAAAAATTAATACAATGTGCTATGCCATTCAGAAGAAAAGAAAAACATGGGGAGTTACATGTAAATAGTGACTGATATATACATTCATATCACAGAAAAGAAATACAGCTGACAAAATAAACAACTTTCAGAAGTCTGTAAAATTAATTTCAAACCCTATTTCTTTGTAATAGATTCATAAATAATCACAGGTGTCAAGTATTTGATTCTCAGGAGGAGCAGCTAATATAGGCTAACAGTGTTGAACTGAAAATAAAGCTTCACCTTTCTCCTGCTGGTAATGNGGAAGATTGAGTCATCTGATTATGATGTTCATGAATATGACAATAAATATGTAATGGTTGACCATAGGAGCCAAGACTGTGGATAATGAAAGTAATGGTGAAATAATATTTTTGGTGTTTTCCTTTATTTACTTAACCCCCTCTTGTATCATAAAATCACCCCGAGGGTTTTTAGTTGTGTTTACCTGAACTTTGAAACAAACACCTTTACAAGGCTTTGAAGGCTGATTTTTTTTTCATAATTAAAATTAATTTTAAATTCAAAATTGGTTTCTTTTTTTAAAAAAGCACCAAATTGACCAAGCCCAAGTTTGTACAAAAGGTAAAGTCCCTATTGATTACAGAAAATTATATTAAAATCTATCTTGTTGCATTTTCTTAGACTTCTACAACAGCTAACTTGGTCAGTCCAGAGAGCACAGATGTGTACAGATTTGGTTGTCACTGGCCTGCTTCTTCTGCTTTTGGGGTTTGCTATGGATGTTGGATTTTGATTGACACATGCATGTTTCCTTACAATAAATTCAAAATAACTGAGTTATGTTCTCAGAGATATCAGCTGGACAAACTCTGCAAATATTTTCATATTCATAAAGGGACTCTTGGGAGTTATGGTCTGGTTTTCTAACAACAGTAAAGTTCGATGAGTTTTACATTTTTAAAACAATGTTGAGAAAGGTTTATGCAAGTGGTCTTCCCCTAGCTCAAGGCTTTATGAACTTTTATATGTATTAAAGTATTCCTTTCTGTAATGTTAAGATATATTCTGCTTGTGCTATTATTTATGATATGCTTTCCCCTTTTTCTTTATTACTGCATTGTATTCTTCCTAAGATATTTTTAAGAAGGTTTTCAGAGTAGATCTCTTCCTCTCTATAAAGCAGTCAGGCACAGAATTACCAATAAGAAGTACAGGGGTTTTATCCTTTCTACATTAACATTGCTCCCTCGATAGCTGGTGAAATTTAGCTTTTCAGCCTTCCCCTATTTGGAGCAGGTCTGAATCCTTCCTAGATTGTGCTTACAAGTTTCTCTCTATAAATACATGCATACAGATGTATAATTTGTTCAATAGTGTGTAAGACAATGATAGTGTTGAGGCACTGGAACAGGTTGCCCCGACAACTTCTGGATGCTGAATCCTTGAAACTGTTCAGTGTCAGGTTGTACGAGGCTTTGAGTAACCTGGTGTAGTTGAAGGTGCCCCTGCCCATGGCAGGGATGTTGGAACTGGATGATCTTTAAGGCTTTTCCAATCCAAACCATTCTATGATTCTATAAACACTCCAAATGTATCACCATCCTAACTTAGTGACTGGTACATATGGAAGATAACATCCTATATCTATAATCTCTAACAAAAATATCACAATTCTAGAGGTCTGTGCTTTGAAGTTGATTATCTAAGACTATTTTTTTACTGCTATCCCTGTATGTAAACAAGTCTTCCACACACTATTGGGATATACCTTAAAAAAAAAAAGTCAGTGTAATTAAAATAATGAATGCTTCCTATTTCAAATAATTTTGGATTATCACTTATAAAACATCTGATAGATTACAGAAAATAAGGCACAGTGCATAGGGATTTAACTGCACAAAGTCTGAATACAAGTGTGTTGCCTGCTTTCAGATTCACCAGTGAACTATTACTTTCCTTATGCGAAGTACAGCTGAGTAATTGATCAATGAATACTACTGAGTGAATAAACAGAAAATGCTGTGTGAGCTGATGGGAAAGAAAATGCCTGAGGAAAAGTCCATTCTTTTGTATCAAAAACTACTAGGAACTGCTGTTTTACTGATCTATGCTTGTGCATCTCTGGAATTCTAGCTGGGTAAAGCAATTTTGATGTCTGTATTGCCATAAATAAAAATTGCTTTTTTCCCACAGCTATTTGTTTCCCTACTCTGTCCCTTTTGAAATGGTTAAAGGCCATAGCTGGGAAGGGATTATGATCTAATGTTTAGTTGACCAGAAGATAAGGTGTATCCTGTTTCCCTGTGAAACATAACAGTATTAAAAAAAACAAAATCATAAATCAGCTTCCTCTGTCATTCCCTCCCGCATCTGTATATCAAAGTCAATAAGACTTAGTTTTAAGGGCTGGATTGCAATAAGGAATTAAGTGGGTAATTTTCACCCTGCCTAGCCCCAGTACTGCAAGTCCATAGATATGTTTTGTTTGGTTTTTGTTCCTCTGAGGGCATGTACAACTTCCTGACATCACACCCATCTCACAGGTCAGTCCATGAGGGATTTGTGGAAAGGATCCTCCCTTATCATTCCCAGCAGCAGATGTCCTTGCCATGCTCAGATTGTGACTGGCTTTCTACAGAGAGATGCTAGAGCTACAGCAAATAGTTCAGAAGATTACCTGTTAATTTTATAATCAAAACTCGAAAGTATCGGCATACAACATTTAGGTCTCAAAAGAAGACATGATCAGTGTGTCAAAACTGTTGCTGAATCACAGTTAAGGTAAACAAGGACATCAAGTCAGCTCTCCAGAGTGGTTTTAAAATGAGAGGATGCCTTCAACACTTGAATAAGTAAAGCACTTTTTTGTTTTCCAATGCATACACCAAATACAAGTTTGGAGTGGAGCACAGTCCTGTATGAACACTTAATCACAGACTGTAAACAGAGGTCAAGTTGAGAGATAATGCATGAATTCAGGATTTATTTCTCCATGTGTCACATTCAAGCACCAATTTCTTGTCATGAGGTGCCAGGAGTTATAGTGCATTTACTGATTTGTTCTGTGCATTTCTGGAACTGTAGCTTTTTTGATTAGCTGTAATATAGCTGTGGGTAATAGTTCAGGGAAGTAAAATATTATATGCCTAATTTTAAAATCCTAGCTGTAGAGGCTGAAAGATATAGACAGGAAAAGATAATTTCCCTATGATATTCAAATTGCTGCAAACTTCCATATTTAATTTGCAACCACCATACTACAAGGCACTAATAATCTTTCCGCTGTAATACAGAAGCAAATGTGTGGAGAGTTTTTGCCTGAAAGATTGGTGGAATTCTATTAATTTTGAAGGATAAATTCAATTAAAAGAATGTATTAATTTCTGAAATTTAATTTATTTATACTACCTTACCTGTTCCATGGGCAGATAACTGTGTAGGTTTATAAATATTTCACTTGTTAGAATACAAGTCTAGCTTCATTTGCAACTCTTTTTGTGTCACTGTCCTACTTTTTGCATAGCCTGCTTGACAAAAAGTTTCTGTGCCTTACCTACCTGAATTTTATGACAAAAACCTTTGGGACTAATTAAGATTTTTATAGTAAAATAATGAGAAAGATTTTCTGTCTCTGTATTTTTTTTCCCTAGTTTTCTGCCTTGGGTTATTCTTGGGGCTGCCATAGTCAGATTCAATTTATAGAAGCATATTTGTTGCTCATCTGCATTAATAGACCATAGTACAACAACAACAACAACAACAACAGCAGCAAAGATCTTGACATGTTCTAATATTTTCTCTTAAGCTGAATAATTCCCCAGCTTCTTTCTTTGTAAGACTCATAAAACAAAACATGTGCTAATTAATGTAGGAAAAATCCGACTGTTCTGAAAAAAAATTAAATGAACTGAAAGATGCTTTTTTTAGTAGGAAAATTTAATCTGGCAAGGAGACGCTGGTAAAACAGGCTAGACCAAAGTGCAGAGCTCTGCTGTATTTGCCATAATTATTCATGAAGCCTTCAGCCAGGCAGGCTATATCTGGTTATAATTCTTGCACGTCAGTGATAGGGAACATCCAGCTTTTATCCTTCAGTGTGCTGACAAGGGCACGAGAAGGTATGATCCCAGTGCTAGGAGGAAGCTTCCAGGCTCTTTGTTACCCAAGGAAATTCGTGAGTTAGCCCCTCACTCCCCAAAACAAAGCACCAGCAAAGTTCAGGACTAAAGGGTTAAAGTCAGAGCAGACATCATTCAGAAAGCCATTTCACAGAGCCAGGACGAAAAGCCAAAGACTTGAAGTCACATTTCTGGGAGAAATCTTAACTAAAGAGATAATAGCTGTCACATCCATTTGGGAAGTGGCAGACCTGAATTCAGGTTCCTCTTTTGTGTGCTTGTACTTAAACCTGTGTTTCACAGCTTGCATGGAGGATGCTCTGTCTTTAAGAGTGAATGAAATGACTCAAGACACTCTCTGGCTCTGCAGGCAAGAGCCTCATGTCCATGCAGCTTATCTTTCTATCTGTGAAATGCACCTCACACAGGCTGACTTTGACAATGGTCCCACAGAGGTGACACCCAAACCTGGGCTCCATATGGGAGGGCACGTCCTGACACAGACCAAGTGACACCCTTTGTGACACCACAACATACACTAGCTACTAAATAAATCTGCATGACCGCAGGAAAAGCCCTTGCTACCCTTACATTTTTCAAGTGGTATCATAGCTGATGATGGATGTGACAACATCAATGACTGGCTGCCCATTCACTGATTTTGAGCTTGAAAGACAAGCACAAACCCTCCTCTGCGGGCTTTGTTCACCTCAGTGTTTGCAGCAGGCACAGACGTGGGATCATGCTGATGTTTGGTTTGTGTGGAGCACATCTGGAGCACATCACCTTTCGATCAGCAAACTCACCATCCCAACGAGTAGCCACTGAACTGAGGGGTACTCTTAGTCTTCCCTTAGGGGAACCTGAATCAATGAATGTATGGCACAGACAATACATGGGCAAAAAGAAAAATCAAGAAACGGTCTCTAAACATTAGTGGCTAAGAAAAATTCATACAGGGGTCAGGAAATTTAGGAACAACATTCTCAGTGAGGGAAGAAGTTAACTGTATTTAGCTAAGAAATATCTAAATAGACAGAAATCCTGATGGTAGGAAGGTCTCCTCAGAGGACTTCTGAGGATTTAGGTTTCAAATTAGTTTAAATGGTGGATGAATGTAACTAATGACAATTGAAGGGGAACCGGTAAGATCCATAATTATAAACATCAAAGAACTTGGCTCTGTCCTTATGCAGGTCCTAATTTTCAGCAGCTTCTATGAGGGATCAGGGCCTCAAGTCATTCAGTAAATGCTCAGGTAAACAAAAGACGCTTTGAGTAGCTGAGCATCTGGTGAATTTAACCTGTTTCTGAGT
Organism: Edolisoma coerulescens; assembly: GCA_013397115.1. Taxonomy (NCBI): domain Eukaryota; kingdom Metazoa; phylum Chordata; class Aves; order Passeriformes; family Campephagidae; genus Edolisoma; species Edolisoma coerulescens. The sequence goes on from VWZW01006553.1 coordinate 1,313,796, forward strand.
TATCAGTGCTCTTTGGGATCTAAAACTTCAAGTGGCAGCTAGGCATGTATGTTTCCCAGTGAATTAAAAGCATTCATCTCATCTATAACAGATCAATGCTATCAGACCTTTTCAAATGTGAGATAAAAAGGGTTGTCTCAAGGTATTTTTGCTACAGACTAGTTTAAGATGCAGGATTTCCTGATTGCAGCAGACCAAAACCATAAATACAGGAATTTCCAGCAGCTAACTTGGAGCTTAGTAATTTGATAAAACACAAGAATTACTTGACTCAATTATCAAATCCCTCCTTTAAGTCAGCACCCTGTCTACAGAGGTGCAATCCTTTTTAGAAATGGGCATGCTGGCACTTTCCAGGGGCATCAGGAACTCCCAGCATTACTCCATTTGGCACAGGATGGTGAAAATCCCACTCCATTTTACTTCAAATTTTTGGTAACTGTTTTGTCTGTTCACTAGTGTCTTGGGGTGACTTTATGATGTGCATCCCCTATCGACAGGCTCTATGTCCAGACATGAACCCTGTGCTTTTCTGTGCCTTTAAACTGAGCCTGAGAGGGAGGAGAGGAAAAAACCGAGCAAACTTTTCAAAGCAGTCTGTGCTCCAAGGTCACTACTCCTCTGTGTCTTTCGGCTGTGGCGAGGAGAGTGGAGGAAGCACCCTTCTTGCTTTTCAGGCAGCTTTCGGCTCTGTTTTCTCGGGAGAGAGACAGAGAGTTTTTTTCCTCTTTGGACTTTAGTTTCTTCTTCTTTTCTTCTGGAACTGTGCAACAGCACCAAAGCATCATCTGGGAGAACTTTCCATTGAGACCCGGGGGGGGGACCCCCACGCCGACCCAGCTCCGAAGAGGAGAGAGCCGCACCCACAAAAGGACTTTGAATTTACCAGGTTCTCTCCAAAGTGAGAGATTTTATCATTTAGCATTATTTTTCCTTTCCTGTGTGTTTGTTAAATAAATAGGTTTTTTTTTTCCTCCCTTTTCACATTCCTCCGAGGAATATTTCTTTCCCGAACCTGGTGGGGGAGGGGTGGTTATAGCCTGCTTTCTATCAGAGGATATTTTCCTCCAAACTTGTCTCAAACCCTGACAACTAGTTTACAGCCATCTGTCTACCTACCTGCCATTTTTTCCATTTCATTTATAGGGCTCTAATCCCTGTATGATGTAATTTTCTTTGTTGCCTAAGGACTGATCTGGGGTGTTTCCCTTTCTGTTCCTCCTACACCCTTCCATAGGAACTCCTGCATTCATCATGCTAAATTTTGTGATGATGTTGTGGTATGGACGTGTACTCAGTGGGGAATAAACTGAAACCAACAGAGACATTATCAGTCAAAGTCAAACTTCCAGAGGTGCAAAGTTAGTTCGTTACTGTGTAATCAAACCCTCAGCAGGAGTCTGCTGCTAATTGTGACATTTTTCGGCAAGATGCTTGAAGACAGGTCACTGGAAATTCATGTACTTCAGATCATTTTAATAGAACTAATATGGTATGCACAGAAGGGCTTGCCTTCTTAGCCCTACAGAGTTTCAGCTGAAAAAGCCATTTAACATTTTATAGTAAAACCCTTTATAAAGCAGAAAATGTAAAACTCAGGCATATTCTCCAATGGTTAATGTGATGTACAGTAATAGCAAGGCTTGGCTCTTAAATGCTCTCTCTAGTCCACTGAAGCATTTGCAGAAATAGTCCCACTGACTTCCGAGCTATGGCTCATGTGTTTGAAGTTCAGCATGCCATCAAGTGTTCTATCAAGGCCCCTGAATGTTTTAGTTCATGAATATATTTTTTAGAAGAAATACAACTTTATATAGAATAAAGATAGAAAACAAGAGGCAGATCAAGTTCATCTAATTAATTTCTTAGTTTAAGTCTCCTAATTGGGGAACTAGTCTAAAAGAGGTGATTTATTTTACACTCTGTAAAACAGAGAAAAGTCAGTGCCTTTTTAAAGTTACCAGAAAGAGAAATTATTTACTTGAGCAAGATACATAGTCTTGAACAGAATTGATCCTTCCAGGCTTTCAGAATTCTTTCTACTGCTTAAAGAGAGTCAGGCTGAGGAAACCATCATCTAAAATGAAGATGAGAGTTACATGCCTAAATCAGAAAGGCAGCTGTAGGAGAAAACGGTTCTTGTTTTACATTAAACCAAAGAATAATGACAAGAGTAGGAATGAAACCTAGAGATAAGGAAGTTTGTAATCTCTCCTCTTTTTTTTTTTTTTTCCCATTCCTACATAATTCATTTTTCCATAAATTTTGAATACTGAGATCTGCAAAATCTTGGGTTCGAACTTTTCTATGCCAAAGAAGTACATAGATGTTTTATGGAAATTGTATTTTCTTTTCTCTGGTATCCATGTTCTTTCTCTTTTTGGGACCTGTGTGGCTGCAAAATTCTCATGTTGTACCTTTGAGAGTGGAATAAAGAGTGCCCCAGTCTGTGAAACCAGGCAGAGGATGAGCACTGGGATTCAAGGCAAGAGAACCATATTTTATGAAGCAGTAAAATAATTCAACTAATATGAAATAAGCCATTAGGGAAAACAATTATGGGGTTTAGGAATTTTTTCCTCAGTTAGAATGTTTGCTTTTTTAAAAAAAAAATGGATGGAAAGTTCACAAATTACTGATAAAAAGCCTATTCTTAAAAAATTCCAGGCCTGACCTGAATCAGAAATTGTGAGAAATGCTCTAAAAAATCTTTCAAATTTTCTGGCCCTTGTTTGTAAAAGGAGAGTTCCTGAGACTGCATTTCCCGTCTGTTGATTGCCAACTTCCCTGAAGACAATGATTAGCCAGTTACAGAATTTGGCTCATATCATACCTTCAGTCATGGTTCTGTGGCCTGGGAGACTGAATAATCACTAGCTGGTGAAAGATCTGAAAAATCCATTGTTAATTTGTATGTTAATGGAATCTTTCATCTGACAGTCACTTTTTAAAATTTATTTATTAATGAAATAACAAAAACATCTACAAAGGAGGTGGGCTAGCACAACTGGAATTTGCTTCTCTCTCTGGCCCAGGAGAAGTTGTATGTAACACTTTGAAAAATACTTAAGTGATTTAGGAATTTGCTTGTTATTTTTTATGAGTGATGGACATTTTCAGCTGTGTGAAATGGTGTACCTAACTTATTTCCGTTGCAGACAAATATAGAGCCTTGAAGGCATCTTTGACACTTCCACAGTATGTAGAGAGATTGAATCATTTTAAGTCAGAGCTTCAAGGAAAATTTAAAGAACAGGACATATTCACGTAGACTGCTAGTTACTGAGGAAACTGTTTTTTCATCAGGCACACTCACAGATATAAAAAAGGAGTACATTGCTCATATTTCTTGAAACATTGTTTTGCTGTGTGTGTGAATATTCCATACATAAGAAAGGATAAAATAATATGTTCACATTGCTGCTGCTCTGATAGCCTGTCTTCCATAGTGGATAGACTTTTTCAATGTATTTTTAAGATAATAATATTTAAAGACATGAAGGCAATTGGAAAATATGATAAAAATATAACAAGTGTTTATGATGATAGGTGGTGTCATAGTAACTTGATAGTTTTCTGTGATAAAATAGCTGATTTTCTAATTAAAGGATACCTAGTAGATCTAATCTGTCTGGTTTTCAGTAAATCATTTGACATGGTGTCAGATATAATACTACTAGTTAAAGCAGATAAAACACGGATTAGAACAAAAATTGTAATATGAGAAATAGGCTGGCCAAAAGAGACAAAAATGGATATTATTAGAAGAGGACAATTCAGAATGGGGAAAGGTTACTTTCAGATTCTTCAAAGACTGATCTTGGGATTAATCGTATTAAATGTGTTCATTAAGGACGTTGTGCAAAATAGGTATGAATTAATGAAATTCGTAGTTGAAATGATGTTGAGAGGCATCGTATGTGTAGTAGGGGGTGAAAATATCATACAGGAGAAACTGAACGAGCTTGAGGACTGAACTTGGAGAAAAGAGGCAAATTTAATATATCTGTGTGCATGGCCATGCACTTTTACACTAATACCAAGATTACCTGCTTTACTCGGAGACCAACCTTTGGAAATAAGTGAGTAGGAGAAATATCTGTACATGTTATTTGATCCCAAAATAATGTGCAAATGGAAGTGTGTGACTCAAAATGTGTAAAGCATATCCAAAGGAATTAAGGAAATATTCTATCCTCTATCTGGAGAAGGACTAAAGGAATATAAGAGGAAGGACACTGTATTTTATGACTTAAAGCTGAAAGTGTTATGTCCATTTAGCCTGAAAATGGAAGAGTAAAGAAAGGTTGTTATTGTTATTTACATGTGACAAACCAGGCTAAATGTGATGCATATATGAGAGAAAATAGGCATAAATTTGCAATGAGCACATCAGCACCGATAATCAGAAAGGTGTTTTTAACCAAATATAAACTGAGATTCTTCAACAGTCTTTCAAAATGGCCAGTATGGGAAAAGACCTTGTTTTAAACTTCCCAGAAACACTATGTGATATATTTAAAAAAAAGACAGGCTTAGGCTTGAAAACTCAGAAGGTGCCTTCCGACTCTGTCATTCAGTATTCCTGTAAATTAGTGTTGTTAATTTAATTCAGAAATCCTGTTTATGTGCAAGCAATATTTATGTGTATATTTCATATACAGTTATATTTACTATTAGATTTTCTGTGTACTGTGATTGGAGGCAGATAGAATAGGTCCTCCTCAGGGTCATAATAACAGACATAACTGAGATAAAATGCTACCTAAAAGTCTAAATTTCCTCTCATCTATTCCAGTTTTTAATTAAGATGGTATAACACCTTCAACATTGCTGGATGTTCACTGCAATAAAAGAATCCAACACCAGAGTTTTTGACTCACGTTTCTTTCTCTAACTACTATGTTCAATTTAGTCCCTAGTATATATATGTATATATATGTGTATGTATATACATCTCAGCCTTAGGCAGAATATATATTTTAAATGGATTTACCAGAGTATTTCCCCAGAGATTTGTATTCCCTGGGTTTAGTTGTTTTGTTCTTTTTGTTTCTTCTGATGGTAGACTGTATAAGATTAGCTAGATTGGAGGTGTGAATGCACCCCAGAGGGAAAGTCTTATTCATTTTTCATAGTATAATTGATTATTTTGAATAATGTATGTGATGGCTAGATAATGAGTGGAAAAACAATGTCTAAACATGACTTGGTACTGTTTTCTACAGTAGCTGTGATTTGATGGCCTAACATATGAGGGTTGGCCTCACAGGACAAGATAACTGTTACATTATTTTCTGTAAGTAAAAGCAATTCAGCACATTTCGCCTCTCAGAAAAATAATATGAATATGCAGAATTTCATTTATGTTATTTATCTGAGGTACTAGTATAAAAATGATGTACAGAGTTAAATTAATGCTGAAATTTTTTTTAAGAGGCTTTTTCAGAAGGGGAAAAAATGTTTCTGTGGAAAAAAACCCACACCAAGAACTGAAACAAGGGAATCTGTAAAGCCTTTGACATGGATTAGGGGGATGGAGCACCTCTCATATGAAGAAAAGCTGAGAGAATTGGAATTGTTCAGTCTGGAAAAGAGAAGGCTTCAGGGTGACCTAACTGTGGCCTTCGAGAACCTGAAGGGAACCTACAAGAACAACAGAGAGGGACTATTTACAAGAGCGAGTAGTGACAGGACAAGGGTGAATGTCTAACCTGAAAGAAAAGAGGTTTAGCTTAGGTATAAGGAAGAAATAATGGACTGTGAGGGTGATGAGGGACTGGCACAGGTTGCTCCCTGGAAGTGTTCAAGGTCAGTTTGGATGGGGGTTTGAGCAACCTGGTCTGGTGAAAGGTGTCCCTGCCCATGGCAAGAGGGTTGGAACTGATCGTTAAGGTCACTTCCAGCACAAGCTGTTGTATGATTCCTTGAAACTGTCTTTACTAAAAATAGCATTTTTTAAAAACTTGGAATTATGACAGGTTCTCTGCTTGAGTTCTTGGGGGTGACTTGAGCTGTGGTGACTTGCAGTTAGAACAGGCTCATGTTACAGCACCAAAATTTTTCTCTCTCTCATCCTAAACCCACTGCAAAGACACATGGGATCTTCTTTGCTTTACACCAGATTGACTTTTAGGTGTGTGTTGACTTGGAGTTTTACTTTGGGCAGCAGGTCAAGTCATAAAGTGTCTCTCAGCTCTGCAAGACAACATTTACCCTATTGGTCCATAGGGGCCTCTAGGAGCAGTCAGTGTTTCAAACAGGCGCATTTTGACAAATGTAATCCGTGAAATATCAAAGTTAATTTCCCTTAGCACTGTGAGCTGTACCTGTAGAAAAGGGACTGGATAAGAAGTACACAGTGAATATGTTTTTGTTACATTTTTGTGGTTACAGCTTGTAGGTTGCTGAAGGGAAAAATGAACAAATTGATGGATTTGGTTATGTGTGAAATGGATACGTAACAAGGGAACTAGAAAACCTTTAACATTTCCAGAGATCAGAACTTCCAACCTACCGTATAATACTCCATTCCAATTTCATTCAACTGTGATGGAGAGAAAAATTCCATAATATTGGTGTGCACTTAATTGTCACAGAGAAATAAAATTATGAAGTTTAGTAATACCATAAAAATGTGTGGTGTTATGCAAGAACTTAAAATTACATGCTCCCTAAAGTAAAATTATTATACTACAGAGGCTCACAAAAGCTTTCAAACTAAGCAGTATAATCTCACAGTTAAGAGCTTTAACTTCTGGTTGAGAAACGATAGAAACATAAATGCCATTGCTGTCAAGACCAAACAGTACAACAGACTCAAGGTGAATTTTTATGTGTTTTTCAAGCACTTTTCTTATGCTAATGGTGTTGATAAAAACATAAGAGATAATATTTGTACTTTCCGTGCACAGCTGAGATATGGATATCAAAGGCAGAACAAAGGAATGCCCATTTATATATGGACACATGGAAACAGATATGCACAAGCCACTGACACCTTCCAGTCAATGAAGGAACAATAGGAAAGGACAGATGCTCATTGTCATGAATCCATCAAGCTGAAGCCATGTATCTCCCATCTGATCAAGAGTCCTACCAGACAAAGCTTGTCTGGAAAAAGATTTGAGTGCAGGAGAAGACAGACTCTTTAAGCACCAAACAAAAGGTCAAAGTGCTAATGGGTGGATAGAAAGGCTTAATCACTCATACTTTACCCTACACTGAGTGTTCTTGTCTTCCAGCCCGATGGCCAGGGCTTTTTGGCCAGCAGGGCCATTTCACACAGAGAACCAGCTGATCAATATGAATTGCATGAGCAGACACTGGACTGGAGCACAGAATTCTCTAAATAGCTCTCACTCTGTCGTTGAAAAGATTAAGCAAATTCATGAGCAGAAAATATGTATTCTGAATGATACAGACCCAATGCACTTTGGTCCTTTGTGGTCCCTGCTGTGAAATTCTAGGACCCCTCAGGATTAGCCACTGAACTGCAAAATATATCCAGGGTTTTTTCCAGCTAATGCAAGGAAGTGAAAAACAGCTATTGACTTCTGCCAAGAGAAGTTATACATGTCCCCTCGACATAAATGAACGCAATGGGTTTTCTGAAAATCCAATATAAAGAAAATGCAGTAGTCCAAGGTCCAGAAATGCAGGCTTGTATCTAAAAGTGTCTAGATTTTTGATCTAAGTGATAATGGCATGCTGTAAAAAATACAGTTACTTTTTAAACTTGTGGGCAACAAGTTCTCAGATAGTGGACATGCACAAGGATACCCAAATAATAATTGTCTCAAGGTAAAAAATTACAGCAAGTTCTAGGCTAAACTGTGAATTATGAAAATCTGAACAAGGAACTTCCATGTAGGTAAGCCACAGTGTCAGAAGGTGCAGTTCACCCAGAAGATGGGTAGTGAAGGCGCCACCTGGCACCTTGCGTTTGAGGAACTTTAAGCGTGCATGTTGTTGAATCCCTATTCTGAAGCTTTGATTTTAAGGGAATGTAGCTTCTGTGTTTTGGTTACCCTAGTGATGATTTTCTCTCTGTTTTATGTTAAGGTTGATGTAATTTGTAATGACAATTGAATAATTAATACATGAATTCTGTGGATCTGGTTTCTACGTATCAGGTCAATTCACTGACCACTGAGGTAAGATCAGCTACTCTGCCACACTCAATATTACAATTCATTTTCAAGTGAAGAACCTCCACACATTTCCCTCTTCTTTTCAGGTTTTTTTTTTTTTTTCAGGACCAACCTTCTCAGGATCATTTCCTTTTGTATTAAACAACCCCTGATGGTATCACCTGGAACTGGGGCTTCGCTGGGTTCGAGCAATGATAGACTCAGTTCACAGAATATAAAATAAGTGTAGTTTACGAAATAAACAGAGACCATTTCTGGCTCAATACACTCATGAGAAACAAATGTTTGGAGCACAGGAGGTGAAGCATTGTCTGTAACTGCTCTGTCCTTAAACCTGTTGATTTTGGTCACTGTCAGAGTAAAAACTAAGGTAGGTCTGATTATTTTATCACCGCTTTTATCACCATATGCTCAACATTAAGGTGGCAGATTAACCAGGAGCACAAGAAGTCATCTCATTTCCTCTGGCCGCCCATCATTTCCAACCCTGTCTGAAGGTGATTAACCAGAAGACTCAAATGACAAGGCAACAAGACCACTAGAACAACCTGAAGTGGGCAGAACAGAACACTGCACAATTTAAATTGTTTTTCTAGAGCACAACCAGAAGCACTGGTGAAGTTTACAGAAAGCTTTTCATTGGAAAAGGAAAAATCTGAAGTGAAGAGCTGGAAAATGTAACTTAACGCATAATATTCTGTTCCCAGTGCTCTGAAACTGTAAAAGCTTTTTATAAATAAATAGTGAAAAAATTATGCTGCTCTTTTTACCTTTCTTGTGTCTGGATAATTTTGGCTAAGGGCCTGGAAGATAAACTGTAATTTATTATGACCTGGAATCTTGGATAGATAGAGTGCTTTGTTATTTGGCTTAGTTGTTCGCTCTTTTATTCATAAAAGACAAAGTAACGATTGGCTTCTTTCCTATAATATTTTTGGAAGAAGAAAAAGGTGTTTTTCTCAAGGTGATACACTTTGATTTCAGAGTCAGATGCCAAATTGTGAATTGAATTTGATATTTTATTTCATGTTCATTTATGATAAAAATATGTTTGATATTAAATACCACAGCTTTCTGGGAAATTTAATCTTTTTGTCACAATCTTTAAGCATTGCTTTACAGTATGCTTACCCTTATGAAGAAATTTATGGACTACTATACCTCACTTGTTTGTATCTACAAAGGAGGGATAATAACACTTATCTATGTGACAAATGAGATAAGCGGCTTAATTTATTAAAGTTTGTAAACTGCTTTGAGATCCTCCAATAAAAGTTCCTGTGCAAGAAACAAAGTAATAGCAGTCATATCATAAAGGAAACTAAACCTTTAATTTTGCCAAAGTTCCCCGGGTGAATAGATAACTCTTTAATGAGATTAAGGACGTGTTTAAGATTGGCAATTTTATAACAAATCCTCAGTGGATACAAACATGTAAAGTTGCTTGGCATAACTTTTTGCAATTGCATTTGTAAAAGTAATTGGATATTACGAGACTGTGAATAGTGGAGAAATACAGCTGGGAGTTCCAAGTTGTGAATTATATGTCATATTTTATTGTATAGATGTAAGTGTTGCTGCTGTTGTGGAATTTGAATGGGTTTTCTGTCAGATGATTTATTAGTGCATGGACAGTATTTGACTAGCATTATGCTTATTTATTGATACTCATAACAGCCATTTGATCATATGGTAACATGAAGAAGTGGTTGCAACACTGTGATTCAGGTGTGTATTTTTTCCTTTTTTCAACTAACCCTGATGTGCCAGAACATTTGTAACCAATTTTTAAAGGATGTAAAGACACAAAAGGATACTCTTGAACCCGTGATGAAGAAGAATATAGTTCTAATTGAGTATTAGTTTTCTCTGCATGGAAGGATGGAAAGAGCTGTACTGACTGCTCCTTGTAAGAATGAAAGGCAGGTCTCATTTGAAAGGAACCCTCATCATCTGAAGTGACCTAATATGTGTTTTGATTGAATAATTCTGTGCTATCCAGTAGAGAACAATAGCCTCAGAACAGCAAGATTGCATCCATTCGTGTTTTGAAATTTTTCTTTTGATTTTTTTTTAAAACCCTCAGAGATAAAAGGAAACAATTTAAATTGCAATGGAATAAAAGTGTACAGTTTTTGAGCATGCAACCTACATTTATTTAAAAATAAGCATTAAATATTTTCAAGCAGTGTTACAACTGAGAATTTCCTCATATAAGTAAGAATAAAATTAAGATCCATGAGGCCAAGAATGACTCAAAGTTGTATCATTTATACTATAGAATCATAGAATATCTTGTGTTGGGTGAAACCTAAAAGGTTGTCTAGTTCCAAACCCTTTTCTGTGGGCAGGGACCCTCCTGTCTTGGGGGGGTATAAATGAGCTATATTCAGCATATCTGGTCTATTTTAAATATGATTGCTTCTGTGCCATAGTCAAATATTATTTTAATGTAGCGAAATGAAAATAATAAGAATCAAGCAGGATTCCACTACTATTATTATTGGTAGTCTTGGGTTAATAGCCATAATAATATTGCTGGTTTAGTTGGAAACTACACCAGGCCTTAGGATCGTTTTACAACTCAGAATCCAGTCTTGCCCTCAGTAGCTGTCAGCATCTTCAGGGTTATCTGAATTGTGCCCAGGGTGGATTTAATGCTGGGTCTGTCTGACACAGCTTTGAGCAGCAGTAGTTTTTGTTCCTGTCCATGGGGTCACGTGCCCCAGCTGCCTGGCTCAGATGCTTCTCCTGATGCTAAGTGTTGGGGTGAGGGTGAGGTGGCAGCTTGTCTCTTTCTTTCATCAATCTTTGCTCTGTCAGAATTGTAGGAGGCCTTTGTGCCCTGTTAGTCTAGACACCAGAAGCCCAAATATCTTCTTACACTCTGCCAGCACAAAATGACCTCAAAATGCTCTTAAATTACAGTGAGCTGTATATTCACTCACGGTTTAAGGCTCTTTGTAATGCTTGGTGCCAGAGTAGTGCCAAATGTAAATCAGAGCCCATATAAATCAGGGCTCATTTAATGTGCTATGCAGAGTGGGAACTTGAAAGTTTAGAATCAAGTAACAGTCTCTTTTCTCTGGTATGAGACTCATACCAATTTATGTTCTGATCACTAATGCATGAAATCATTTGTACCCTATTACTAAGGAAATATGTTATCTCCTTAACATAACTTTTCCTCATTCTTAAGTTAAAACAATTTTCTGCGTCATATTAATTTCCCATCAAAAAACCCCAAAACATCTACTTTAATGAAATTACAGAATTACATTAAAAGATGAAAATATTTGTGATGACAGAAAGAAGGAATTTCTTAATGTCCAGCCACTGTTTGTTAGTGTATGTCCATCATTTACAACAAAAGCAGTCTGAGTAATAAGATCATGTTTTGTGGTATGACTTGGAGACTAAATTTAGCTCTTTAGTCTTTTGTTATTAACAGCCTTGTTAGTCCAGCTGAACAAAGAAGCTTAGATCCATATGACAATGGGATTTATTAGACACACATCAAAACTTAATATTGTCCTGTAACACCAGCTCACTGTAAGTGGATCTCAACTCAGATTTTTTCCTATCTAGCTACTCTAACTGGATTCCTGGAGCTAATTGCCGGGCTTTACTCTTCTGTGGGATTCCTCAGTACATGCCTTCTAAGCCTTGCAGCTAGTTCCTTAAATATTTACCCTCCTTTCTTCCCAGGAATTGCTTTCTTCATGAGACCTGTGGGTATCTCTTGGCTTGGCACTTGGCATCCTAAAAGAATAAACAACATTTCAAGACCAAAAAAAAAGCTCTTAAAAATATGATTTTCTAACAATTGACACTTTTGAAAAGTCATTTCACCCCAAGCTCAAGTCTTAAAAAGTGTAACAAAATAGAGCATTTTAGAAGTAATTTTTATGTCTGATTTTACCTTTGCTTTTAGTCTGAAATTGGGAACAGTTCTCTTATTCAATCTTTTTCTTTTTTTTTCTTATCTAGGGGCAATACCTCCCCTTGTAACAAAATACAATGTGTCTTTTGTCTGGATTTGGTATCTTACTAAAATATCTAGCATTGCTTTTTAATTTAAAATATTTCTTTTTTCTTCTAAAGATCCATCAGCTGTTCTGATGCCTGATTACAGTGAGACAAATTCCCCTAGGCAGTACCCTGTAATTGTTTTAGGTTTTGTTCAGTTTAAATATGAATGCTGATTACCTTCAACCATAAGTCAACTGTCAGGTGCAACAATTTTCTCAGATCTATTTGAGGAGAAAGTTGGGAAGTTTTAGCACAAAATGAAGGAGATCTACCAAGGAGTCCCCAAGAAATAATGACAGACAAACTGAGGCATACAGATCTGCTCCATTACAGCACATAAACTTTAGGAAAATAAAAAAAAAGAAAAAGAAAAAAGAAAGGTAAAAATCACTTGGTAAGAACTACCTTCAAAAATATAAAGAGTATATATATTTTTTTACCTTTTAAAAAGTGGTTTTACTCTTTCACAAACTTTGGCAAAAAAGTTTATTTATTATTTAGATGACCCCCATATATCTGTTTGTTACTTTTTTCACGTTTCAGTATAAGGTTGTCTTTTCCCATTTTGAGTGAGTTTAAAAACTCCTTATTTTAAAATATTTTCCTAATGTATAGCCTTGCCTATACTGAAACTCCCATTTATCCCCAGCAGATTTGGAAGCATTTTCTTAGTTTTCATTTTTTAGTACTGTTACATTCTGAAGTTTGCTATATTTACCCTTGGTCTTTTCTACTCTCGTCTAATCTGCTCTCTTCTGGTGCTTTGTCATGCCCTGCTGCTGAACTCTGATGATGCAGAATTCAAAAATTAGGTCTTCCTAAAGACCCGAGGAAATTTCAGGTCAGCTGTTTCCAACAAGTGTCTGGTACATTCTCTTCCAAAGTATGAAGGAGACTAACAGCAATAACAGACTTCTGCATCTTCAAAGCATAGATTTCTCAGTTCTTTAAAATTTTATTTTCTGAAAGCAGAGACTTCTTCTATATTTCAATATGTGAAGCTCTTTATTTTTATGTTGAATTCAGCCTGCTTGCACGATGACCTGTTATTCTCACATTCAGAGTCAGTTCAGCTGTCACAGAAAGCCAATATAGGCAGATTTTCCTCAGTTTATATTATCCATATTTTACATCTGAACAGTCTTTTTATAATTTGAAAATCAATGTTACCCTTTTTGGTTTTTTTTTAAAAATCAAAACAGATACTAAAAGAGTTAACCTCTGTAAATACAAGTTCAGTGAACTCAGACAGAAGGCCACGTCATTCTTAGATTTCTTTCAGATGTGTTGGCGATTCCCTGTCATGCATTTGGCTTCATTCTCTATTATTGTCTTCCTTCTAATTCAAATAATTTAACCACTGTTCTCTTCCACATGTCTGCTAAGTGGTCGTGGAAGGAGATTATATAAAATATAAAATCAGGCCTTCAGGTTTTTTTTTTCTACTTCTAATACAGTTTTTCAAACCCAAATCAGTTACAAGTTATCTTTTTTCCAGCTATTTTATGTCTGTGACTCGTGAAATTATGACCAGAAATGCCATATCAGAATCTTCGTTTCATAGCACAGAAGCATTAAAAGGCCATAACATCAGAGATCTACCAACTGTGACTTTGATTAGGAAGGAATTTGTTATGGGAGTTATCCCAAGCGGGATTGGGGTAGACGGTAATTGCCATAGTTAATCAGTTCAAGTTCTTGTTTCCTACCTTCTATGCATAGACCTTTTAACTCTACAAATCACTATTCTTTTTTTTTTTCTTCATCTTGTATCTTTTGTGATTTTTTCTTTTTTCTTTTTAGAGTACATTTGATTTTAATGGAAGCATCTCTATCTCTTGCAGGAGGAATCTAGATGGCAATACCTGTCAGCAAGCATGTTGTCCTCAGGCCATGATATCATACCCAAATGAAGAACATGGACTAACTCACTACTTCTGTAGTTACACAGTTAACATGGCATGCTTTAGCCTCATACATTTGATAGTTTATTCAGAAACACATATTCTCTTTTCAGGCTCAAATATTATTGACAATGAGGTCTTGGATGCCTTGCATCTGTTTATTGTTCAACCACATCAGAGGAACTCAATTACTAATGAGTGGTTATTGCCCGTGAATCTCTCAGTCTCCTAATTTTGCTCTCCCCCATTTGAGCATTGTTCAATCATGTGATGTTGTCTCTCTCCTTCAAACACAACTAATGGCCAGCAAAAGTATATGAATAAATCATAAAATATAAATAAATGACTAATTCTGTCATTTCTTGGAATGCAAAAATTCAGAATGCTGTCTCTCAAGAAAATAGACAGGAAACGAGAAAAAATGAGTGGCCCTCTCTCTAAAGGATGGTATTACAACAATAAACTGTATAGATACTGTTTGACTTCTCTTATGACAGAAGAAAAATAGAGATATGATAAATTTCATTAATATAAGTAACTTTCTGTTTCCTTACTGCCGGCCGTATTAAAAGCACTTAGCTCACAGCTTTCAGTATTAACATCACACCCCTTCTTATGTTGCTCAAGGCTTTAACCACCTCGGAAAACCCCAGGGATGGAGACTGCACAATGTCTCTGGGCAGTCTGCTCCACTGCTTGCTCCAGCATTGTGTCTCCCTTCTCAATGTCAGCCCAGAAACTGCGCTGCGTTCCCCCTTTGTCTGAGGTTGGTGTCATACACCCAGAGAACAAAGGCACCTTACAGAAGCACTAATGAGAATGTGTAGTAGAAGAGCAGTAAATCTGCATTATGTGTCTAGGCTGGGATCTGACCTTACAGGGGTATAAGAAAAGGCTTAGCTGATCCCCAGAGTGCCACGGTCACAGCTGGAAATGAAGGCTTGAAAAATAAACTTTATGATAGCTGCTAATATTACAAATTGTAGCACTATGGAATAAATCACAGGAGCCATGAAATGCAACATACGGTACCCTGTTCTCAGCCAAATGATTTATTCATGAATGCTCATAATTCAAATGAATTGGCCATGAATATTCATGGTACTCCTTTGTAACTAGATATTGTAAGGAAATCTAGGCTAATTACAACAGAGGCTCTTTGGTAGCATTTGCATAGTGGCAGTGGGAACATTTTGGAAGTTGGAATTCCTTCCTGGAGTCCCAGCTGTAACTACTTCATGTGATTGAATGAGTACAGAGGTCAACAAAGCAAATGTGTAGCACTGTTTGGATGTAGTCTGCTGGCATCTACCCAGTCTATTAGTAGAATATGCACCATTAAACCATGAATATTACATAACTTACTGCTAGTAAAACAGTAGACATTCATGCAGAGCAAGCCTTAAGCACAAGTAAGTCAAGTGGCTTTTGGGCTGTGTTCCAGTAGGCACAAGAGGTCAATTTCTGCTCACAGTTGCATTAGTGCAAATTCACTGGTTTCAATTAAGTTCCATTGGTGTGAATACAAGACAAATTTGGCCTGGTCTACAGACTCATAACTCAAAACCTGGCAATTTTCTTTTCCAGTAGTAGCCTTGAGTAAGAAATTGTATAATGATTTTTTAATCTATTTGCAGTGATATAGGCTCAGGTTAAAATGTCGTAAATCTGGCATTATATTTTTTCTTGTTTTCTAGGAAACCTCAGCAGGAAAAGATTTTTTTTTCTCTACGTTCATCTCACTTAAAAAAAAAATACTGTATAGAATGTGTGCAAACACATACAGACAGATCTAGAAGAGAGATGTAGCTTTGCCATTGATAACAAAGAAAAAAGAAGCATGAAAGAAATGTAATAGCTGGATCTTTCTTCATCTAGAGAATGAC
Organism: Edolisoma coerulescens; assembly: GCA_013397115.1. Lineage (NCBI taxonomy): Eukaryota > Metazoa > Chordata > Aves > Passeriformes > Campephagidae > Edolisoma > Edolisoma coerulescens. The sequence continues at coordinate 1,329,771 of VWZW01006553.1, forward strand.
AAGCAGGAAAGATCCTTAGGGAGTTCTTACATTCATATCTTCTAAGTGCACACAACACAAATCTGATTTGGTGTCCTGAATATCACAGATCCCATCATTTTCTCCAATAATAGTTTTTATCAAGACGGGATCTTCTGATCAACTGACTTAATTTAAAGATACAGAAGTGATGAGTCATTTTTCTTACAGTCAATGTGTATGAGTCAAACGCATACATACAACCTGGATATCTAAGGTGTAGGCACTGCAAGGCTGTAATGCACAGGACAGATTTCTAAACCATGGAAGGTGAAGCATAAATATGAAGAGTTTCTAGATAAAAAAGAGAGCTCAGATGTAGATGTCAATGCTTACATTACATAGGCTTAATTGCACTAGAATTCTCCCCAGAAAAAAATTTTCCCCAGGAAAATCCAGGATTTCGCCCAGAAAATAGCTCAAATATTCATTTCACTGTTAAAATATGCATCTGAGTTCTGATATAATTTTTTTCTCTCTTCAGCTTTCTCCCAGAGCTGGAAGGAACCTTTGGAAAAAAAAAAAAAAAAACAAAAAAACCCCAAAAAACCAAAAAACTAAGGAGAGGAAATAATTCCTGCAGAAAATGCTTCTACTATTTCTCTATTTGTTAATAAATGTCCTTCCTTGGCCATTGCCTCCTGTTATGACTTTGTTCTCTTTGTCCCGTGAGGTTATTATGGACTGTGATTATGTCACCTTGTAAAATTTTCTGGGAAACACGGTTGATGTAGCCTTTTAAGCTTTTTATTTCAGACCATATTTCATTGCTGCAGTTTTCTTCTGAACCACCAAAACTTCCCAGTATTGGTAGTGAAACATGAATGCTGGAAATAAACACTCTTTTTCCCTCAAGTGCTATAACCAAAAGCAAATACTATTTATCCCCATAAAATTTTACTTTTAACTATAGTGGTTTGCTAGTGTTTAAATTCATTATATTTTTCTGTGTGTGACAGCCTCTGTTGTTCTTAAAGCTATTGCTTTCTGAAATATTTTCTGTAAGAATGGTCTAAAAACCCTCTGTTTCCCAGGTATATGATCTACATTTGACTCCCTTCAGAAGAATATGATTCTGAGTAGCATAAAATTATATTGCTGAGGTATTCTTTATTAGTCTTCATTTCTTTGTGTTGCCCTTATACTTCATCAGTTATAATTTTATACTTTGCTTGCAGGTCATTGGTAAAATATATTAATTACAGGAACTCCGGTAGACATTCTTTTGGGACACTTGATCTATCTCTCCTCAGTTATAAAACATTTTATTCTTCATTATATTTCTGGGTTACTAGCCAGTTCTTCAGTAATGCATTGTGTACAAATGTGATGTACACATTGAGACAGAAAGAATTTAAGGAGTTTTGCAATTTGAGTGAGGTCAAGTAAATTAAGTTTCTTTGCTAATAACTAGATTGTTGTTGTGTGTTTATGAGGAAGGAAAAATTACAAGAAGCAATCATGTGGAAAAGATCTCCATTCCTCACCTTCTCAAACTTTTGAAGGAAAAAAATGGAAGTGAACTTTGGTTGGTCAGGGTCCACATTGAAACAACACTAAAGACAGTGAAAAAAAAATAAAGGGAGAGAAAAACAAAACTGAGCAGAAGATAAAGGAAGTACAATCAACATAAGCACAGCAGGAGAGTCTTTGAGTGCCTTGGATATGACAAAAGGTGCTCTCATTCTGAGCTTGTAGAACACAGCAGTTTTGCTCTGCACTTGATTTATATTGTGCCCCTTCTATGGAATCAATTGCTTGAATGCTGGCAAGAGCTCCGTGCTGCTCCATTAAACGTAAGACCCACTGTGCTACAGGGTACTGATTAGCAGGGACAGGAACAGACAGTAATGCCTGCAAATTCATTGCAGCCAAGTTTTTAAAAACTATCAAGTCATAACTTAACAAGAAGCCCAATTAGTGCTCAAACATCTTTTCTATTTTCTCTAGCTTGGCATTACTGTTGTTAAAACAGATTAAAACTAATGTATAATTCCCAGAGTGCAAAATGATATTACAAAATAAATATTCTAAATGAACTGTTCTCCTGTATATGCAACCCAAGATGTAGAAATACACTATCGTATGGATGATAAATGGAGATGTTTGAATTTGTGAAATGATTATACATGTACCACAAATGAATAATGAAATAACATTTTTCCACCCACATGCATATGATCTATTTCTGATGATTTTAAATTACACATTTCAATTATTCTTTCTAATTTTTCTCCTAACAGCTTATTCTTGCTATTTGTATGTATTTAACTAGTCATAAATGTTTCTTTCATATACCATAGGAAACAAAAAAGGGGCTAGGCCTTTTAATAATTTTGGTCCTTGAAAGGAAGTCTCTAAGTAAACCTTTGTGTCTGGCATTCACTGAAACATGATTTTACAGGCATTTAAGTGAAGACATGTAAAGTGTAATGTCATTGCACTTCTATAAAACCATAGTTTGAGATTTTGGTCTTTTTTGACTGAGGTAAACCATGACATCTGATCCCATTTCTTCGTGTTATTTATATTTTTTTAAAGGATGCCAGGCAGCAGCAAATAGGGTGACTGCATACTTGTCTTGCCCAGTCTGGAGCTCTTTAGGTCTGCTTGTTTCTCAGATAAGAAATGCAAAATTGTAATAGACTTTTTCTCTATAAAACTATGTGAAATTCAGGAAGTTGCCAGACTGGACAGAGTCAGACTGGACCTGCTCTTTAAGGAAGCAACAAGGAGTTTAAGATGGTTTCAAAACTTCTGTCCAGAGTTCTCTCATACAGAAGACCTGAGTTCCGAATTTCAAAACTCTCATCTAACTTCCATTCAAATAAAAGGCAGCAGTGGAAATTCAAGGTCTAACAGGTGTTCTTCCTATGAGTCCCTTAATGAAAGGCCTCTGCATTTGGTAGGTGCCTCCACTGACACACTTAGGATTCTCAAGCATCGCGTTAAAAGAGTGCTTGAATGCTATTAGGAATGTCAAAGATTGCTGTAAATTTCACTTATGTGACTTCATGGTGGGAAGAAAAAGAAAAAAAGAATTAACAAGTTATATTTATTTTTCACACCAGGAAAAAAATCTAATGGTGAAGAAAGTGAATCAAAGGAAGAGATTGTCTCAGATTTTTGTAAAGTTAGTGGAGGTCCTCAAGAAACAGGTGGGCAGCCAAAGTGGAGGAATGAAATAGGTAACATTGATCCTGCCATGGGGGAACAACATATCTCAGGGTCTCGTATGCACTCCATAGCATTCTGTAGCACGACAAGGGCCTGAATGTATTTTAGATCATCCTACAGAATGATAATAGTAGGCAATTACAAGCAGTTAGTAAAAATTCATATGTTCACTTTCAAGGCAGTTAGTAAAAATTTAAGGTGACTGTTTCAAAAGCTTCAACTAAATGCAACTGAAAGTGGGATGAGCAGAGGTGTGGGTCAGACCAGAGCTGGTCCCTCTGCCTTGGGACTCTGCACTGGAACTCACTGATCATTTCCCCCACAGGGCACACCTCACTGTTAATGAACTGGTTCACTCAAAACCAGGAATACATTATTGATGTTAAATAATTACCCTCTCATAAAAGCCAGGTATTTCATCTGGAGAGCAGCACACTGCAGAAGGTATCATAGTGAGCCTATGAGAAATCACTTTTTGGTTACTGACATCATCATAAAAAGCCTCTTTTTTTAAATCAATGAGTAGCATTATCTTTTCAGGTTTCTGCTATTAAGCATTTTTGAGGATTTGCATGTCAGATCTTTCTCCCTCAGTCCAAGAAACTATTACAGTGTTTCACTGCAAAAGAATACTTAGATTTAATATGAAAGCCAGACAAGAACAACAACCATACTGCAGATACTACCATCTTTACTTGTCCTGAGTTGTACCTTGCCAGATGAGTGGATTTACTCTTACTCCCTGTAATTATCACTATGGGGGACAGAATGGAAACAGAATAAGGTGCTGGTTTTGGTTTTAAACTTGACCTTTCACACTGTTCTCCCTCCTGTTTATTTTAGTTTTGATACTGCTAAAGACAGTTACTCTGCAACATTTAATTCAAAAGCTCCAAACTGATGCCATTGCAGGATATTTTATTATATTTTTGCATTTTGTTAATCTTTTTCCATCATCTATTTACTGGATATGAATTGTAAGAAGCACTGTGCCACATTTGTGTGCTTCATAAAAACAGTTTGCCTGTGCAGGCAGCATATGGCAAATGTATAAATGGTTATGAATAAATCATGAATCATCACAATTATTAATAACTGATAAAGTCCTGAAAAAGCCTTTAGCTGAGCAATCCGAAGGAACAAGAGAGTGCAAAACGCCTTGGAGAAATGTGTCTTCATTTAAGAAATCAGCACTCCCATAGCCTTAAACACTGGATTTAGCATGAGACTGAGTGGAGCCAGCTATCAAAATGGTTTTAGCAGCAATGACTCTAACGGAGCGTGTGTTCTTCTGGAATCTAATGATAGAGGAGGTGGCGAGAAGAAGACGGGGATAGATTGCTCAGGGGATTTGTAATGGGAACATCAAAAAAACACTTGCCAATTTCACTGTGGTTTTCATCATATGATCTCAGAGTGCTTTTCTCGTAGATTCATTGTTTTTATGGCCAGAAGAGACCATTAGATCATCCAGCCTATGATCCTGTTTAATGTGAAATTTCATCCAGTTATCCCTGCACACAATCCAATATCTTGAATGCTTTGGAATCTCTATGAGTTTAATTCTGTAACTCTCTTGCAGGTCGAGAAGAGCTTGCTTAGAAGGGAGGGCCTAATTTAAATGAGACAAGTTTTGTGCATAAATATTGCAATCTGAAGAGATACAAGATAATATCCACAAAGATTTAGGATGCAAATGAACACCCAGGACATAATCCTGGGAAAGATATCTCTGTTTAAGGGGCTGCTGAGATGCATCTTTTTTTCCCTCTGATAATTATTTCTTGACATACTTTCAACATTTTCACTAATTTACATGTATGCTAAAGCATCTAACACCTTAAAGAAATGGGATTTCTCTTCTGCATTTGATAGGTCAAATCGTTCTATTTCTCCATTCTTTTTCTGTGTTCTGAGGGCCTGGAGAACTTGCTCAGTTAGGAGAAAGATTGAGTACTGAAGTGAGTTTTTAGGATTAAGTACTGAAGTGACTTTTCTTGTGGCTCACATATCATGGCACAAGAGTATATACAAATCTCTTTCCTCCCTTTCGCTCTGACCAGACATTCGCAATCCATCACCAAGAATCAATACCTACATTATTTGATTTTTTTTTCTATGTTACTACATCTCAGTTCACAGAAAATTTTCTGAGATACTATCACAAACTTTTGTCGATCCAGAAAACTGCATTTCAAGGGTTATTTAAATCCCCCTTTGAAAAGATCCCTATACCAGCAAAAAGACAAAGGAAAATTACCATTCTCTCAGCTGGCCTAATTTGGCAATTCTAGTACATCCTACTTTTAGATCATTAAAAAGTCTATAATTCATAGAGCACATTTTAAATATAAGATCAGAGCCATGGTATGCTAAACTGGCAATAATCATCAACAACTGGCTTATTTGTGATTACATCATGGTGAAAATGTCTAATAAATTTTTTTCACTGCTGTAGATAGAACAAATGACAAAGAATTTAGAAACCATTCTGATAAATTTTGGAATGGTATTATGATAATTTTCTATTTTTTTAATGATAAATTAGTCACGTTTTTTCCAGGAAACTGAGAATGTTTCTTGATGCCATTGAATTGGCTTTCTTTTATCATCATCTCAGACACAATGTTGTACACAAAGGGTTTTATCCATAATTTGGGTATTTGCATGTCAAAATCCTGAGACAAAATTATATAGTGTTTGGATTCATTGTCTCCAAAAACTTGTCATTTCATCTATATTTATTATAAACTTCATGCTTTTTGTATATATAAAAAAAACCCCTGCAGGAGTCTGTGGTTACATGAATAAGAAATTAAAAGAAAAAGTGAATAAAATGCACCAGCGTAGTGATCAGTAGTTTGAATTTCAACCGGCAAGGGTTTTTTAGCACTGAGGTGCCAATACTGAGGCAGAAACTGTCTAATATAATTATTAATCAGCAGGATGACAGGAGGAAGTCCACCCTCAGAAATTTCAAGGGTGACAATAGGTTTGGGTGAAGCTGTGGATGGGGGAAAGGTAGAGCATCTCAGCAGGTTGGATAATTGGCTTTATGGAAATCTCATTAAGATCAGCATGGACAGAGACTCCTGCTCCTGGGATGGAATAACCCAATGCACCAGTGCAGGTGCCCAGGCTAGAAAGCAGCTCTGGAAAAGGACCTGGAGTTGGTCATCATGGACAAGAAGTGTGCAGAACATCCTTTTAGTTTGCAGCTCTATGCTAAGCTGTATTACCCAGAAGACTGAAGGAAATGATAATTCTTTGGTATCTGCCACCTGTGAGTTTGCTTTGGAGGACACCATTGCTCATTTTGCCATCCCCACTACAGCAAAGACACTTCAAGATTGGGAATGATGCAGTGAAGGGACAGCAGAGTTGTTAACAGCACAGAACACATCATATATGAGGAGAAGATAACACCAAACTGTGTGGGAAGGGATGTCATCGCCACAGGCTTGAGAAGTGGGACCATGTGAACCTCTTGAAATTCAACAAGGCCAGATGCAAGTTCCTGCACATGAGTCAGGGTAAACACCCCTATCAGTGGGTGATGAATGGATTCCACACAGCCCCAAGGAGAAGGATTTGGTGGATGAAAAAGGAGGTGTGAGACAGAAATCTGTGTTCACAGGCCAGAAAGCCGACTGTATCTTGGGCCACACAAAAAGGAATGTGGCCAGTAGGTCAGGGGAAGTGATTGTCCTCCTCTATTCTGCTCTTGTGAGGCCTCAATTGGAGTATTTCATCCAGCCCTGGGACTCTGAGTACGAGAAAGACATGGAACATTTAAAGCAGGTCCAGAGGAGGGCTATGAAGATGTTCAAAGCAATGGAATATGTCCCTTGTGAAGAAAGGCTGAGAGAGTTGAAATTGTTCAGGCTGTAGAAGAGAAAGCTCAGAGGAAACTTTATTGCAGCTTAAAGATACATAAACACCACTTGCATGAAAGATGGAGACAGATTTTTTTACCAGGTCCTGTAGTGATAAAACAAGGGACAATGGCTTCAAATGGAAGGAGATCAGGTTTAGATAAGATGTTAGACAGCAATCCTTTACTGTGAGGATTGTGAAGCTCTGGCACAGGTTTCCCAGAGATGTGGTGGGTGCCCCACCCCTGGAAGTGTCCAAGGCCAGGCTGGATGGGATTTGGAGCAACCTGGTCTAGTGTGAGGTGCCCATGGCAGGGGCTTAGCTCTATAAAAGTTCCCCTTCCAAGTCAAGCCATTCTATGGCTCCATGAAAGAAAAAATTAGCAGGGCAAACCTCTGCTAAGTTTTTTGTGTTATATTGAAGGTGAAGACATTAAGCTTTCAAATTAATTAAGCAAAGATCTATGGCATAAAGTTTTTCAGATTTGTTTCATACAGAAATATTGTCACCAGCATTTTCACCTTTGAACTGAATGTGTGGTTGTAATCTTCAAGGACGCTATCTAGGCTTCTGATTTACCTTATAGAAGATATATTTTTTCCTGCTGAAGGTTCCTTACAGTCTTATGTGACCCCATACTCCAGCATATGTTCTCATAATGCAGTAGTTTGTTTCCTACATATTTTCCTTTTATTAAGAATAACACCTCTCTTACCTACGTGAGATTTTTTCATTAAAATAATGAGCCATATAACACCTTGAATCTTGCAATTAACCAAAGATCACGGAACACTTGATAAATTAAAATTTCAATGCCCTAGAAGCAAAAGTTTTAAATACCCTTGTTACCATTTTCCTGGAGGTTTGAATTGAAACCAACTGGAGTTCACTCAGTTCCTACTTGAAAAAATTCTGCAGAAGCAGTTTTCTCCTAAGGCCCAAGTGGTGAATAACACTATTCCCTGACTACATTTAGTTCCCAGGTGTCCTAAGGTAGAAAGGAGTTTTTTCTACTGCTTAAGTGAAATAATACCTGTGCCAGGTATCTGTAATAGGTAATCTGAATCTTCTACTGGTGTCCCTCCTTCAGCTGCTGACCACAGGCCACATGAGTGGCACAGCTGAGCAAGAATGAAATGTGCAATAGGCTGAAGTAGGTGATATCCACATCTGTGACATCCCAATCTCCTTTTGAAGAAAATATGCCTTTCTTGGGAACCGTGCTGCAGAGCCATGATTGAACCAGTGAGTTTTGTTTGAATTTAGGTGGCAAGAGAATCCAGCTGAAAAAATGTAAATCTTTTGTAATTCTACATGGAGTACTTGACAACCAGACTCATTTATCTCATACATATTTATTAATTTTAAGAGCTTTTTGGAAGTCATTTGACATTTCATTTAACATACTTGTATTATTATCCTTGAATGCTTATTTGCAGCATTAAAAATCACTTCTAATTCTTAGAGGGGCATAATTAGCATGATACCAAAATCATTCCACATATGAAGTGAGACTGTTATGCAAATGCGATGAATGCATGTGTAAATATGTGTATTCCTATAAAGTACGTATGCTCACATGTATACTTTTGTTACCTATCTTGCAGTCTTCAGTTATTCTGTCTTCAGTAAGAGTTTGGAAATTTGCATCCCGTAACAATAACCACATGGTCATTTATCAAGACACTTTTACTTCTGGGACATGACATATCAACAGACAATTTGACTTGGTCTGAGTTAGCCTTTTATACTCTAATGATAGTCAATGAAGATAAACCATTAGTTTTAACGGGGAAAAAATCTTCTACCTTATACAGTTGCATCCTTTAGGCGAATCTTGCATGAAATCTGCTTACTCCCTTGGACTAGTCTTCTTTTACTTTAAGAAAGTCTACGCAATGACTTGAGACAAAGATGTCTGTTCTGTGAGTAGGACAAAGTCCTCTTCTGGACTTTAATATGTCTGTTTTCCAGTTCTTCTGTGAAATCTGTAGAGATGAAGATCTTTCAGGATCAAAGGCACTTTCATACTAGTGAGGGACTTCAAAGTAAAGTAAGTCAAAAATTGTTGGTATCATTCTACTCGTAAAATAATAATTCTTCGTATCAGCGTCTTTTCAAAAGAATGTGCCTGTTTCTATGAAATGTCCCTATTAAGATTTCTAGTCAAAAGAAGAGAAAGAGAAAGTGAGCTAAACATAACATAAACTGGAAGAGACGGAGACAGGAGAAGAGAGATTGAAATGAGTTTTTTAGAAAAAAAGAGTATACAAATAATGTCAACATTCCCCAGAGCAGAATGTCAGGGTTTGTGTTCTGAGAAAAACACAAAGTGTGTTGAGGTTTTTTTTGAGCCTCCTAATGGTGACAGTGATAATACTAATTTTTCATTCAAATGCTTTCCCTCAAAACCACTCGCGTTTTTTAGGGTAAACTATTTGAAAATTTTTAAACAAAACATTTATTTTGTGAATTTTCTAGTTCTAAACAGAAAAAACAAGTGAAATGTAAGAAAATAGAAACATTCTATATAATCCACAAAACAAAAACTAAAAAGTATGCATGTTTGGATGGCCATCCCTCTGATATCATTATCCACTCAGCTACTTTCCCTGGCACACAGCAACAACAAAAAAAAACCAGTTTTGTGTTAATGTCCTCATCCTGTGTCTTTGCAGATGATTAGTAGAGTCCAAAATAGATGTATGTGCTTGAAAGATTATTCCTGGTTTTATATGCATAATGTGTTGACATCATTGCTCAGCTCTAACTGTAGCTAATTTTTATTTAAAATGAAGAAACATAATGAAGATTGTGTGCTGGAAATGTCAAAAGGAACTGCTTCTGTATATTACCCACTTTCAATTTCTGTGGTTTATGTGATGGAATTTGTAAGCATGCTGTGAAAAGTGAAGCCCAAGACTTGAAACATATGAAGTTAAATACTACAAAGGGCTTTAGCATTTGAGTTACCCTGGGAAATGATTTTGACTGTTATGAAGGTGGAAGCAAAATATCTTTCCTTAAGTTTATGCTTCAATTTGCTATAACATTTTTACTTAGATTTCTTTCTTCTGATGTCAAGAATAACCTTAGCACAAAATTCTGTTTAGATGATTTTTTTAAACAAGTCCTGATTATGGAATGCAGCCATAATCACACTACACATGATTAATCTCCAAAAAGCCACATACTTAGACAGGATATATAATTAAAACTAAGTATTATCCTTTGCCATTAGGAAATGCTCTTCTTATTGGAGTTGCAAAATGCTGGCTGAAGTATTACATGGGTCTGTTGGGAGTATGGTTAATGTACTAACATCTCTGGTTAAGTCCATAGTAACCAATGGTAAATGTTATATATCACTTTTAATTTGCACGTTCCTTAGGGATGAAAGTTTTATAGTGCTTCCAGCCGTGAGCCAAAGCCCCTCAGTGCTGCAGTGCTAGTATTAGCTGCACTCCACAAAATGTCAGGATTGATTGTGAATTTTCTTTTTTTTTGTCATTACAGTAGTTTTGTTATAACTCAAGTATGCTGTTTTGCAAATAGAGATCATAGAACTGTAGGATCAGAATGGTTTGTGTTGAAAGGGAACCTTCAAAGAACATCTAGTCTGACCCAAATTCCCCTGGGTATGGGCAGCTTTCACTAGACCGGGTTGCTCAAAGCCCCATCCAACCTGACCTGGAACACTTCCAGGGTTGGGGCATCCACAATTTCTCTGGGCAACCTGTGCCAAGGCCTCACCACCCTTATTGTAAAATAAATTTCCTTATGTCTAATCTAAATCTACCTGCGTTCTGTATAAGACTTTTGTCACTTGTCCTGCCTCTGCAGACCTTGGTAAAAAGTCTCTCTCCATCTTTCTTGTAAACCAACTTTATATGATGGAAGTTTGCAATAAGATCTCCCTGAGCCTTTTCTTCTGCTGACTGAACAACTCAAACTCCCTCTGCTCTTCATAGGAGACATGTTCCATCCCTCTGACCACCTTGTGAAAATCCTCTGGACCTGCTTTAAAAGATCCATTCCTTCCTTGTGCTAGGGGTCCCCAAGCTGGAGGCAGTACTCCAGGTGGGACCTCACAAGAGCAGAGGGGGAAGATCACCTCATAAGTCAAAATATTTGGCTTATAGATAACCTATTTACCAGAGTAGGTCATACACCAGAAGAAGGCAACAGGGGAGATTAATCCCACAATTTTTGAACCCTGAAGTCTTTTGCAGGATATCTTTGTAGTTGGCAGGCTTTAGCAAGCACAAGGTTTTAGACTCATTATGGGGTCTACTGAATGAAAGTCCAAGGCTTTTATCAGACAGGAAATCAGATAAGCTGAACCTTCCTGAGCTCAGCAATATTTGAAATCTGTTCAGTAAGGACCATCTATCAGGTGAACTGAAATAGGCAGGCATCCTACAGAAGGCAAATAAATTTTAAGGTAACAGGAAGATGTATGAAAGTTGAATTAAATTTGCTTAGGGAAACATGAATATGGCATTTCAGCATGTATTTCACTAAATGTAACAAGACTATTTCAATGTAAGACTTTTTATTATTATTTAATATTAGAGACAATGTAATCTCTGTTTGTATAAGACAGCACAGCCCTTCTGAAATCAGCAGAGTTATACTGATTTATAGCAACTGGCAATCTCATCCTGTATTTTGCCATTAATAAGCTTAGAAAAGCTATTTCTTCACAAATAGGAAAGCTAATTGTCTGACCTTTCAGCCTCACCTTTTTTTATGGCTGTCTTGGGTGTTTACAGAGAAGAGTTATGAGAAACAAGCCATCTCAGGACAGGGTGAGCTGAACCTCTGCACTGCTTGGGTGGTGAGCATGACTGTGCTCTCCAATGGGGCATGATGTCTGAGCAGCTGATGTGCCTTAGTTACTGGAGCTGTTGTATTTCATATTGCAGCCACAAGACATCTCTGGAGCTGAACTTCAGTGTCTGGTGTGCAGGTGGGGTCTGGGAGTTCAGGAGGGGAACCATCTTTGGCTTTTCTTGTTGCAGCTTGGAAATTGCAGTTCTTGGATGGGGTCATATTTTTCTTTTTAAATGCTTTTCACTTTGTGGGTTGGACTGAATGGGTTTCAAGCAGCTGTGCTTTATTCCATTCAGTAACTTCAGCTGGTGGGTTTGGGAAACTTCTTCCCTAAACCCAAACAATTCTATTTGGCATTTTCCAATGTACACCAGAAAACACATATTTTAAAACAATGATGTATACTTTTTATACTCTACATCTCCATCCATCTTGTAGTTATTTGCACCTAATCTTATGTTTCACTATGAGTCAAATGAGATAAATTCTCCTCTTAAGTTACTGGGGCAGAACTAAATCAATCTGCATCCTCTTAGCCAGCCCAGATCCTGCTGTGTCTTTGGGTCTTTCAGTCTTGTTCCCTTTTGTTCAGGCTACCGTGAGTGCTCCCCATGAGAGTGGACTGGAGCCATTAAGACTGTTATCTCCAGTATTGCGTCTTAATGACCCTTAAGTGTAAGCTGTTAGGCACCAATTAGAAAGGCCTCCTTCCTCTTTCTCTAAGTGGGTAGGCTCTATTAACTTGACAAATCCTCAAGGTGAAATATCTATTGGGTACAGATTAAAGTTGTTTAGGAGTTTTTTCTTCCCAGAAGGAGCTGATTCAGCAAGACCAAAATGCTTATTAGGAATATATTGCTTTTGAAAACACCCAGTGAAGTTCAGCCAGAGCTTAATGAAACTGCTTGTTTTTCTGCTGATGCATTCAGTGGGGAAACCTGACTTCCTTTACCACATGCAAAGATACGGGAATCACACCATGCGTACTGCCAGAAAATCTCAGTGCTTTGCTGACATGGAGTTGAGAAATTGGTGTTTTTTAGATCACTGTTTTTAGTCTGGTTGAGGAGTGCAGAAGTGTGTACTGATAAATTCGGTGATTTCAGACCCCGTCACACACCCTATCTATATGCTCATATATCTGTTGCTCAGTTATGCCTGGACTCTCAGATTCTGCCACTTGTTGGTCATACAAAAGCTAAAAAAATACCTGGATCCATGCATGACATGAGGACTTGGTTTGTCAGGTCTAACAGCATTTATTTAAAATATTTTTTTGTTTATTGTTAGGTATTTTATTCAAACTTCATTGAAAGTATTCTTTTTCTTTCATGATGAAGCATTTCACTCTCCTCACCAAATGTTGGATTTTTTTTTCTGATTGGGATTTGTAGCACTATACTTAATTTCTAATATTACAGTGTGAGAGTAGGAGGCTTGGAACCAGTCTTGTTAATTATCAAGGCACTCCTACTTTTATTATACATCTCAGACAAGAGCTTATGAAAAATAATTCCATAGCACTGTCATAGAGTATTATCTGCTTTGTGCCCATGGTGCAAGGGTAGAGGAAAATTTTATACCCATCATGAAAGTTGCATCAGTTTGCATCAAATATGGATCTTTTTATGCAAATAGGATTCCCCACTGCTTTTATTACAACTTGCTACTAGAAACCAGTACCTGTAAATTCTTTTTACTTCAATGTGTTGGGGATTTCATTTCTATTGATGACAAGTGCTATTACACAGTAATGGATTATAGGAATTGATTTAAAACAAAAAATATGAGAAGGATTATATATGCAAATGGAGGAAGGAAGGCTAAAAGAGTAGATTAGAATGCAAGAAATGATAGAACAAAAAGCAGAAATAAGAATGTATCTACAAAAAATAGATAACAATTTTGATAGCAAGAATTAGACTATGACCGACATCATGCAAAAGTGAATATGCTCAGTGCTAGAACATCTTTGGCACAACAGGAACATTTTCAAATATTAACATGGGAAGAACACTGGGGTTTGGACTATGTGACATGTATGGGACCTTCATGCATGTATTCTGCACACACAGAATTGCATAAATTTCTTTTACTGAAGCTTAGTTTTACACCAGGATATGAGTTTTGCACCTCCTTACTGGCTATCTCTAATTGTTCAGCTTCTTCATTAAAGTTAAGCTGGAGAAAATGAGTGGGCTCTGTTGTGCTCTTTTACCACTATATCCACTCATGCTTTCAGGCAGCTGTAGAATGAGGTCTTAGATACCTGATTTTGATCGGTTAAGTGTTTCCTTTGCTGCTGTTTCAAGTGTTTAATTCCTGGAAATGAGTCAGTTTTAATGAGAAGATGCACGATTGTTCCTGTGTATCATTCTTATGGAACTGCAAGAGCAGGAGAGTGTGTTAATTATCCAAGCATACAGTCGACTGTCCAGAGAAAGAGAGAACAAACACTTACTTCCATAAGAGAAGGTTTTTGTGTAAGGGATCTTATTGTAACATCTCTGCTTTCCACGCAGATTTGAAGTAGAACAAGAATCACGAAGATTTGGGAGGGAACTGCATCTACTATAAACTGCATGAGATTCCCCGGGCTGTTGCTAAAATCATATAAAGGACAGATTTTTTTTGCTTATTAGACAGTTTTCTTCTGTCCCTTTTCTAGGTTTTAAATAAATAGTTTCTCTAAAAGCTATAAATATGAAAGGAGAGGAAAGGAAAGGAAAGGAAAGGAAAGGAAAGGAAAGGAAAGGAAAGGAAAGGAAAGGAAAGGAAAGGAAAGGAAAGGAAAGGAAAGGAAAGGATTGGAGAAAATACTTGGAAAATGTTTTTTTTCCTTCTAGAACAGAATTCATCAAGTAAGTACTTATTCCTATGTAGTTAGAAGTTTGTAATTTTTCCTACAGACGTATGACAAAAGCCCTTTTTTCCTCCTGATTTTTCTTTTGTTCAGTGTTACTGTAGCAAGAAAAATAAAAGGAGATGCCATCTTTTTCATGCATATGGTGACACTTAGTCTTCCCTTGTGCAACATGTCACACTGAAGCATACGGCAGTCACTGATATAGTCTAAAAACACATAGTACAAAGGCAGTATAAAGGCAATATAGAGGCTCAGGAACAAAACAAAGCAAAAAAAACCCAACAACAAAACAAACACAAAGCACAAAGCATCTACCCTTGAATGAAAAACAATGATAAAAACTGTAGCCACTCTTTTATTTTATATTTTTGCTTGAAAGCATTCAACCAATTGTGGGACTACTCACAACAGCATATTCCAAACTACACTGTACCAGTTTTTGTATGAAAACACCTGTAAGCAATTGTTAAAGTGCCTGTACAGGCTGGTTATGTAGTAGAATGAAATCCATGATGCAATTGGGAAAACAGAAGTTCTGCATGCAGAGGAGATTCTTCCTTCCCACTGGAACCTTTCAGAAGATGTTTTAATATTCCATTTGTGGTTTTGCACTAATTGTGCACAGGTAATAAAGTATATGTCTTGCTGGGTGAAAGCCAAAGCAGAAAGCAGAGTGCAACTCAGGGGTGTTTGTTCTCTGGGTGTGCTCATAAAGTCTTGCCTTCCATACTTTATGTTCAAACAGGTTAGTTCTGAGCTTTAATCAACATGGAGAGGGCCAGTGGATGGAAGTTTCAGTTAAGATGACCATAATTCGGTAAAAGATAATCAAGTCTTGATTTTTTACAGTTCATATTCACAGTAAGCATTGTGAAAAAAATAAACTACTATAAATAATTAAACTACTGCAAATGTTACTATTTGCAGAGAATTCTGAGGTATTCAGTGATTATTGAAGGAACTCATGTTCCTCTATACCCTTGCAAGGTGCCACATTAGTAGAGAATAAATGTTTTTTAAAAATAGTATTGTCCTCCTTTCCACCAAACCCGGTAGCATTTTTTCCATTGGGAATGTGCTTTTCTCTCTCTTCTACCTGCCTGTTACATGTTCCATCACACCGAGAGAGAAGTTGTTCAGTTCTTCCAAGAAGAGGGGTCATACATCTTCCTTATAGATGTACAAAATCAGGTAATAAAAATCAATTCAAATGTTTCCAAAGTAATCAAATAGCCATTGGTTGAATTTTCACTTGACAGCAGAAAAGTATAATATATGGCAGAGTAGAACACAAAGTGCTGTGTTTTACAGTAGGAATACATGGCTGTTTTTCACTGAAACCAGCTCCTTTCAGAGATAATTACCTTGTTTATTTACTAATGATCTCTTCAGATACAAAGCTATCTCTGCTTATTTTCACAAGGAAAAGAGTGCTGTTAATTTCAGAAGGAAATTTTATATTTTCTCTATATTTAGAAATAATTAAGCAAATGATTTGTCAAATTGCATGCAATAGATTTACTTTTATTGATGTTGATCTTTCACAATATTGGGAGAGAGAAGTAATAAAGATGAAATCAGTGAAAGAAGCCAAATGGAGAACATTTATTTCTATTTTTTCTAATTAAAGAAGCTTTGTGAATAAACAGTCCTAAACTTTATCACGACCTCTTCTTAGTCAAGATGAATACACTTATAAGAACTGCCATAATAATCTTATTTAATACTCTCTCTGGGCCTGTCGCATAAAACTTTAATGAATAATTTGTCAACACTAGACATAAATCTCTCTGCTGATGCATATCTTAATCTTTTTCATAATTTGCAGGTCGAAGTCTGTTATCCTTAATGCAAGAAAAATATGTATTTGAGCAATACTGAAGATACAATTTTCAGACAGGTTTATTGCACACAGATGCATTCATTCACATTAGATGTTTCTCATTATTAGGAAAGATATATATATTTGCAATAGTATATTTGGGTTGCACCTTTTCTTTCCTTACACAGCTGCATTATCAGATTTCCTGGGCTCCATTTAATTTATTGCAGCTTCTTGTTATGCAAAGAAAGCACCTACTTAAAAAACCCTACATATCAGATTGTATGGAGACTTCATACTGGGAGAGAGATTATTAAAATGTGATTTATGTCTCTGAATCTGAAGCAAATCACTTGATTCTGAAATAGTTTCTAAAACAGGCTAATTTCTCTTGGTTGTTTCTGTTATATGGTAACTTAAATTAAAGGTACGTTTTCCTGCATTTTGTGACTTTTCAGGGCCACTACACAAGTTTCCTTTTAATCCTGGTTTTGCTGTAATAATGTTGTTTATTGCTCATTCAATGTTCCTATTTAATCTTTTTTTTTGTCTTTCCTTTACATAGATGGAAATTAGCAGAGTCTCTTGAATTTTAGGTTATTTTACTGATGTTTTTGCACCAATTAATTTTTCTCAGAAAAGTTTTCAATTAAACCCCTGGTGATAGGAGGTGGAATTCTCCAACACTAATCTGGAAATTCCACCTCCCAATCACTGGGGGGTTAATTGAAAGCTTTTTTGTGGAAAAAAATGATTGGTATATAACCAATCAGAAAAATATTATGAGACTATAAGGAATACTGTTAACCTTGGACTGTCTAAGGAGAAGAATATTGCCTTACTTGAAAGAGAAAAAAAAAAGGATGGCAAGAAACATATGAAATGGGTCTGCATACTGAAAGAATTCATTAGTGAGCTCCAAGACAAATTCTCATTGCCTTTTAACACAACACTTTTCTGACATGGCTCTCTAATTTCAGCAAGGCATGGTGTGTCCTGTGCCCCTGTGGGATGAGCTCTGTGAAAAGGACAGCACTCTCGTCCAAGTCCTTACATAGTGTTAATTGGCAAATTGGCTTCTTTGCCTTTGATCTATAGATCTATGGTGCTTAAAAGCAGTGAAGGTTCTGTTCCCAAAACAGCAGTTTTCAAAGAATTAAAAAGTTCCTGCCAGTAACTGTATTTGCCTCAAACTACAAGCAAAATGGGGAATGTCACACCTCTGAAGAAACTTTGATAGGTTTTCAGGGTAGTATGCATGATGCAATAAAATCACAGGATTTTTTTTATATTGAATAAAATAGGATCCTTCAAAACCCAGGAGCTGGAGCTCCAGCATTATCGAAATGTATTCTTTTAAATGTAAAATAACATTTATTCCCCAATCAATAGGCTCCTGGTAAATCATATCCTGCTGTGAGTGAATTTCATAGATTACATTACAAATTCTTGATATGCATCTGTCGTTCTTTGCAGAGCTGCTACTTTAGCTTCATGCATTGATCAGCTAACAGAATGTGGATTCAAAGAGAAGAAATAATTACTGGGCTATAGTCCTCCATTGATCTTCTTGTAGTGTGATAGCTAACCAGAAGCAGATTTGCTTATTCTGAGCCAGTAGGCACTGTCTATAATAAGTCTTTTATCTGTTTTTCAGCCATTTCTGAAAAAAAAATTTGGCAGGAGAGAGTGGTATGTCCTATTTATGAGTGTTTTGGCATTAAATGTATAAACATCCTAGGACTCTTCATCCTCAGGTCAATGAGTTAACAACATGTGGGAGATACAGTTCTTCCTCCCTCCATTATCCCATCATCTGCATTCATGTCTGAACAGTGGGGCCAGTTAATGAGAGGAATGGAAATACATTTTCTTATAATACCCCACAGCCACGTGGCTTTTATCCATCATGTAGATTCAAAACATTCCAGAATGAGAACTTAATGTAAATTATGGCTCAAAAGCAAAAATCACAACTACCACATCCTCTTTACTAGGTAGCTCTGACATGCTGTCCACATCACTTACAGTTTCAGGTTTCAAGGGAACACCCAACCCAGAACTCCCAAAGCCCAGAGACAGCTTTTCTGGTATCCTTTGATCCTTTATCCTTTGTGTTTCTTA
Organism: Edolisoma coerulescens; assembly: GCA_013397115.1. NCBI lineage: Eukaryota > Metazoa > Chordata > Aves > Passeriformes > Campephagidae > Edolisoma > Edolisoma coerulescens. The sequence continues at coordinate 1,348,490 of VWZW01006553.1, forward strand.
GTGCCATGCATTTCCTACTGTTCAGCATGGTGGGTGTTGCTAATCTCAGTAGAGACACCAAATAACCCCTTGTCCATGCACAGAGAGACCTTAAAGAAAGTGCATCAGCCTGATGAGTTCCTCTCCTTGAGCTGAGCACTTAAGGGTGGCAGTGCTGATTACCACTTCATCCAGCAATTTTCTTATCAGTTGAAGGGACAAAATCAATATTTTTTATATACTATTCTTGTTAAATCATATTGCCAAGATCTTTTTTTGCTGTGGAGGTTTACTTCATTATCAAATTGGTCTGAGAAACACTTCCTACATACATTGAGCAATTCATGTTATGAGAAAAAACAGACAAGATGATGTGACAGGGAGGTTTTGTAGGGGTCAAGCAGCTGCCAAATGTAGAGTTCAAAAAAGATCTGAAAAGACACCAATATACAACCACCTCTTTGTTGAGGCATGAAAATACTACTGAAGAGTTTTTCTGCCTTACCTCTGTAAACAGCTGTGCGTGTCTTTTGACCATTCCCTTGTACTTAGAGAAAAACTGGATGATGACAACCTGATATTCTCAAAGCTATTCAATAAAACACTAGAATCTATATCACCTCAGAAGTCTTAGGGAATAATAGATGATTCACTAAATAGATTTCAGTAATAGTAGTTAGAATATTATTCTACAAAATATATGAGGAAACCATGATTTATTAGTATCTCAAAATAAATAGAAGTGATCATATTTCTTAAAATGCTTCAAAAGTTATCAAGGAAATACAGTTCATTAAATAGACTTCTCAACACAGTCCATGATATATATACACAATAATGTATATTCAATAAATATTTAGTCATCCATCTCCCATTGTCATTCACTGAGAACAGGACATCAAACTCTTTTTCCTTCTAAGAAACCCCAGAACCTGATACTTCAAAGAAGGAAGGAAATTATGTCAAGTCATTTGTCAAAATCGTCTTTAGCTTGCATGATAAAAGAAATTCACATGGAGGCTCTGGAGAGACACATCATAATATCAGAAATGCTGAATAAAATATACTGGCATTTCAGGTGTGTGGTGAAGTGAACGTAATAGATCTGAGTTCTTTTACTTGGATTGCTTTGACCACTCCTGTTGATTTTCTTGTTCAAATGAAAAGCATCATAAATAAGTTAATCAATCAAGTTCAGTCACAATTTTTTTCCCTTTCATATCCAGATTTTTTTTATGATGGATTTCATAAAGATATCTGCAATCATTGTCAGTCTGCAACTTCTGAAAAGGAAATATATGCTTACCATTAAGCAGTGGATTTACTCAACTTATATTCACCATAAAAAGAAAAAAATTCAAGGTTTATTAGAAGAATATAAGGAGTGTGATTCAATTTTCTGACGGTAATTGCATATACCTTTTATCCTAAATACATCACTTGCTAATCCTGGTTGAGTCAATGTTGCCTGTCCCAAACACCATTTTTCTACCTCCTGAGTATGTAGTCACAACCCAGATAAATACACTTTGCAGTTGCCTGCAAGTTCTTGTGTTACACTTGAAATTTCTTTGTTGTAGAAGTTCAAAATTCAAAGGCTCCATATTTAAAATATGGAACCTTTCTTCACAAAACTAAGTTGCCTCTGTGGTCAAGAGAGGGAAGCCTTGAGGGGTTCTGGGGTTTAGCATTGAAGAGGGAGGGAGGAGTTGTGGAGAAAATTGTCCCTATCTATTTACCAAACATATCTGTTTTGCACTTCAGGAATTTTCCCATATAACTGCACTTGAAAATGCAATGCTGCAATGAATCGAGCATGAGGTTAAACTGCCCTTTTTTACATGGTGTTAATTTACGTTGCACATCCCATGCCACTCGTTTGAACTCGTATTAATATTGAGTTCTCTTCCAATTTGTTATTTTGATTTTCAGGCTACATTTACGTGAAATCAGAAACTCAGAATAATTTAGATGGAATGAGATTTCAGGGGTCATGTGATCCAACTTCCTTTTCAAAGCAGGGCCAACTTCAAAGGCAGATCCAAATTTGGAGCTAAATCAGGTCCCTCCAAGTCTTGCTTAGCTATGGATGGATATTCCACAATTTCCCAGGGCAGTATTTTTCTCTTTTGACCCACTTAATCATGAGAAAAAAGAGAAGGAAAAATTATTCCTATGTTCTAAGCAGAAATTTCCTTACAGAAAATTGTCTGTTGCTTTTCATCCTACCACAATACACTTAAAAAGTTCTTTGTCTTGTCTGCAACTTCCCACTATGTATTTAAGTAAAAAATGTTATCTTCTTTATATGGCAAAATAATAGTCTGTATTTCTTATTTTACCTCCATCTCTTCCACCACCAAAATGTTATTGAGTGATCATAAAAGAACCTTTTATATATGTTTTTGCATTAAACCTTCAAGATGTATGAAACGATGATGTCTTGCTTGAATTAGGTATAGTATAAAAGTTAGCTATAATTGCTCAGATTCAAGTGTCTAAAGGCTCTATGATCAAGAAGCTGTTAATCCTGTGAACAATGAAAGGTATTTCTAAAATAAAGATGCTGTTTTGCTTTGTTTTGTTTTGCTTTCAGTTACCTCTATGCATTTATTCTTTCATATGCAAAAGTGACATATGCTGAAATACACCTGAGAGTGCCAGCTCATTGTGATTTTAATTCCAAAAAGCAAACAGCAAGTGACTGTTAATGTGAGAACTGTGACTACAATTAGATATTCTCCGATGTAAATTTCTTATCAATATTTTAGATTAATATCTCTGCCTATGTTTTTTAAAAAGGTTGTATTTGAAATTCAAATCTAAGACAAGTTACTTGGCTTTCCTGAAAATCTCTAATAAACAATAGAAAATTTATTTTGTTATTGTCAAACAGAATTAGGCAAACACAGACAATATTGCTATTTTGCATTTTCAACAGTAAATGCAAAGTAACATATAGTGATGGACTCATTATTTTCTGGGAAATCAAAATTATTCCTCTAAATAAAACCAATTTGATTTCACCTTATTTTTCAGGTTGCCATTTTCCATTACTAATATTGTAGCAGAGATATAATATAACACCATTGACTATTTTGCAGAAAGCCTTTATTAAATGTTAGTGCAAAATAACAGCTATATTCTTTGACTGAAAAGAGAACAAATCATACTTAATCCAAGCAATCTTTCAGCAAATCCATTTAAACAAAAATCTACCATCACTGAGCCACTCCTACCAAATCCATCCACAGGATCTTGACTTGCTTTGAGAAAAGAAAAAAAAACCTTGACAAACTTAGTACTTTTAACAGTCATCAGTCATTTTAGGTCTCATTTTGAGAACATGTGGATGAACAAATCTGTATCCCAGTTCTCACCTATCTTGCCTATGCATTGTGAAACCCAGCATTAACGAAGATCTGCCAATCAGGCTTCCAGGTCCTTCTAGATTTCTAATCATCCTGGTTCCTTGTTGCTCAGGGACAGCAAAATAAGTCAGGATCAATACAATCAAATTATACTGCATCATATATTCCTGTGAATTTGTATATTCTAAGATATGGTAGCATAGATGTGAGTGGAGCTGGCTGACAGCAAATCACAGCAGACGGCCTCAGGTTGCCTTGGAGTCAAAGTGCAGAGGTCCCATTAATGTTAACAGCCCAAATCTTCAGTGGTATTTGCTCATCTAATCCCCAGATGGATTTCTAATTTGCTGTTGAAATCCCTGAGTGTTAAGGTCCCAAATGTAAGCCTCTCTGGCTCCTTGGGAGCTCTCAGGTGCAGCAGCTGAGTTGGTCTAGTGGCTCCCAGCACTGGAAGATTATCTCCCACACCTTTCTTTCTGGGTTCTAGTCATCATCAGACACCTTAGTGAACTGACTGGGGTCAATAAGCATATAGAAAAATATTAAAGTGTTTTTCCTCTATTTTTTTGGTATATTCTTTTTGTGTGTATTTTTTGGGTTGTTTTTCAGGGGTTTTTTTGGGTTGTTTTTTTGCTATTTCTTTTTCCAAATCACAACCCTTAATGAATGAGTTTAGGGGGTCTTTTCCTGTTGTTCAAAGTGGGAAAGATTTCTTCCTTGGCATCTTTTCCTTGTGAACTTGAAAGCTGCTCAAACACATAGATATGCATAAGGTTACACTTTCATGCTCTGTAATTAAGGATTAAAAGTGGAGTATGTGTCTCAGATCACAAAAAAAGCAAAAGGTGAGATGGTGAAATGGAAATGGGCACTTGTGATGACAGGGGTTCACAAATCTTTAGTTCTCAAAGGTTTTTTCTATCATAATTTCAAAGCCAGAGATGCTGCTGTAGAATCCTCATTTCACTCTTTTCAGGGGAAGGAAGAATGGTCAGAAAGTTACTGATACCTTGACCAGTCTTCCACCATGCTGCCTGTTGAGGTTAGGAGTAATTTTACTTCCCTGGCTTGCTTTTCCTTCCTTTCCCCCACAGAATAAAGATTAAATTTATGCCAAGGATATGCTACTTCTCCTCCCAGAACTGAAGGCAGAACATCTCTGAATCACCTTGACTCCACGAACACCCTAAGTTGGCAATTGAGGAAAATACTCACTTTATATGTACCATAAGGAATGAGCATATGCATATGTAAAATATAAATTGAGGAATACAGAATAGGGAAAACAGACATGATTGGACAAGGCAAAAACCTCTGTGATGGCTTTCATGAAGTTAGGAATCAATTTGTGCTATGCTCTGCATGTAGTCAGCAGAGATAGGTTCCTACAGAGCCAGACTTTATTAGGCAAAATGAATCTCTGGAAATATCCAAGCTCCTACACTGAATTTTGGAATGTAACCATTCATAATTATTAATTTGACTAAAAATAGATATCTATGTTATAAACCCCTATACCTGAGACAGTTTTCAAAATTAGTATCATAGTCAACAGAGGGAAAGTGGCATTTTCACAGTGCAGTCCATCACTTCTTACTATGGACATCTACCACAGGTCAGATATGTTCCCCAAATTACATTTTTCACTACAAAACAGAGTCTGAGGTGATGCACTCAGATACTGATGCTAGGCAGGATAAATCCTACCCTCTGTAGTAAGGAGAACAATCTAGTATTTTGATATTTGCATATTGAATGAATTCACATTGCCCTGATTAGAAAACAAAGTCTATATGCAAAGTGTATATTCCCATCTGCACAAATTCCCTATTTTCTATATACTTCCCTGTAATTATATTCTAAAATAAGGGACAATGCTGGGAATAGAGATTTTACTTCCATAACATTTATTAGCATGGGATGTCACTAAGGCCAAGAACACAGTAGGATCAAAAGGAGAAAAAAAAGGAAACAAAACAGGATAAGCAGCTATATGGATAACAAGAACATCTGCAATTATATTAGATTAAAAAAAAATCATAAGGGATATAAACCTTCATGCTTCAGAGCATAAGCTAATCACTAACTGATGGGAATTAAGAAACTTCTGTTATGGAGAGGTTAATCCCTAATTGCCTACTACAGTGTTTCTTGCAACATCGTCTGAAGCAAATAGTGCTGCCACTGGATACTAGACAAAACAGACAATTAGTCTGATGTTGCATAATAATGTCTATCTTGCTGTCTTGTGACTGCAACATACAAAATGCAAATCCATGTTTACCCTGGTTTCTAAAGAAAAGAATCTTACATGACCACACTGTCTGTTATCTGCTATACCCATCTAATATCTTCTGAATCCATTAGCCAGGTTCAACAATTGCCAAAGAAATTGAACCCTACAGGATAATAAAATTCAGTAAAGTCAGAGACCTGGACATGGAGAAAGGCCCAAGTTAGTGACACAGTGCCAGGAAATATTCAGGAAGAGCTCATCATCCATGTGGTGGGCCTGCTGCTAGCCAACCGTCCCCTTAATCCTGGCTGGCTGTCTGTCTGGCCCTTGGACTACTCAGAAGAAGCTTGTTCATGTCATCTCCTTCACTGTCAGGAGCTAGAGGAAACACAGGCAAAAGGAGAGTGCAGATGGAAGAGGTGGAGGCTAACATGCAGATGTGCACAAAAGAAACATGTGAAGGGCTGATGGGCATCTGGGAAATGGAGAAAAAGTAATAAAACTCTGTGGTGAATAGGTGAGTGGATGTAAAACAGTAATGTACAGAAACCTGAGTTCGTTCCCCTTTTTGTTCATAGAACAACTCATTTGAATGTTGGACAAAAAAATATCTCTGAATCATAGAGGTTACATAGGGTTGTTTTCAACGAAGCAGTGCACACTCAGCCTTCTCAGTATCTTGTCCACTATCTTATTCTCTTTACTTCTGCTTTAAAACCAGAGACCCATGGTGGCCCTGACACTTTTATGCATGAACAGTTATTCTGCCCTCCCTTTTTCTCCTCAATAAAAGATATAACCCACAGATCCACCTTCGATTTCTGCCCAGCACAGCACTGACAGAATTAATACACAAGAGTTTGCTTTGTTTTGCTTCATTTTCAAAGGCTGTACAATTAAAGAGGGCCTGTACTCAGAAAGGATGATAAGAAAGCCAGTAGTAGTATGACCTCATTTAAAATAGCTTGAGGGCTTCTCTAACTTATAGCATTTTTATGAGACCCGTGAAAGGCTCTCTTTCTTCTCTGTTATTCATCCTGTGTATGTCCATCCCACAGGGTTGACAAGGTATTTGTGGGAATCAGCTGTGCTGACTCTATGCAAGTAGAGAATTTCCCTCTGCTGGGAGCACTCTCCACTTGCAGATGAAATGCATTCGCTGTACTGCAGAGCAGTGCAAAATGATTAGAGCTGAACCAAGACCTTTACTGACACTCATTATTACGGTATGTCTACACTGTAAGAAGATGTGTGATTGCAGCATGTATCAGCATATTCACACTGCCTTTCATTTAGCCAGGGAAGATACCATGACACGGAGCTTGAGGCTGAGTTTTACAAGTCTGTTAGAGACCATTCTTACACAGTTCTTATACTGGGTGTGCATAAATGTGCATTTGAGCATATATATATATATATGTATGTCTCTCCATACGTATATGTATAGTAAGTGTAGAGTAGAACAACAGCAGGAGATTAAATCAGGTCCAGGCATAGTCCATGAATTCAGTTGTCCATTCTGGTAAATAACTGGAAAGTCTCCTGGCACAGCTTTGTTCCGAGATCTGGCACAGTTCCTCAGCTGTGTACAGGAATTAATGTGGCTCAAGAGCTGTAGGAAACAGGCAGTGTGCATATATGTGTCTCCTCGTATGCCCATTTTTTGAAGCCAGCGGAGAATGGATACAGGTAGGATCTGACAATTTGTCTACGGGTAGCTGAACAAATACCAATGCTGTTTTATTGGTATGGCACAATACACAAGTGGATGGTTACCACCACCCAAAATTACTAAACAATAGCTATCCCTGATACACCTTTACACTTGAGGATCACTGTGCTAACCATGAGCAAGCAGATTCTTGGCTAGATGAGACACTGGTGGAAATAATATTGTTCTCCTGTTTTCATCCATGTTCGTTCAAAGGCTTCTCTTATTCCCTGTTTACCTTACTCTGGCTGCTGGATCACCATTACCTGTTTTGTCTCTGTAGCAGAAGGATTTATAAAAAATGCTTAAATAACTCTTCCAAGAAATTATTCTAAGTGGGAGCAGAGAAATTTAAATCATTAGATGCAGAAGTGAGTTTGCTGATCATTCTCCAGGGTTTCGTGTAATACTTGTCCCTGTAACCAGGCTTTTATAGGAGAAAGTGGTGGAGAGAAAGGTTTTTGTTGAGTGTATGCTTATAGAGTGAAAAGACAGCTTTCAAAGTTGTCTCTATTCAATAAATCTCATTGCTTTCTACTGCACAGAGATAGTATACCAGGAAGAAAGAGAGAAGGAATTTATTAATTTGGGAAATAAATAATATATTTCTCTCTATATTAAGTGTGTGGTAAAGGGTATTCAGCCCCATCTCTTTAAGAGAATTGAGAGAGGTTCTTACCTCTTTACTTCTCCCTGAGCTGCTACATTGGCAGTCTTCAGACAGGAAGAACAACTCTTGCCAACTGTCAGTAACAAATTGAAAAAAATGACAAATTCAGCTTTAATAGAAAATTTGCACTGGGGAGAGCAAATAGCCAAGGAACATATGTACAAATTTTTAAGCATATGGGCTTCTTGCTGTCCTAGTAATTAATATAATACTGTGAGTGCCTTTATGTTCTCTCTTTTCTCCTCCATAATCTGTGCATAATGGAAGCTGTTTGGGATATGATCAACACTTGCTGCCATTATACATTATAAAGGACTCTTGAAAAACATGTATTGGCAATTGGATACATAAAATACAGAAAGAGATGATGGAGCAGGAGATCTTGAAATGAAACAAAACAAAACAAACATATTATTAAAGACCAGATAAGAGATCCTTCAAAGTACAAACCATATTGCCCAAAACTTATAGGCAAGAAACAAGAGAATTACAGGACACAACTTGATTCAAGCTTTCCCTTGCTAAACATACATCCCATTATTCTCTTGCAATATTGTGTTTCAAACAGCTTCTGAACACTGAATATTTCTGGAGACTCCACAGACAATCTGTGCCTTGCAAATGTATCTTATCCACCCTTTGGAAACATTTAACCTAAACTCAGCAAAAGTGAAAAAAGAGCTTTGATTCACATATGTGTTAGATTACTTCATGCTGTGAAAAAAATTCCTAATATGATACTGAGGTGAGAATGATTTGATGAGAAAAGTAGTAAGAAATTTCTATGTGAAGGTTGAAGAAACCATCACCCTTTAAACTAAACAGGAGATGAAGGATAAAGAAAAATTCAAGCTTATAATCTGAAAGGTATTTTTTTAAAAAGAAGATTCAATTAAAAATCAGTGGCAAATAGTATTTGATTTCAGGTTTTTAATAGCTTGAAATATAAAATTTTAAAGACACAGATTTTTAGTTTAATTATAAATTTTATCAAGTTCCACTAATTTTTAAATATTTGTATCATAAAATCTGCTTGTCTGAAAATTTGGGTTTTATTCTCCTCTGTTACCCTCATCATCCCTGCCCCCTCCAGTGAGAAATAATTAAGAAAGGGACTTGCACTTTCAACACAATTTTTTAACAGTTTTACTTTCTCTTCAATGCAATCTATAAATCTTTCTTGAGACTAGTAAATGTCTGGATTATCAGAAGAGAAAGTAAGATTTTATAACTCTGACCATTTTAGAATGGTCACCTCTGGTTATTGAAGGCATTTCAGAATATGAGACAATCACTAAATGAAAAAGTTTTAGACTGGCCAGGTTATAACATAATTATCCATAATACGATTTCTCATTCTATTTATTTGAAGTGTTTTTTATTTGCTTTCTGTCAGAATTATAATTTCTGATTACCTGGACGATATTTGCTATAGCATAATAATTCCCATGGCCTTCTGACATCCTTCAAAATTCACAGATTCCAGGTACTCATGCATTTCTTGTGGAAAAAAATCCAACAAAACCAAAAAACAGACTTAAAAATGCCTAGCACTGCTGTTTGATTGCAGACCTGAATGGTGCAACAGTGTCTGATCACTCTGTAGATTTTTGTGACTTTTCAGGTCAGAATGGGATTGGTTGACTGCATAAAGAGTTACCCAGGATGCTGACACACAGCAGAGTGCAGGGTATTAATGCCACAATTCCTAGACCATATATCTATTTAGATGTTATTTTGATGCAACAGCGTCTGTTTCTGTAGAAAAGTATTCCTTTTGTCTTCCAAAAACATACAACTCCCATGTTATCAAAGACTGAGAGAAATAGGTTTTACTCATCCAGATTGTAATACGAATTAAAAAGTTTTGGTGAAAAATGATATGATGAGTACCAACACCAAATTAATTTAAAATATTTGGAATACAATGCTAATATTTGTATCTCAAATTTCAGTATTTATAGGATCACAATATTCTCCAATATTTGCTTAAACTGACTATTATCACATGCATTCTGCCATTAAATTCACTTTATAGAATATTCACAGAAGGCAAACACAAAGGAAGAAAAAAACTATAATGAAGAATTCAATTATTTTACTTGAGTTCATACTCAGAGAAATATTTCATAAGTATTCATTCAATATTGGCACCCGTTGCTATATCAGTAAATCAAATGTTTTTTAAGAAGAACCATTAAAACATCATCACTTTTTCTTTGCTAAGTTATAACTGTAGTTCTCTTCACTTGCATGGGTCAGTGCTTAGTTGTCAATCAGGAGGGGAAAAACCCATTATTGCATCATTCTTAATAAAAAGGTAGAACTGTTGAATAGATATTCTCAATACAGGGATCAGAAACCATGGCATGTAAGACTGAGTTGTCCTGCTCTTACCCATCCCTGGAATTGTCCCAGGCCAGGTTGGATGGGGCTTGGAGCAATCTGACCTGCTTGAAGGTGTCCCTGCCTATGGCAGGAGGGATTGGAACCAGATGGTCCTCAAGGTCTCTTGCAATCCAAGCCACTCTAATATTCTGTGACAGCTGGAATGAAAAATGATAGTTTTGGTTAGATGATAGTACAGGTGCCTTCTTTTCCTGTCTGAGAAACAGGGTTTGGGTATGGCAAGTCTTGAGATTTCCAAATTACTGAGAAGAAAACAAAATGACCTCAAAAAGAGGAATCCAGTATTATTAGAAAAGCATAATTTTCTCTTCTGGAGAAAGACGTCCACTTGAACTAGCAACAACCCAGTGAGATCCATGGATTGTTTCAGCATTTACAATCTGTAAGGTGAGACTAGTAAAGTATAAAAGAAAAACTCCATATGAACATTTTAAACCAAGGAACTCCGTAACTAAATCACTCTGCAAAGCTTTTGGGGGAAAAATAAATTTAACTGGTAGGTGGAGAGTTAACAGACTAGCCGAGCTACTTCTCAGAATATGAAGAAATTCTAGAAACTTTCTGTAGTTTTGCTAGATTAGCAATTTTATTAAAAATAGATTATATCGCCAAAAACTTCCCGACACTAAATACATGTTCTCTCCCCGAAGATCCCTTTTGTGACTCCACTGTCACTCTAGGGATGAACAATAAAGCATCTCTTCTCCCTCCAGCCTGCTACTCTTAGTGGTTTTGAATCCAGCCCATGCAGTGAAAATGGCCTTTTGCCTTCTCTAACTTTCTGCAGTTCATCAACTGACTGTTGCAGCATAATAGATCCCCCTGCAAGAAAGGTGCTAGAGAATTTGGGACTATAAAGATGGAACCTCCAGACAGTCATTCAAACAGCCTTGCTAAAGACCAAGTCTTTCACGTTACCAGCAAATTACCTGGCATCCCAAGGGGCTCAATTTAACAACAGTGATCATCAAGCCAGTTTATTGCTACTTTCTCTAGGGAAGTTGAAAAGGCTCTTTCCTCTTTTCTTCTGTGAAACTCTTTAGGTTCAGAGTATCTGGTTTAACAAGCTCAGCTCAACATGGACTTATCTATAGATGTATTTCTTTATTCCTCTTGCCTCTGCCTTCCCCCCGACCTTATTAAGAGGGGAAAAACTATCTGGGATTAACGACTGCCTCTCAATAAATACAAATTACAGGAGACAACTGACTTAATAATTATTTTGCAACATGCCAGTTATCTGATATGTATTCTCTTTTCTGCTCTTTTGTGCAGAATTGTGATTGTGTTTACACAAGAATCTCAGCATTATGACTCTCAAAATTTGGACTTTGAAAAGCTAAACTGGTTCTGCCATAATTATGAATTTGAAATAACACTAAACTGGATCTCACTTCAGTAAGGAAACAGCAGGTGGCCAGAACAAAAGCCACATCTATCATTTTCTTGAGACTGTAATAAATCCTCTAATCTTTTAGGCTTATAAGACTGTTCATGTCTATTTCAGTCAAAACAATTTCTCATTCAGTTGCTTTTAACATCACCAAAGTCTGCTAGATTTTCATTATATCAAGTATCACCTTGTAGCATTGTCCTCATCCCCTTATTTTTTTTAAACCCAGAGAAACCCTAGGACATATAAAATTCAACAGAGTAGCATGCATACAATACACACTTATGATTGGAGGCAGGAGCTGCCTTATTTTACTAGCAAAATCATCTCAGCACTGCAAAAGTAGCACACTTCCAGACGTAAGGATAAGAGACCTTCCTCCAGGCTATGGATTATAGCTCATGTATTTGGGTTACATTAGCATTTCACACTGTAGAGGCTTGATTCAGCCATAAATTGTGCCAGTGTAACAGAGGATGAGGGGTCTGAGGCTACAGAAATTTACCCAGCGTGGCCTGCACTCTCTCCTCACCAGTGTGGCATGGAGGGATCTACCACAGCTGCAGAAGCAGTCACAGACCACAGGAGTACAGCCTTCAGCTGTGTTTAAACTATGCCTTGTGCATGGATCCTGCCTCTTTGCGAACAACCACATACTCAAAGATTTCTAAACACTTTCCCCCAAGGCTAGGAAAAATGTTATTAAATAAGCAGGGTTCCATCTAAACCACACATTGCTGATACACAGGGCTTGCTCCTAAATCCTTGAAGCTGGGGAATAATGTCCCTCAAGGATATATCTCCTGCAGCTGTAGGATGCAACATCTTTGTTTTCCTCACATAGCTTTTCATTCCTTTTTCACAACAGATTCAATTTGACCTGTGTGTGAGAAGGAGCAGCCCACAATGGACAGTGAAGTTACACAGCAATGACTGTTCTCCGCCCCAAATACCCACATTGCACTCAGTGGGGGCTCATGGAGAAAATGAGATTATCAGTCCCCTCCTTCCCCTCCCAATCTCCCCCTTAAAAAATCTGCACCTGGGTTTGCTTTGGCAGAATAACACCATTGTTGTATTCTATCCAGCAGGTTCTGAGAGATGCTGATTATAACATTTGGGATTGTTCCTTTTCCTGTTCTTCCTGCAGGAGGGGGAAATGTTATTTGTAAGTGAATACAATAAGTAGTAATTAACTGTTACATAAACCTAATTTCAGCATTGAAAAACATAATAACAGTTTTTATATTAATTTCCCTGTTATCAAGGCTTCACACTGCTGAGAGTATTTGGATAATGGGACTCAAGGCAGCTACAGCCCTGGGGAATTCAGGAGTACTGGGGCTGTCCTGGGGATGCTCAAAGTCATGGATCCCCAGCTCAAGTAGACAATATTGGCAGCTGTGTCCTGAAGCCAAAGACCCTGAAAGCTGATACTAGCAGTGAAACTCACAAATATAATCAAATTCACACTCTGGAAAACTTTTGTTTCATCACAAACTTGAAAAAAACCTTGGATTTACATACATATTAAAAAAATTAAATTGATAAAATTACTTTTTTTTTGAGACTCAGAAGTCCTTTTTATGCCTGTGTGAGCCTGTATCTGTTTCACAGATTTGAATACAGTTTATATCTCCTGATTTTCTGTTTTCTGGACTAAATGGGGTTTTTTTATCCTTTCCTGGCAATTTATCTTTTTGTGATCTTTTGTTGTCTTTGTTGATCTCTTTTAGACTCTGTGTGTTTCCTAGCCTGCTTGTTAATGAGTAGTGCAGATTCTACACACTCTAACTGGATCAAAGACCTCAGTAGTTTGAACAGAATTAAATAATTACCGTTGTAAGTCCTGCACACAACTCCGAAAGTAATACACTTTAGAATGATATTGTGTTTCTTATAATATTGTATATTTAACTGATATACAGTTTATAGTTAACTCATATTTTTTATATTTCTCTCCTTTTGTTTTCCATTTTTTAAAGTACATTTTTGTTTTTCCTTCCTGAGTATACTTTGTACTTGCCTTTCAGAAATTTCTTCTTATTGATTTCAGTCTAATTCTCTAATATACCATAATGTCTCGGAGTTGCTCTCTGGTCCTCTAAATTGATATAACCACTCCCAGCCTGAAGTCCTTCCACTTCTCGTAAGTATATTCACTATTCTGTCATCCATGTCTTTAATGAAAATATTAAATAATGCACATCCCAGAACTGCTGTATGTGGGGCCAATTTGAAAGAGCCTTCTAGTCTGGCAGAAAACTACTGAGAACTCTGCTCTAAGTATGAAGGGGTTTTTTTCCAACCAGTTCTTCATCTGCATCAGCTGTATTTGATCAAGACTACATTTCCTAAATTTATTTGTAAAAATGCCATCCACATCAAAAGAATTACATAAGTCAGACTATCAAATATATCTAGCACTTCCTGCATATCCTCTTGGCCAGTTAACGTGTCAAGAAGGAAATTCGGATGGCTTGACATATTTTGTCAAATCCTGACAAATCCATATTGCCCTTTCCTTAGCACCTTATTATGTACCAGCTGCAGAAAACCAGATTAACGATTTTGTTTCTATCTCTTTTGGAGTATCAAAATCTGGTCAAATGCTTTTAAAGTCCTTGGGATCTCCTTTCTGCCATTCTAAATATCAGTATTTTGCCACTGGTTATTCTTTTTTTTTCTGAATCATCTTTTCTTCATACCTTTTGGAAATAATTTTTTTGCTCCTTGGCTAACATTTTAAGCTACTTGAGGATGTCTTTCAGTTATAGAAAGAAAATATATCCAATTAACTCTAATATCTTCTTTTCTTACTTTGACCTATTTTCCTATTTTGTTGTCAACTTGATCATGATGAATTTGTTTTCATAACAAACATATTTGAAAAAAAGATCTTTTAAATTTTATCTTTTCTAGTATCATGTACTAGTAAGTACTTTCAGCACATTTTTTCCCTGATAAAATGTAAGGATTTTTGGAAAACATAGCTGTGCACAGATAATAAGCTGATGAACTGGAGCTAGAACCAGCACTGGGATTCAGTCATCGCTGCTGGCAAATTGTTATAATGGCCATGCTTCTGGCCACAGCCAACTAGCCAGAAAATTTCTGGATGTAGTTCAACAGTTAGTACAGGTTGGGGACCATTCCCAAATGGCAGAGCAGATCTGACCGTGTTATGCTGGAGGCTAAGAGAGTTTAACAGTGTGGATGTGACAGACTGTGCCAGTTGGCCTCAATGTCAGAGGATGATCCCTGGCACTGTTCGGTTTATTAGTA
This sequence comes from Edolisoma coerulescens, assembly GCA_013397115.1. Lineage (NCBI taxonomy): Eukaryota > Metazoa > Chordata > Aves > Passeriformes > Campephagidae > Edolisoma > Edolisoma coerulescens. The sequence continues at coordinate 1,363,544 of VWZW01006553.1, forward strand.
CAGACCTAGCATTTATCTCCTGATATTTTCCTTATCCATCAGATGTTAAGTTAGTTTAAATCCCTGCATCCCACCAGTCTTTACATTTATATATCACCGTTATGTGGTTAATAATTCCTCATCAACACATTCTCTGGACTTGGCCATCCATAGGAGTCAGGTATGCCTTTTATCTCAATCCATGGATATTTGATAATTCCGTATTTCACTTTCCTCTGTGTTCATATTTGATGTATTTTTTTCCTTGATATATATAGGCAATACTTTCTCCATTTTTCTTTCCTTTTGTTCCAGGGCAAGGAGTTCTTTTCTCAGTCTTTCTACATTTTACATAAAGCCAGGAAATAAGAATTCCAGTAGTCTGGATGATGATCTGGAGACAAAAGCTTCAGTGAAACAATCACTATAAAGTTTGTTTGGTTTTATTTCAGATAGCAATAAAAACAGGTTTCTGAGAAAATGACTCACTTCTTAGATTTGATATTTGATTCTTCTCCTGCAAAATGACAGAAATTTGAGATCAGTATTTTTACACTTTTGGTAAATATATGTACCTGATTATTAGAACTTAATACAATATTGAACTCTGCACTTTATATTAGTCATTCCAGGTGCACACAGGTACAACAGCCCTTTCAAGCACACCATACTGAAAGATGGAGACCTTGTACGAATAACCATTTCATCAGGTTTAACGATAAGTAGCGTATTTAAAATGCATGTTCTGGACCCCCTAATTAGCAAGACATTATAGTGCATTCAGAGTGGTATAGTGGGGGAAAAAATCACATACAACTTACAAAAAGAACCTGAAAGTTTATTTCTTTCCACATCCATATGCACACAGTGGAATATATATGCTGGAATAAGAGGAAAAAAACCCCAGGCTCTTAGTAACTTCTGAGCCATTGAAACAGTTTTCACAACATCATAGATAATTACAATTATCCTTCTCTTAGGGACATTGGAGCTGCCAATTTTCTGCAATCAAAAATAAATAAATAATTCAGAACAGATGTTGACTACTCATCCCAGTTTAGTAGACAGCTTTAGGCAGGCATGTCAGCACTAAACTTGAAAACAGTGATAGACCTTAAAAATAGTTCTTTTATTTCCTCTTTTTTCTTTCTTTCTTTTTTTTTTTTTTTTTTTTTNGGTCTTATTTTTTGTTTTTTTTTTTTTTTTTTTTTTTTTTTTTGGTTTGTTTGGGTTTTTTTTGCTTTGTTTTCCTCTTTCTCTTTATCTTTTAATGGTTGGACAAAGTTTCAAGTTTGTCATAGGGTGATTTAGTCCAGTGGAAAAAAAAACACAACTGTTTAGCAATTCCATTTTGATTAGAAGGGCAAGGTGGGAACCTGTTTAGTAACCAGGAGAAATCTCAAGTTCCTGTGGGTGGCACTGTAGGTATTTGGTCATTAACTATTAACAGAACCAGGCAATGACTGTTGTGGTCCTCACACAACTGTCGGGTGGAGGTTCTTCAGCACACCTGTGATGCTCACTAGAAATGATATTCACATGAGCAAGAGGTCTTTGCTTAGTTCTTTTGGCTAACAAAGGTTATCAGTGCATCGACTATTTCCTGTGGTATTATCAGCTGCATTTTGCCTCTATGGTGATGATTGTTTTGTTTAGGTCTGGATAAATACTCTACAGTCACTTCTGAAGTGTGCTGACATCCACGAACGTTGGCATCGTGATATCCTTTATCTTTGCCTGATGTTTAGGGTTTTTTTTTTCTTTTACCTCTTTTTTTTTTTTTTTTGTGCTTGTTACATGCAGACACTTTCTCTTCCAAATATGCAATTTCCAAGGAGTAATATCATCTATCTGCTCACTGTCACAATAAATAAAAGACAAAAACACCCCCACCCTGCTCAGACTTCTGCTTGCAGCCAAACACAGATATTGATTAATTTTGGTGGGGTTTTGGGGTCATTTTGGTTGGTCAGTCAGTTGGTCAGTTGGTTGGCTTTTTTGGTTTATTTTTGTGTTTGTTGTTGTGTTGGCATATTTTTAGGAGAAATTTGCAGAGGTGTAATAAAAAGTTCTTTTCCTTTTATCCACATTTTAAATCTTTCCATTCTAGTGGATGCCACAGTTAGGAACTTTGCTATGTTATTACTCTTTTGGAAACTAAAGTAGGATCCTTTAAACTTTTGATAAAGCCTGGCTGCTGCTTGTATGTCAAGGCAGCCAATACTGAAAATACAAGACATTAGTTCTGTGACCCAGCAGTTCCTTAGTTCAGATAATCATCCTACTGCTGGATGACTGGGGATGCACTCTGGATTTACAAACATCTCAGTTCTTTCAATTAAGATGCAGCATGAATTAAATTGTGGCATTTTGTTGCATGCACTTTGGGACTATGCCTATACCATCAAATTACCACCCAGTGCATTTCTGGACTTTCCAATACAAGCATCTATATTATCAATACCTCCCACTGTTAGATACTTAGAACAGTGTCTGACTTGCTTTGGGTTTGCCCCAGTTTGAACTTTCCTAAATAGTCCTTGGAGACAGCAAATTTTTAAGCACCATTTCCAACAGGCATTTTGCATGGAGCCACTCTGTTTTCAGAGTCTGAGGTAGATGTTAGCTCCTCCCTGCCAGTTGGCCGGGAATATTCCCAAGGACATTTTAATTTATTAGTGTAGAGGTAGCCATAGGGAATCCAACCTCAGAAATGTGTCTGAGATATTTCTTCAGGTGAGATTAAAAGAAAAATCCCTCCCTCTACTTCTTCCTCTTGCTACACTCTTTACAGCTCTTTCAGCTGAAGTAGGAGAGGTGTACATAAGCAGAATGCCTTTAAAGGATACACGGAAGGTATTAAATCATTGCAATTTTTACTAGCTGTATATCTGGCCTTAGATTAAATTAAACATCGTAGTTCTGGCAGACAGAATATGAAGACTCCCTATGAATTTCCCATGAGGAAAAAAAACCCAAAAGTATCCACTGTACAGTGGCAAATATTATTGGCAAATTCTATTGCAATGTTTTACCAGAGCAGATCAGAATGAGTCATCTTTAGAGTCGGACTCTATCTCCTTATTATCTGCTTTTTGACAATACTTTTATTTCCTATGGGTTAGTCTTTTTGGGGTATGCAGTAACAGAAGGAATGAAAGGAAACGGCACACACACTGTTCTGTGTAATTCAAGCATCATGATTGAATGAAAAGTACTGTGAAATATCCTAAAATATTGCTATTGTTGTACAAGGGAAAACATCCTTTCTGCTTGTAACTGTGTTTATTATCAATTGCAAACTGCTTAAAACTGGAGTTATATTTAACTTCACACTAAATACAAGAAGAAATAAAAATTGGTTTTAAATACTTTGTTTCATTCCCTAAATAAAGCTGAAAATATTTGCAGTGGTCCAGGATACTGGACCACAGACTTCATCTGTGGTCGGGAAGCAAAGCCCACTGGCACTGTGTGCTACAAGAGTGCTGCTGGTACAGTATGTTTCCTGTCAGTGATTAACAACAAACATTGCATATTACTTCATCCTTGTCCTCTATCTCTCATTTGCAGGTATGTCTACTGTGCTTGGGTTTTTCTGTCCAAATTGATTGTAACCATGATTCCCAGTCCTACCCTCAAACTGCCTCATCATTCCTACATTCATAAAGAACATTTATATTTTTAAAAGTTGATACCTTATGAAAGTAGGTAGTAAAATACTTTCCTTTGGTAAAATTAGCACATAATTTTGCGTATACATTGAGGACAAGTCCTTTTTATGGGGAGAAATTATTTGCAGACTTGTGGTAAACAAAATTCACCACCATGCAGAACACAGTAATGGTGAAATGTGCTCACTGGTATTCAGAAAAACACCCTCCAGTGTGCTGACTTACATTATTTTGGATACACACTGGAATGATTGTACTGCTAATGCTACTTAAAAGGTCAATATTTATCACACTGTGCAATTTTCCCAATGTCTTAACTGCTTGTACAGCCCTTACTGTGACAGGATATGAGCCTTTTCAAGCTTCACTGCAATTACCCTCAGAACACCCATTGGGACAAGAAAGTTTTTATGCCATTTCAACATATCAGGATTGAAGGCACAGGAAACTAGCACAGGTGGTTAAGGCCAGATCTGCAGCAAGGTATGTTTATTTGGAGGTTGCTCCTCCCACTGCATCCCTGCTCCGGTGTTATCCTCTTACCTCTCTGCCACTAAATCACCCTGACACCAAATGAACTTGGATCAACTCTACTAGTAGGTCTGGAGCAGCTGATGGGAATATTTAGGACATATTTTCCTCCATTTTCCTCCTCACTGACCCATAAAATGCCATTTATGCATAATTGTTCTACAAATATCCTTTCTGACCAATGCATCTGGGTTTTCTTTTCACAACAGCGGGAATATGAGGGAGAAAGAAGAAGAATTTACACTCACACTTTGTCTGGACACACAGATGGGATGCAGCCAAGGCTTTATGACATAGAACACCCCTCATATCATCTTGGTCCCCCACTCATTCAAGCATTACAATCAATTTACAAAAGGACCTATGAGTATTTACCAATTTAATAAGGAAAATGAAAATTTACTGGACAGTGAATTGCACCATAACTCCAAGGGCTAGAACAGGTTGATGAAATGACACTGTGTAATATAATAAATATTCCTTGAAAATCATATGCAGAGTGATTTTTGCCTATATCTAAGCACAAATTTTGATAGAAAAATTAATAAACTTTAATCTTTTATCCTCAGATTTCTGATATATGTAATTATCTATATGCAATAAAGTCATAAATTTACAAATCATAAAGATGTGATATCTTGGGCTAACATCTCAGTATTATGGTTCTTTAACTTAAAGATAATACTAACACTTTTTCTTCTCTTCAGAACATGTCTTGGTATCCTCAATTCATGTTCAGGAGGTACTGGAAGGAGGATATGAGGGAGGTGATTCTGCCCCTCTGCTCTGGTGAGATCCCTCCTACGGTGCTCCATCCAGCTCTGGGGTCCTCAACACAGGAGAGACATGGACCTATTGGAAAGAGTCCAAAGGAGGGATTAGCAAGATGATTTGAGGGATGGAGCACCTCTCCTGTGAGGAAAGGCTGGGAGAATTGGAATTGTGCAGCCTGGAGAAGAGAAGGCTGCAGGGTAACCTAAAAGCAGCCTTCCAGTACCTGAAAAGATCCTACAAGAGAGATGGAGAGGGACTATTTACAAGGGCATAGAGTGACAGGACAAGGGGGAATGGCTTCAAGCTGACAAACAGAAGGTTTAGATTAGATATTAGGGAAAAAATTCTTTACTCTAGGGGTGGCAAGGCACTAGAAGATGTTGCCCAAAGAAGTTGTGGATGTCCCATCGCTGGAAGTGTTCAAGGCCACATTGGATGAGGACTAGTGAAAGGTGTCCCAGCCAATGGCAGGGGAGTTAGAACTAGATGACCTTTAAGGTCTCTTCCAACCCAAACCATTCCAATATTCCATAGAACAGGCTCCCTAGGGAAGTGGTCATGGCATCAAACCAGTCAGAACTCAAGGAGAAACTGGACAATGCTTTTGGCCATGTGGTTTATTTTTGGTAGGTTATAAGTCCCTTGAAACTTAAGATATTCTATGATTCTATGCTTTCTCTTAATCAGCAGACATCCCAGGAAAACACTAGTAAGGACTTTTATTATATCTGTTTTTCTCTAATTGTTACGATAATTATGAAGAAAAAATGATGTTGAGAAGTACTACTACTAGTAGTAAAACTACTGCTACTTCTACTACTAATAGACTTAAGAATAGGAAAGAAAGTAATCTGGACAGCTTTACACCCATTAATTTGACTGCCACATTATCCAGGAGTAAGAAGATATTTTAAGAGGAAGAATAATTAAATATATGGAAGTAAATGGGAAATAGGATAAAATGTCACATGGATTCACCAAAGATAGATCACATTAGCCTCAGCAGATATTTCTTTTTGATGAGTTAATTGATTTTCTAGATAAAGGAAAGGCAGTAGGTTTAATCTAACTGGACTTCAGTAAATCATTTGACATATTGCCACATGGGAAATCATTGTTTAAAATGAAGAAGACACAGATTAGTATAAGAATTAGATGCAAACAAATGGAACAACATAAGAGGGTAGTGAAAAAATATTATTGACTTTTGCAGGTTAGGAATAACTTAAAAGTTGAGTCAAGTAGTATTCTTGAGGTTTTCCCAGAACTAATGCTTAAGAAATTGATCATAATATCTTTATTACTGATCTTGGCACAAGTCTGCTGCTAATGCACAGTGTTAGAAGCCGTTGTTGGTAAAAGGAGCTTGAAGACTGTACTGAAAGATATAAGAAGTATTTATTGTAAATTTTGTACAAGGTGCCAGAGAGTGCACTTAGTTTAACAGGAAAAACTTCTTCTGTAAGGTGGTGAACCATCAACTAGAAAACACAGAAGAGGTAAGTCACCTTGGAATTCTGATCAATCATGGGAAAATTATTTGAAAATGAAATAATGCCATATAACATAATAAGTTTATCTAGGAAAAAAAAGAAAAAACTGATATCAGTGTTTCAGGCACTACTGAGTGTTCATCTAGAACATTGTTCAGATTCTTAGGCACTTGCCTTGAAGGAAGAGGCAGTGACACTGGAAGAGGAGTTACTGACTAAACCAAAGATATTCATCCTGCAGGTGATATAACAGTCTTTATACACAAGGAAGATTCTGAAAAGAAAGGAAAATAAATCACATCCACTCGGTATGTATAAAATAATGTAAGAGTTTGATTATGTTATGAAATTGATGATATGATATTATGCCTGTGACACCAAGGGACCATACCACTTGAGCCAAAAACTTCCATCATTCCAATGTTCTTAGATCCAAAACCAGAATAAATGGCTTCTCCTTCTACTGGTATAATAAAGTCTTTAAATGACAGAAAATAAAATATCTCAAGCATGCACACACATACACAAACAGATTTTCTGGTGCACATACATAAATTTATTTCCAATTTGAGAAGGTTCTTTTGGTCCAGGAATCTTGTTGCCATCACTACTACTCACTCAGTGTTTGTAATATATATTCTAATAAACTGAGGGCTCCCTGTCACATACTATGGTCTTGTTCTTCCCTGCACAATAGAGCAAAAGAAGATTTGTCTCCTTATAATCACTTACATAAAAAGAAATACATATTCCATTTCAAATTATTTAAGTCCATGTGTTGCAGATGTAGCCTGGTGTAATAGTTGTTATGCAGTCATTTTTATAAATAAGTTGTACATTACCATCTTTAGGAAAAGACAAAGGGGCAATTGGGAACAATCAGTCAGCATCACTTCTGTCCCTAGAAAAATCATTGAGCAAATGCTCTTTTAACACATTTCTGGGCAGATGGAGGAGAAGAAGGTTACAGGGAACAGTCAGAATGGATTTCTCAAGGGTTAAAAATACTTGAACAACCTGACTGTCTTCTATTCTACAGTAAATTACTGTATTTGTGGATAAAGTGAGAAAAGTATTATTTGTCTGGACTTGGGCAAGTTTTTATCAATGACTTGGTGTTACAACTCACCCATGAAAGTGCGTATAACTCATGTTCTTGTCAATAGATCCCTTGGGGCAGATTAGAGTGAAACAAAACAGAATTATCATTTTCTGGTAAATATATTTATATGAAGTGTTTATTTTCACAGAATCACAGAATCACCAGGTTGGAAGAGACCTTCAAGATCACCGAATCCAACCCATGCCCTAACACTACTTCAACTAAACCATGGCACTGAGTGCCACATCCAATCTTTTTTTAAACATATCCAGGGATGGTGACTCCACCACCTCCCCAGGCAGATGATTCCAAAACTTTATCATTCTTTCAGTAAAAAACTTTTTCCTAACATCCGACCTGAATTTCCCTTGGCGCAGCTTGAGACTGTGTCCTCTCATTCTGTCAGTTGTTGCCTGGAAAAAGAGACCAACCCCCACCTGACCACAACCACTTTTCAGGAAGTTGTAGAGAGTGATAAGGTCACCTCTGAGTCTTCTTTTCTCCAGGCTAAACAACCCCAGCTCCCTCAGTCAGTCCTCATAGGGATTACGTTCCAAGTCCTTATAGTGGGTTTGATTCGATAACCGGGCAGAAACACCAATTAAGTGTAGTGGTTAAGCTCACAATCCATTGCTTACTTATTTTCCTTCTGTAAGATAAGGATCAGGAGAAAGCAAAGCAGGCCCCAACTTTTAAGAATATAAAGAAAGCTTTATTAACAGAACTAAAAGAAAAAATAATAAGAGTCAAAATCAACCTTCAGAACATTTCTCCTCCCCCCACCTCTTCTCTCTTTTCCCACAGATAATGTAAAGGGACAAAACTTGGGATTTTTCAGTCAGTTTACCACCTCTGTAATAGTCTTTCTTCAGTTTACTTAGGGAGAGGAGTCTCCCACGCATCAGCCATGGAGAGCTCTCCACGAGAAACAGTTCTCTCCTGCCTTCAATGTCACAGCAAAGTCAGCTGCTGTGGAATGGTTCTCTGCTCGCAGGGTGAAAAGTCCCTTTGCTCAACTTACAGATTTTCCCACAACTGTTTCAGCTGTCTTTAGCTAATGGGGTACCATTTTAAGGATGAGCTGTTCAAAAGCAAAGGTTCTCTTCATCCATTTCTGTAATCATCTTCATCTCTAGGAACAGAGGTCTTCTTCTCTGGGGCAAGAGTCTTCATTTCATCGCTCTCATCTCTCTCTGTTCAAACTTCTTATTAGATCACAGCTCCTTCAACAATTACTAGTTTCACCACAGATAGCTCTGCTCATGGTTGTGGTTTGAATGCTCTACCTGCCATGCTTTCCATGAACTACCGTGTGTCTCAGGGTATTCTGATGTTTCATAGTCCAACACCATAGCCTTACAAAAGAATTTCAGCTTCTAGGTTTAAGGCATCTCCTCTTTCTCCTCTCTCTGGGTTTCAGCTACTTCTTCTTCTCTGACTTTGGTGTCTCTGGTATTTTCTTTACGTGCCTTCAGCTTTTCCTTTCCTCTGACTCGAGACAGGATTGATGTCTGTAGGTTTCATCTGTTCTAGGGAAACTTACAGTGCTGAAGGGATTAATCTTACCCGGGCCTTGCAGCTGGAATTTGTCTCTCACTGTTGGTCCCGTGATCTCTGCCGGGTGGTGGCCAGAGCTATCAAGGTGTAGGATTCCATTTCAGCAGCCGCACTGGGGGGGCTGCTCTAATGGAGCAGGAGCAGCTGAGATTTTTAGCCGAGCCAGGGGGCTGGCCCACACGGAGCAGGGCCACAGCCCGGCCCTGCTGGGCCGCCTGGGCAGGGCCCCGCCCAGCCCTACCAGGCCACGCCGGTCCCTCCAGTTACCTGTCCAAAAGACAGAAGTAAGAGAGCTTTCCCGGGGTTTGTTCATACTTAAATGTGGTTCATAGAGGCGTGACAAGCTGTTAAAGTGGCTTAACAGAGTTGTCAATATTAAAACTAGCCAGCTGATTGGTTTTGTTGGATCTGAAGGAAGCTGTCAGCAGCTCTTCACAAAAGAACACTTCCGTAGCTGGTGGATATCTTGTAAAGTAAAAAACAAGTTATGCTTAACCATGACAGGCCTTCACCAGCCTTGTTGCCCTCCTCTGGACACGTTCAAGCATCTCAACGTCCTTCCTGAACCGAGGGTCCCAGAACTGGGCACGATGCTCAAGGTGCGGCCTCACCAGTGCCAAGCACAGGGGAAGAATGACTTCCCTGGTCCTGCTGGCCACACTATTCCTGATACAGGCCAGGATGCCATTGGCCTTCTTGGCCACCACACTGCTGGCTGATGTTCAGTCGGCTGTCGACCAGTACCTCCAGGTCCCTTTCTCCCTGGGCACTGTCCAGCCACTCTGTCCCCAGCCTGTAGCACTGCAGGGGGTTGTTGTGGCTAAAGTGCAGAACTTGGCACTAGGACTTGTTAAACTTCACGTTGTTGGACTCGGCCCATCTATCCAGGCTGTCCAGGCCCCTTTGCAGAGTCCTCCTACCCTCCAACAGATTGACACAGGCTCCCAGCTTGGTGTCATCTGCAAATATACTGATGGTAGACTCAATCCCCTCATCCAGATCATCAATGAAGATATTAAACAGGACTGGCCCCAGCACAGATCCCTGAGGGACACCACTAGTGACTGGCCACCAACTGGATGCAGTGCCGTTCACCACCACTCTGTGGGCCCGGCCATCCACCCAGTTTTTAACCCAGCGAAGAGTGTACCTGTCCAAGGCGTGGGCTGCCAGCTTTTCCAGGAGTTTGCTGTGGGAGACAGTGTTAAAGGTTTTCTGAAGTCCAAATAGGCAACATCCACAGCCTTTCCCGCATCCACCAAGCGGGTTACCTGGTCGTTAAAGGAGATCAGGTTGGTCAAACATGACCTACCCCTCCTAAACCCATGCTGGCTGGGTCTGATCCCCCAGCCATCCTGTAGATGCTGTGTGCTGGCACTCAAAATAGACTGTTCCATTACCTTACCAGGTACCAAGGTGAGACTGACTGGCCTATGATTTCCAGCATCCTTCTTCCTACCCTTCTTGTGAATGGGTGTCACATTGACCAGCTTCCAGTCATCTGGAACCTCACCAGTGAGCCAGGACTGTTGGTAAACAACGAAGAGCAGCTTCGCAAGCTCATCTGCCAACTCCGTCATTACCCTGGGATGGATCCCCACTGGTCCCACAGATTTATGAACTTCCAAGCAGATCAATAGTTCTCTGACTGCTTCCTCCTGGATAACAGGGGGACCATCCTGCTCCCTGACACCATCTACCAGCCCAGGAGGACAGTTGTCCTAAGGACAAACCATCTTCCTGCTAAAGACTGAGGCAAAGAAGGTGTTACATACCTCTGCCTTCTCCTCATCTGTAGTCACAAAATTCCCTCCTGCATCCAGTAGAGAACTGAGGTTGCTCTTACCCTTCCTTTTGCCATTAATATATTTGTAAAAACATTTTTTATTATCCTTCACAAAAGTTGCCAAATTAAGTTTTAACTGAGCTTTGGCCTCTCTAATTTTTTTTTCTGCGTGCCCTAACAACCCCCTTAAAGATTTCCTGAGATACCTGACCCTCCTTCAAAAGATGATACATTATCTTTTTATTCTTTAGTTCCTTCAAAAGCTCCTTGCCTATCCAGGCTGGACATTTGCCTCGTTGACTCATCTTTTGGCACACAGGGACAATTTAGAACAGTTTGGTTGCAATGGAAGGGAGGTATGTAGTCATTTTGATTATTATCTATAGAAATATAACAATATGAAAATATGTCAATCTCACCTGATTTATGGCCAGACTTTGAAATATCTGTAGCTGTAGTCCACTTGCTGCGTTTAGAAGAATAAAATTTGGTTAACTCAGGGCAGTGAGTGGGAGAAACAACAAAAATTCTAAAGAGGTTCAATAACAAACCAGTCATTAACCCACAGAAAGCAAACATCTTTTTCCCCGGTGCCTGGAAAAGAAAAACTCCTTGCAGTCACAGAACGTGGGGACCTGCTGCACAGAAAAGACCCCATGGAGACAGATGGACAGCGAGCTGCACAACCCAGCAGGGCACCACAGCAGCAACAGAGGCCACCAACACCCTGGGCTACATGAGCATGGACACAGCCAGGAGATGAGAGAAGTGATTGTCCTCTTCTCATGTCTCAGACCAGATCTGCATCCACTTTAGGGTATTATAATAAAAGAAAGCCATTGATAAACTGCAGTTAGTCCAGTGGGGGACCACCAAAATGGTCAGTGGCTGGAGCACTTGCTGTACTACTGAGGCTGAGGGAGCTGGTCTTGTTCACTCCAACTAAAAGTTTTCAAGAGAGGGTCAGCATTGGAACAGGCTGCCTGTGGAGGCTCTGCAGTCTCTGTCCTTGGAGGATTTCAAGACTGACTGGTTAAAGATCTGAGCAGACTTTCTGAGCACCACACCTGATCCTGCTTTCAGCAAAAGGTTGGACTGCAGACACCCTGAAGTCCAATGCAGATGATCCTGTGACTCTTTATAACTGAAAATCTTAACCATTAAATGTTTCATACATCCACACCAAGGTAGCTATAGAAGAAGAAGAAATTCATATTGTTAGGAGTCAGACAAAAGATGAGGGAGAGCTGCAATAAAGAATGATCAAAAAAAGCAGCTCTGTGTTCATACATATTGGTTTGCAGCTAGTTCTGGGATTTCTGCCCTGTGTTCCAACATAGTATGATGGACAAACTTGACAAGCAGAGCTTTAGCTCCATAAGTCAAGAAACCTGGTTTCTTGATTGTCCTGCATGTTCCAAATTCAGATATGTGAACCTCATGTAAGACACCATAAATTTAAAACAAGTGTTTTGCACAAGTTTGAGTGGATGTAAATCACTTCCTAGTCCCCAGGCAAAAACTGAAAGAGGACCAAAGAATAGGCTCATGGCTTTGCTTCCAAGCAACAAGAGATATTTAAAAATAGAATTGCAATAAACAAACTTCAGATACTACTTAATGGAGTTGTGAGTTTCCCCAACCATTTTTTTAACCAACCAGATTAATTTTGTTCCTTTTTTTCATTAAATATATTACTTTAGAATGTGAGTTCCTTTGCCAATTTCCAGCCTGTGGAGAATTTTAATGACTGAGTCATAAACCACACCAAAAATGGGATATGTAATGGAAATAGAAAGGGACCTTTAACTAGAGCACGTGGTGTGTTATACTGCAATAATAATAAACAATAATAGTAATGTTAATAAAAATAATACAGTTTTATGTGTACCCATAAAAGGCCATTTATGTGATCACTGTACTAATATTTAAAATTCCAAGGTACTGCATTTTTCACAATTATTATTGTTATAGGCTTTATAGAATTTTCCAAAGCCTTTTTACCTCAATGTGTTGTGGCTTAAGGATATGCACTGGCAGACCTCTGGTCCTCAGACTATTGATTAGTTAAAAGGGCTCTTTCTTCCTAAAACTTTTTTGACATTTCCACTATGCATATTTTTTTTACATATACCCCTTAATAAGAAACTAAAAGGTTCAAAGTTCCAGGAAGTTCTGAAAATTCCTCAAATACAAATAAATGGAAGAAACCTATTCAATAAATTATGAACCTAAAAAAAAATCAGTTAATATTCACTATCAAAAAGGCAATTTCTTATAAAGTAGTTTCTGCATGTCCCCAGGCCATAAACTTACTCCCTGGCTTCCACTGTGTGGAAGTTTCAATTAGAATTTCATGTTGAAAAGTACGTTAACACCTTCTTATATATATTTTGGTAATGTCTGTTTAACTCGGGCTGTCACAACTTGGAATGGATATTTTTTTTTCTTTTCCAATAAACCAGTCAAAAAAAGGTGGTAAGATATTGAATGGTTCATAAATATATAATGTTTCCCATTTGTTATATTCTGCAATCAGAGGCAGCAGCTTTAAACTTGCATATCAGTGCATAATTCCACAAACTTAAAAAATTGATCTGCCAATGTCTCCCCTCAAGCAATCTTTTAATTAAATGAACTTCACTCACCTTACCTCTAAACTCCATAGGTTGGTTTTATACGGAGATTTGATTCATTTTTCAGTGAAGTTTTTTCTTGGTTTTAAACTGTAAAGGTTGTTTAGTAAACAAGTGTTTAATAATGTATAGAAGGTGACTGAACATAGATCAATGCCAATTATTTATTCACAATAGAAAACTTGGAATGAGGTTCTTTTGTATGCTTGCCAACCAAAGCAGAAGTAGGCTGGGTTCTCAGTCACAGTAAATGAAATTGAGCTTTTAATTTGTAGGAAACTGTGCTGATTTAGATCAGCTAGAGCTCTGCTTTAAGAATATTTTTTCCCCCATATTCTTACACAAAAATGGAATTTGTAATAATGGCAGTTCTGTTTAACTGTATCATTAAGTTAGTACATGGTTCAACACAGAAAGTCATGATAGTATCAATAAGAACCTAAAATATTTTGGAACACTTGCTATTAGTTTTTGAAAAAAAATTCTGATCAAGTGCACTTAACAGTTCAGAATACAAAAATACAGGTTGAACTTTATGTAAAATGAGTGGCAAGTGTGTAGTTCCAGTTGGCCAGGATACAGATCCTCATTGCAAATGTAGCAGTTGTATAGATTTGAATTTAAAAAAGCTGCAAGGGCATGGTCCAATGCAGGAACATTGGACAAGGCCAGAAGAGAAAACGTGTGAATCCCACAGGCTGCTGTAGACATGCCTGCCTGCAGCCGCACCACAGCCCCTGGGCTGCAGGAGCACGCAGGGCTGTGAGGAGTGAAAGGAGATGCACATTGGCGGGGTACAAAAGAGGAGCTCCATTCCTTGTCTGCACCCAGGCTGCTGCTGATCCTCCCACTGCCAGGATGTCTTCGGTTAAACTACAACCCTGGAGAGCCCTGGGGCTTCACCACCTTATGGGGTAGGGTAGAACACGTAGGAAAGCTAAGAGTGCTTTAGCTTTTCCTTATGTAAGCTACAGTCTGCTGCCAAGAGGAGAACAGGAATTCCAGCTGATTTCACACCTCACCTGTTCCTTACTGTCCTTTTTCTGCTGTCATCAAACTGGTCTGTATGAAGAACATCAAGCGTGGAAGAAGACCATTGTACTTTTGTTCTCTGCTGACATTTTGAGACCCTGTGTAGGAAAATCTTCCATGGGTAAAGCTGGAAGACAACATCAACAACTGTATTTCTCTTCCTCATGTATATTTTAATGTTACCTTAAGTTTCATGACAATCCAAAGTATATTTATGTTTATAAGCATCCCACATGCTTGTAAATTGGTGCAGCAAAAGCTAAATGCACCTGCCAGTGGTTTTCAACACCCATAGTAAATATTGCTCTATTTCCCCTTCCACTCCCCAAAAGTCTTTGCTTCTAAACCATTTGCAGTACTGCTAAGGAATCATAACTGCAGCACCAGACATTACATGACAGCTGTTTGAACAGAAATACTAATTGCTTTCATATTTAATTAGCTATTGTTTAAATTAAAAATACCAACAAAACAGTCACAGCAGGCTCATTTTAACAGGAGGTTTATTGGTCCAGGCAGTAGCTCAAAGAGCAGCAGGCATTGGATTCACGCACCAGCTCTCTTTAGTCCTGAGAAACTGCCAGTGCATTCCTCACTCAACAGCTGCTGGTTCATCCCACTGGCCCAGCCTTCTTCCTAATGGTTTTCCATCTCCTGAAAAGGCAGAAACAGAGATGTGTCATCCAAGGCAATAGGGAATTCTGTCACCTATCCTTAGCTATTAATGATGCAGGTGCCTACAACCCCTTTATTGAAAATGGGGAGTAAGAGCCCCATTCATGCATCTGAAGACTATTGTACTTTGGTGCCAGAGTGTACCATGTCCACACTGCTCAGGGCTGCCCACTTTATCACAAACAGTCTGCTTTCACGCATTTGAGCACTTGGCCCTAGAAGATCATGATTATCTTTGTGATTTTTTCCTAATTCAAAATGACTGAAATGACAGGGTGGCTGGGTCACAAGGAGTGGTGTTTTATTATCAGGAGGATAATGATCTGTGCTCTGCAATCTGCAAAGTGAGCTCGAGTTGTGATACCTGTCCTCTTGGACTCGAGAGCTGTGTCCCCCACAATCACTTATTGCACATTCACATTAGTCACATTCACAATATGAAATTGTCTTATATGAAATTTTCTTTCCCATCCCCAGATTGACCTTGGGTCCTCTTGGAAAGCAACAAGCTCAGGTGAAAGGATATTCAACTGGTTTATATGAAGAAGGAAATGGGTTCTCAAAGCAATGAGGAAACATGAGTTATCTGATCATGTAATTGTAGTTGAAGAGAGTAATCTAGGTTAGGTGCAAATACCTTTGCTGTGGAAATCCAAAGTTTGGCAGGATGAGTATCAAGGATTGTGCCACATGAAAGACTGGTGTCAAAGGCTGTCACTCCCGGACATGTTCAATATTGGCCCCACTCCCTCTGTGTCAGATGGGAACACTGGAAGCCTCATTCCAGGCAACCGGTTGCATAGCTGGAACCAACGCAGTGCAGGGACAGAGTACTGTGTAGTGCACAGTCTGGATGCCCCAGTGGCAGGTCCGCCTAGGAGATTCACAGTTGTTTCCCTGAATGTGGAGATTCTGGGATGTTATGTTTAGATAATATTTTTATGTTATTATTATGTTTAGATAATATTGCTTCAGATATTAACAAATGGCAGTTGAGGCATTTTTCAATGGAATATGGTGCTGCTACCCAATGACTGTCACTCCCGTCTTCCCCCTGGTGACATCTACAGTAGTTGCTAATACCCTTCAAACTGCTTTGCTGGTTGCATGACCATTCACCTCAGTGATTCTCAAAGATGCTGGCAAGTATACTGCAGGTACAACTATTTTCTTAAATAAATATTTGTGTGGATTTTCATGTGAGATTCACTTTCTGCTCATATTCGTGAAAAGAAAATTGTCTCACCCAAATATACATGAAAATCAAATATTTAACTGTTGCAAACACTGCCAAGGACAATTTTGTTTAAAATGTGTGCAAATATTCATGACAAATGTTTTGTGATATTCAGCTCTGAATAATTAACAATGCTTAAATTGCAACACATGTAACAAAACCTATTAGTTCTAATAAGTCAGTACAGTGGAATTAATCAGGTTTTCATTTAAGCAAATGTATTACAAACTAAATTGTTTCATAAGCTGTCAAATGCACAGAAGCACAAAAGTTTGCATCCATTTTTAACTATCAAGAACCAGGTTGGTATGTGGCCTTCAGGCTTGGTTCAGTTTCTGACTGGGAGCCCAGCTCACACATGGGGGCAGTGGTGCTCGGAAAGGGATTTGTAGTGAGATCCCTCACAACTGACCTCAGCTATCTGAAAAATACAGGTGGGAATTATTTGTCCCAAGCTTCCTGTAAAATCAGGGGATGCTGTGGAAGCTCACTCTTACCCAGGACAAGCACCTATGACAGATGGAATGAATTGCAGTCTGGAGGTTCCTGTCACTCTCCATTAACCATAAGGGGAGCCTTAGCAGATTGTTTAGGCTAGGCACCTACAAGATAGATAGAATTAGGTGATATGAATCTCTTCAATTACAGATCCCAAACAACAAATTTGGATTAGGTGAAATGAACTCACCTCTACTTGGCATTTTCTGGAGACTGAATTGCATGTCTTACTGAAAAGAGTTTTCATTACAAAACCCTGATTTGCTCATTATGTGCCATATTTCTTTGCCTGCAAAAATATGACAAACCTTGCCTTCATGATCTTATTATGAAGGTCAAAATAAGTAATGATGTGTTTATTCAAATCTGACTTTTTAACTGAAATATGTGCAGAAGTATTGGAAAGTTTTCTTTCAATAAACAAGTTTCTAGACTTCTTCATGGGTGAAAAAAATAATGAAAATATCTCCCAAGTGTGTCTGAATACTCAAAGTAAAAAAAAAAGGAAAATAGGAAAAAATAAAGGTATCATAAATTTTACCATTCTCATGATCTCTAAGACATGCTTATGATTTTTGGGGACCCAACCCATGAAGTTTTAGCACTTTTGGTTGGGATTATCAAGATGAAAATATCCTTCCCTTCCTCGTTGGCGTTCGTGAGGATGCATTTGTTTTCCTGAGGCAAAATATGTGTGCATTATATTATTCATTTTAAAAGTGTAGTAGGCAGAATCAAGGAAATGCTGTGGCACTGATGCATGACTTCATGCTGAATGGAATGCTGGATGCATGCAATGGAAGCCTTCACACAATCCATGAACACAGCACATGATGGAAAGCAAATGCAAAACAATTTTCCTATGCTGCATTAACATTATTGTGTGAATGTTCCATTTGGGAATGCAAACATGAATACAAAACAAACTCTTCTCTATTCTGTCCACAAGCACCATGTTTGCTGAAATATACATTACTTTTCAAGAGAAAAAAAAAAAAACATGATTCTGGAGAAAACCAGTGTGGAAACAAGATCCTTGTGCGCTTTCGGGGGAAAGCCTGTTCCCCTGCGAATTAGAATCTGCAAGGTGCAGGATGATGCACGGATTCCCAGCTACTGCTTCATGAAAGGCTCTGGCAGGATCTAGATTTCAGTTCACACTGGAAAGTCGAGTGCTGTAGGGGTGGTCCTGGCAACGCCAGCCCAGCCATGCCTACCCTAGCTCGAGATGCCAGACACCGAGCACCTTGCATAACTTGCACAGCAGCCTCTGTCGTGGCACACCAGGAGCACAGGCAGCCACATTGTCTCACTAAACAAAGCACAAGCTGTGGCTTCTCCTTAGCATGATTCCTAAAGAGACATAGTAAGATATAATGCAACTATGGATAGATGTGGATTTCATTGCAATAAATTCATCCAGTTTTCAATTTCAAACACAAAATTTTCTGGTTTCTGGTTTCTGGTTTAAAATAGTATGACAGACGTGTTCAGATGCTATATACCAATGAGGTTCACCTGCACACCTGAAAGGGTGAGTTGGAGACCTACACTTTTACAAATATCCTGCATAATTTTGGTGTTACGGAAAACTTTAAAATGTCTTCAAGTTTGTTTTTCTTTAATTAAGTTCAAAATTTGCCATCAGCAAGATTTCAACTCAGTGTACTGTTAACTAATTTGTTTTTCATCAAGTTCTTTATTAACAAAGAAATCCCTTGATTATTACACTTCTCTGACTTCTTGATAATCTCCCTTGCAACCAGTCACATAATGCCTGAATACTTTCCACTGAAATATTATTGAGCCAAAAAAGCTGATGGGCCCTGTAATTAACTTCCAAATAATATGAAAGAAATAGGATGTTGCAAATACTAGGAGTCAGAAATGGAGTAGTGCCTGGTTTGAGAGGCCCATGGCACCGAGCGCAGCCTTTGAGCTGAGGCTCACCTCCGTTTCAGTCCTGTTCTTCATCCTTCCTAACAGCTGCTACATTTTCAGTGCAATGCAATTTACATTTTATAGTGCTTTTCCTGACTGCACTCCAGGATACTTAGCACATTCAAATGACCACAAGCTATTCAGCCCTGATGGGCAAGATGAAGCACAGTGATGCCTCCTCAAACTCACTTCCTTTCCAATTACAAAAATAAATTAGCTGAACCTAACAGCACAAACCTGAGAAATGGATATTGCAAAGAAGAGAGTACCTTCAAGCTGGGCTGAGAGTGATAATAATCAAGCCCATAATTAAGAGTAGAAATATGCTTCAGTATTAAACAGCCACTGCTTCATTTGCAGTTGATAGGAAGAGAGCAAACTCATTACAACAGCAATGTAAGGCTTTTCGTACAAGTGCCATAAAAAAGACATTGCAAATATAAGTTAATTAGCCATATAACGTGTCTTGATGACAAGAACTTCCTGTCATAATCCTTTTTATGGAGAGATAAGAAAAATCAGAACTTGCTCAAAAGTGGAAAAGTAGCTGCACAATGAGGAATATAAATCAGGATTTCTGCTTTAACATGAAGCCACAATGGTTCGTTGCCCCAAATACACTCTGTAAAAGCATAGATGTCCTCAACAATTTGGGGAATAAAATTTGTTTTAAGTAGCACTTAAAATGTGTTTCAAGTGACAGCCACAGAACCTCTTCGCAGACCACACGTAATTTCTTTGCCTTCAGAGATGGGGTAGAAACCTGTGAAAGGAGCCCGAATATTCATCTTGTGCCACTTGCTCCAGTCTCCTGAGATCACTCTGTGTATGTGTATTGAGAGCTGGAGAGAAAATGTAAGAAGCCTGAAGGACAGGTAACTCAGGAGAAGCAAAACTCCCACTGATGGTACCCAGCAGTAACCTCTAAAAATATTCTGGATGCGAAACATCTCATTTCTTCAGGAGTTCATGACAACTGAACTTCACAGAGAGGGATTTATTTAACCAATAGATGTAACCACAAGTACTTTTTTTACTGTTCCAGAGTCTCTTTCTTTAGCTTTCATCTCTCCTTCTTTGGAAAAATTAGACCCAGGAAACAGTATTAAATATAAAATGAAAGCCCAAGGCACAGGTTCAAATACAAACTGGAACTAGGTAATATTTAAGGTTATTTCTTTTGTCTGCTTTTAACATTTTCTGCCTTACCCAGCAGACTATGTTCCTTTTAAAGCTGAGATTTTGAAAATGAAAATGCAAAGTTTCCCCTTTTCAAAACATGGATGACATTTCAAAAGTCCTTCCTTCATAGCTCCTTCTCTATTTTTTAAAGCAAACAAAGCTGCTATAAAAAAAAGTTTAAAAAGTGAAATTTAAGAGAAAAGAGAGAGAAAAATATAGAGGCATAAACTTCTCTTCCATTTCTGACCAGTTTTGAACTTCTTGTTCATATTTCCCATACTATGTCAAAATGAGCAGCTGGTAACATTTGTTATTAAGAACAGGTTAGAGATGGATCATAACTTACTTGCTGTGCTCCAGAATATGTTATGGACATGCAAAAATGCTCTGATTCAGACTTAAAATTTTACTTCCCACAAAGGATTCTGACTTGTAACATCTGATTCCCCAGCAAAGTTTCCTATCTGTCAGAAGTAATTAAACATGACCGTAATCCATTAGTGTTGGGACAGAATCTTCTAATACGTATTGTAAGTAGAAGACTTTCTGTTTCTTGCTAGATTTCCCTATTTACCTGCTTTCTAAACTATCTACTTAATTAAAAGTAGCTCTCTATCTAATCAAGCTTTCAGTAGAAAATTGTCATTTTTACAAATCAGAAAGAAATGCTAAATGGAAGTGATTTCCTTAACTTCAGTAAGCAATCACTAAACCTTTGGTGGAATCAGCAAACTTTTGAATGACTAATCTGAGATTCTTGAAGTCCTGTAAACACCTTTAATACTTCACTAGAGAGAAAAAAAAAAGCATACTAAATGAGCCTGAAGATTTTAGGTACTATTCAGGTAGATATTATCTATGTAATAGGTTACATAGTAGGTTAATAACATGACTGCTAATCACTATTTCAGTTAATGCAAGTCACAAAAGGCAATGAATTTGCAGACTATAAAATAAACATTTGCAGAGCCTGATCTCTACCTGGATCTAGAGCGTGTAAATAATCCCTTATCCTCATAATCACTGGAGTTCACCAAAGGGTACCAAGGGAAATGAAATGGGAATGGGAATGAAACTCATCTATTGATGTGACTCTGATTTGAGAATAGGGAGCTCAAGCAGTAACCTATTCTGCTGAAGCAGAACTGTAAAGTGTCATAGTTCTGAGCAGAGCTCTGGAGGTGCACCAAGCATAGCTAGGCATACTCTCCAAAAAATTAACAGCACAGCAGCCTCCTTAGAGGGAAATTACCCTCTGTGTTTCCTGGGGTAAACAACAGTTTCCAGAACCTGCATATTATCCATTCATTTCACTGCCATTGACTTCTTCAAACTTCTGTTTCCTCTGTTTCACATTCATTCCTTCCAACTCTTTGTATTTTCGACTTCTCCATTTCCTGCTCTTCTTTACTCTTTCATGTTCTATTTTGCTCAGAGCTCAAAGAGAGAGTTCAGAAAACTTTCAGTAGGACACCTGTGAGAGGATGCTGGTCTGTCAGGAGCGGCTTATTATCTTTCAACCCTGCATGACACAGACCGTGAATGCAGAGCACTCGAGCTCAGGAACACTGTGCACAGGATTGTATCATTGTAACATCAGTTCATTTTGCAGTGACAAGGATCCTTAAGATAAGGGTTTAAAACTTCCTTAAAGCCAAACAATATAGGTACCTGTTTCAATGAAATTGAGGCTTATTTCTAAGCCTCTTATAATCCTTCTCATTTCTCATGATCTCCTCTTCCTTCATCTTTCAATCTCTTTCAACAGCCTTGCATATGAGAGCACAATAACAATGCTCTGACACCTATCTTGGTAGATGAAAAACATGGTGAAAGCAGGGTATGCACATGTGCAGTTTACTCCTAATATTAAGCTATTAGAGCATTCTGGGAAAAAAGTAATTATGAAATTATTGTTCTGCTATCAGCTGTATGGTCAGGTTTTTAAGGTGTGTAATAATATCCCTAGGTATGGGTTGTAATATGAGAAAGAATATTTGAATTTAGCAGCAAAGCTTAATGGAACAAACCATCAAAATAAAGATTTTAAAAAATCTTTTCATGCTTTGTTTATTTAGTCTGCAATATCTTTATTCATGTGTTCATAGTGTGAAGTTAGTACATAGGATGAAATATCAAAGAAGATGGAAGTCTATCACAGGCAGACTTCATCTAACTTCAGTTTTTTAATTAATGTAAAAATTCTCTGTTTTGTTTTGTTTTGTTTTGTTTTGTTTTGTTTTTTGTTTTGTTTTGTTTGAATATAGGGGCCACTTATACCAGTATTGCTCATGCAGAGTAACATCTTACCACTCAAAATGCCTAGAAAACAGTACATTTAAAGGCTTTTGCAGTCGCTCATCATCATAGTGCCCAAAGGAAGGATTCAAATCAATATTAAGGCACTTCAGTTTAAGTGTTTGCCTGTGTACTTGTGTGTCTAGTTATCTAAAGAGGAAGTGTCCTGGACACCCCACAACAGAACAAGCCTCCCACTGGCTGTCCGTGTTTGTAACTGAGTCCCAGCACAGGCTTTTAAGCCCCTGATGCAGGCAGATCTGGAGAACACTGAGTGAAAACTAAAGGATTACTCTTGACCAGCAGCAAGTGTCCAGTTCTATTGCACACATAGGCATCTGGTATCATTTGAGAAGCTTGGAGGTGCTCTTCCTGACTCAGGGTGGTGTCTTGCACAGCCCTCTGTGATCTCTGCCTGCCCCACAGGGTTGTCTTAGACTATATGGGCAGCTCAACTGACACCAGATGCATCTGTGTGACTGAAGTGACTCCTGGATGTCCACCATGTGGAGAGCTGAACCACTGCCTGACAGACTCAAGGGTGTCTGAGCTGCTGTTAGCCCACACCAGGGCTTTCCCCAGCATGTAGTCACACTTACTGTGTGGAAGAGGCTACATGGAAATAATCAGTTCTGACAGCTGGCCTCAAGGCCAGGAAACAGTCCCAGAATCTTCTGTGTTGCGTCGTATAGGCATGGTCTTACTGGGTAGGCTGTTATTTTCAGTCCTTTTGATTTATAGTGCCTCTCTTGCACAAACAAGGTTGAGACAAGTTCATGCTCACGAAGATTTCTTGGGAGGCTCTGGACCTGGTGTCATTCATCAGTTCTAAGGCTGAAATTTACTTTTTGAGAAAATAAAAAATCAAGAGTAAAGAAAGAGAGAAAGAAAGAGGAGGAGAAACAGTTAGGGTTCCCAGATGAGCATCTTCTCCTGGGTTCCTGCTCAGTGCAGTGGCTGTCCCTGAAATATTTTGCCACAGTAACAGTATATTTTTCACCAGGACCCATTTGAGTCTCCATTGTTTGCTCCTGCTCATGATGCTGAAGCTCATTTTGTTTGGCAACAGAGGCTAAATTCTGAATGACTGCTAAGCTTAATTCTTCTGTGTTATTAGAGTCCCTAAAGTAGCTCAAAAGCTACAACCAAACAGAGGAAAAGGACATAAAGAAGGGATGATTGTCTTGCTGTGGCAAGCACTTCCCATATCAGCAGATGCATAAAAAAAGGTACAAGAATAAAAACATATGGGAAATGGCAGGAGAACACCAGGAGAACAGCAAAAGGAAAATACTTCCAGAGAGGCTGTGGGACATCAGTCCCATGGCAGCTTGGGTGAAAGGGTGCAGGGCTGCCAGGGGAAATCCCTTAGCTGTAAAAGAGGCCAAGGTGCCCGCATGCAGCATTCCCTCAGTCTGGTCACTGATTATGCACTTCTAACTATCAGCTGCACCACACCTGGATTCAGAATGGTGTATTCATTCCTCTTTGGCTCAGAAACACTCCACAAAGTCAATTTAAGAACATTTATGGTTTGTGTAGGGAAATCATGCTGTTGCAATATCTTATCGCTTAAATGACTTAGAAAGAGAGATCTATAAGCGTGTGGCATGGCTTACATAAATCAAAGTGCATTAGGGATTTGGGGAAGTTTTTGCTCTCACATACACCATTCTAAACTTGAAGTATGTAAATCAGTAACAATTGAATTACTCTTGATTTGTCTTACTGTAAATGCACCAGTGTAGTCCATGAGCCAGCTTTTTAATTAGAAAACCCAGGGAGACTGAAGCTGGACAGGCCTTTTTCACATTAATTATGTTTTGACAAGGACACTTGAAACTGAGAAATACTCCATAATTTGGAATAAAATAAAAATAACATTAAAATTATATCATTCATTAATCTATAATCTTCCCTGCTGTAAGTGCTTCTGAGTCTCCACAGCACTGAATTTAGAGTAAAAATAAAAGACTGTTCCAGAGGCTACAGAATTGACAGATCATAAAACAGCATTAATAAAATAAAAATAATGAATAGCGTTGGAAATAGGGTAAAGTAGGCAAGGTTTTCTTAATTTCCCTTTTGGATACAGTCTGAGGCAGAAGTCAACAGGAACCTTTGCATTGATTTGACTGTTCTGTCTGGCTCCACATACAGCATCACAAACACAGAGTTTCGAAACCAGTATCGAAATCTGCACTGCTGAGCTTCTGTGCCTGCAAAAGAATAACAACCAGGTCACTCTTAGCATAGGATAGACTTTAAATGAAGAAATACAATACACTATTCCATACCTACATACCACTTTCATGGAAACAGTAGGAGTTTTATGGTTGCTCCTGCTTTTGAATTGCCTTTCCTCTCCTCTGCAGCCCTGAAGTTTCTGCTGTGTCTCTCTCATGTGGGTCTTTTTGTCTTTTTGCAGAAGACTGACACAAAGTAGAGGACACAATGTCTTGTGAAAGATATGTCAGTCTAATACAACATGGTTATGGCTAGGAATTGTCCAGAGACCAACCTTGAACTTGGGATAAAGGTAGACAGACTTTCAGGAAGAAGATCATGTCTCTAATTATGCTCAGTACATAAAAATAAATGGTAAAAATAGTTATCTAAAATAGACATAGGAATAAAACCAACATTATACACAAATGGGAGCAAGAAACTGTATTTAAATCCTTTTAACCTGTATCTAATCAAGCTTAACACTGGAAAACCATTCAAGGGGAAATTTGGATGGTCTTGTCTTCTGAAAAAAAATTAAACAGTATATGATGATCCCTACTTCATCAAAAAGAAAAATTTTAAATGATATTGAAAAAACACCAGCCTTTTCACCTGTCTCACTACTCCTGCAGCCTACTTTTCTGCTGTAAGACTGTGGATTGGATTTCTTTAGGAATGAGTAATAGAAAAAAAAGCTTTTGCTAGACACAGAAACTCAGATCTAGAATGTCAGAAACTTTGTGTTGTGAAAGGCCCTGTGACAACAAAATAATAAAAATATTAAATGGTCAGGAGGCAGGTCAATATGGTGAAGAAAAAAGGTGTCCCAATGGCATGTGAAGGTGGGCATGCATATGAGTTTTAGAAAGCCACATTTAGAAAAAACCAGAATTGTTAAAGAAACCTGAGCACAGTTAAAAGCAGAGAGATGTTAGACAAACAGAAATGACCTTTCAATTGGTTAAATACAGTCCTTCTGCCCCTTTCAGAACTAACAACTCTACGAGTTTGGTGGTCCTGATGGCATTCTCAGGCAGAGGGAAGAAAACTGCTGTGCAATGACCACCACAACTTTGGCCATTGGAGCTCCCAGAAGGGTAAAACAAGACCAAAATTGTTGGGAAGGAAGATATAGTTGGGTCTGGGAGAATAATACCTGTGCTCCAAGCAGATGCAATTAATATAAATACTCTGATAGTTTGCTGAAAATGCATTCTCTTATATATCAGATCTCCATATTTTCTATTACCCAGACCAAAACATAAGCTGTTTTCCTACATTCCCAATCAGGAACAGAAGAAAAAATTGTGGGTCTTCGTAGGGTTGGTTTGTTGAAATCACTATTTTTATTTCTTTAGGATTTTTGAAAAATCAAATAAAAATTTGAATTGAAATCCAAAATCCTGAAGAATGCAGTTGTTGGGAAAGCACTCTGTATCAGTCATTTAAGTGTTTCATTTTGTGGACTTTTTCTTCTCTGTGTGTGGGAGAACTTGCATTATTAATGAACATTTCAAAAGACAATTGACAAAAGACAATTGTGCACTATAAGTCACAATGCTCCCAAGTTAGAAATACTGATAATGTACAAAACTTTTATAGCTTGTGGTTTGCAATGTGCCTGGCTTTAAGGAGAGAGTTGCTGTCTAAATTCTATAATGTTTCTCCCATTTTCTCACCGCCTCCTGACGCAGAGCATGATGCTTATTGATGTGATCCAGCAAGACAGATTTGTGCCTCCTCTTAATGTCAGGCTCTTTATTTAGCCACCTACTCCAGGTTCCTTTGCCAAAAGACACTCTGACTATATTTTAGTTTCTTTTAAGGAATTTTACATGAATCAGTACAAATTTTGACCTGACAAAGTTTTCCATTTTCAGATCCTGCTCTATTTTCCTCAGTCCAATTGAAAAAAAAATATATGGAAAGGGAGAATCAGCTGTTCTTCCCAGTGTTCATTGTCAGGGGATTCAAGAAAATAAAGCAAAAGCACAGCATCATTGCCCTGAGCTACTAAAGTTTGATAATGAGAGAGCTGCTGATATATAAGTACTGGCTGGGTAAATTTAAAAAGCAAGAAAGCCAAAGCAACAAAATGTTTGTGGTAAGTTAGTGAAAATAGAGCTACCTAAAATCCCCACATCTCTTTGCATTAAATGTTTATCATCATGTGAGGGATGAATCACTGAAATATGTTGGAGCACTTTTTATTTGGAGGGCATCTTTGTTGACAAGCAAATTGCATACAGTCTGAGCCTTTGTGGTTAAAGTCAGCATTCTCTCTTCATTCTCAGAGGGAAAATTAAGTAGGACAGAGAATTCCTGATGTGTCTGGAATAGAAACAAAAGAGTGGATAAGCTAAAAGGATTACTTGAGATGTACAAATATGTACATTTATTACTTTATTTGCAGCATATCTTGAGGTCACCAGCTTTAGGATTGATGTTACTGCTAACTTACGCAAATGCACTTCTTTCTTTTGACTTATTTTCTCTGTAAATTTAATCATCTGGTGCTTTGGGGCTTAAACTGGCAAGTGATCCATGATCCTACCATCTCTGTATCCATATTCTGTAGGTAGACAAACCCTAGAAAGGAACTCTGCTTTATTGTAGGACAGTTCATCCCAGATTTAATTCAAGAGAATCTGAGAAAAGGAAAGGAGTCTTAGTTACACTTAAAGAGTTATGCTGGTCTTAATGGGTGAGTTCTAAAAGAACAGAGAACTGTAGAGGGGGAGTTCAACTTGCTAAATAATGCCCAATGCAGTGACATCTCAGCTTGGACTCCATAGGCATAAACAATAAAAAATAATATAAATTAAGGTCTTTGTATTTGCCCTGGGACAGGTAGCTTTCTTTCCATTACCTGTGGTAAAGGCAATGACAGTTGGCTCCTTCTGCAGTATTCCCTCAGGTTTACAAAGGGGCAACTCTATGAACATACTGGAAATCAAGTCAGGACAGAAAAGAGAAAAGCAGCACATCAGTGAGTAGTGTGGGATCTTTGAGTTAAATAGAGAAGTGTTGATTTGTGAAGCACATTTCAGGTTAGAGCTTGGGTGACAGCTCCTGAATTCTCTGAACTGAAAAAGCAGGGGGTGTCATGTCTTTAAATTCATCTAAGCAGCATGAATATATCTCAGATTGCTGGGACTCATTTACTCTTAGCAACGGACAGCACTATCCAGCCAGAGGTAACACGTTATGCTTATTAATTAAAGGGGTATTGTCAATATAAAAATCATACTTCATCCTGAAAATTTTTAAAATACTGTTATAGAAGTAATACGTTTTACTGACAGACACTGAAAGAGATTAGGAATTCTTCCTCTCTTTCTCTCATACATATACTTGGCAAGGACTCTTTGTACCAAGGCTGATCAGATATTTTCTGTCTCAACTATGTTTTTACAGATTTTTTTCTGTTGTTAAAAAAGCAAAGTTTGATTTAAATTTTGTAACAAATCTCTGAAAGAACAGTGGGTGTTCTTAGAAAATTTGCATGTTTCTTAGGTTCCTCTGGAAAAGAAAAAATGTGAAAAAATTTCAACTTGCTCTTTATGGCATAGAGACAATTCTGTGGGCACCTTTTGTATAGTCAGTCATTCTGTCACTATCATCCTCCAGTGACTTTGTCTTCCACACAGTAATAGAGAAAAAAGAAATACGGTTTAAAGATAGGAAAATGTGAATGCAAAACTGTTACACTGGCAGGATGTCTCAAGGTAAGTGCATTGGCAGAAACTGCATTTAACTTCCTTTAAATTGACTAGATTTCAAGTTGAGAGTTTCCCATTAGTGCTTGAAATTAATGTGTCATTCAGTTTTCAAATGACAAAATACCATATAGCTAAAACAAAAAAAAAAGAAAAGATGCAAGAAGGAAAGAGTATAAAAAGAAAGAAGAATAAAAGCCACCACTCCACAACCACTCTGAGACAGTGAATCAGGCTGCCAGCTGTCAGGCTGGGTAACCTCTGGTCCCCGAGATTCAAGAAGAGAGATGGGCCTTCAGTTTGACATTTATGTCAAGTCAGAATGAAGCCAAGTCCGAAGCAACCCACAGTGTTGTGCATTCATGTTGGAAATATATCTCTTGTTACGGTGTTCCTGGAGGTCGCTGCATCTGAATTAATGTTCAGGGAAATGACTCCTTCACCGAAGAGCAGAACTTGTGTGAAAACAGGTGCTATAATCAATATTGTGTTCTGGTAAGTACTGTCCAGTGACAACCCTCATGCCTCGGGTATGCAAAAGTGAAGCATACGTGGCTTTCTCCACTCTTGTTTACTGAGAGTCTAACCTAAAGAAATGACCTACAGCTACGCTTTAAGGCCGAGAGGTTTAATCATTTTCTATACCAGGTGAAAACTACATTCTTGCCTTCAGTTTATTATTTTTATTCTAGCAACAAACATATCAAAAATATGCAAAATAATCTTCAAGAGAGCATTTTAAAACTAAAAACGGGAAAGAAAGAACACACACACGCAATACCCTCTTCTCATCTAATATTAATATTGAACAACTGGCTCCAGTTATTCATGGCAATAAATGTCAATAAAGAAATGACAATGCAGACTGGCATATGCCCGAATATTCTTTTTTTGATATAGAGATGGAAAAAATATTATGAACTCTCATTGAGTGTTTATTTTCTTGAGCAAAAGTAGATACATAGTACGAGGGTTGTAAGTCAAAACTCTGATTTTCTGCTAAATTTTTTGATCAATACCAAAAGCATCTTCCCTTAAATCAGTGAAATTTCACCATTAAAAATCAGGGGGAGAAATAACAAAAAAACCCACAAAGATATGTCATGCAGGAGACTAAATCCTGTCCTCTCTAATAGTACACAGGATGTGACCCACAGGAGTTTGTGAAACTGGTAGTTGCAGCAGCACATTAGAAAAGAAAATAATAGTCTTGTGTTTCTCCCTATCCAATTTTTGTTGTTTGTAAATATTTTAATCCAACTAGAATGATTTCTGTGTAAAATCTCTCTTCTAAAATGTTTGCATTTTGATTGTCTAAATTATCTACATTATCTACATTATCTAAACAGTGCTGGAAGTCCAATAAAAGTCTGACTGATGAGGTCTCACTTGATAAAGAACTGTAAAATATTAACCCATAAAGAGCTCTCCCTTATTTTTGCCCAAAGCTTGATCATGCTCACAAGGAGAAAATTAAATAGCAAAAAATAAAGTAACACATAACACTACTTGAGTGGTTCTCATCATATTCACACCTTTTAAATCACAAAACATTCCCCAAAGAAAGATTTATATCCTTGTCTCCAAACAAGGGAGGGAAACTGAGGTCAGGAAGCAAGTTGAAATGTCAGGTATCACTCAAAGTAGCAGCAGGCCAGAAACGAGCCCCTGGAGAAAAGCAGTACTGCCATGACTTTCATTTATGACAAGAATTCATGTTCAGACATCCCCAATCTGGACCAGGGTCTCATCCAGAGCAATAAAAAGTCATTTGCAGCGAAGCAATGAGAAACTACCAACCTCACTTTACAGCTTCTGATACCATGTGAAAACTGGTCCTACAGCAGGGCCATGGAAAAACACAGTGGAGTTAATGATAGAGGAAAAAACTAATTTATGAGCAGAGTTCTGTTTTGGTAGACAGCTAGCAGGAATCTGGGAAAAAAAGATTGAATTCCAGAATCTTCAATTATCTTTTCACTCATTGCTGATCTCACACGGCATGAACTACACCTGCAATGGATGTGGGATGTGAGAAACTGCTGGTGGTACTGGAAGAAGGCACTGGGCAGATGCTGCTTCTGCCAGCCTGGAGTGGGCGATAATGCCTTGGCACCAGGATATTGGTTCCATCCATCTGGGTGTTTGCCTAAAGCCGGGAAAAGCATCCAGCTTTGTAAGGATCATCTGAGTCTTCCTGATGTCAGAATAAGGTTTGATTTGTATGGCATTGGCAAGAAGACAGATAAGATTTATTGTAATAATTTAGGCTGCAGTGATCAAGTGTAGTGCTGCCCTTTTAGATACCCCCAGACATCATCAGTCGTGGGATTTGAGTATTGTATTGACCATGTTCTTATTTCTTATTTCTCTTTTTCACTGTCCTTGCGCCTCCCTATCTTGTCCCAGATAAGTGAATTATTTTTCCTACTCACCGGGTTTCTTACAGCTGTGTGTAATTTAGGTATTTCTGATACCTTTACCTAGATAATCACAGCCTAGTATGATGTTATTGATATGTTAACCGAGGTGCTTCCAAGGGTTTCCCTTGAAATATTTTCTCAGTAAAAGGTCCCCAGAGGTCCCCAACATTTATATGTGATGTATGGCTGCTTCTTATGTAAGTCTCCCTTAACTACATGGGAACTCCATTTATCCCTCATGGATTCATCTCTAAATTTTAGCAGCTTCTTTTGTTATCTGTCACATTCAGCAATTCCTCATGTCATATCCAACAGTTTTCCATGTCCTGTTCAGTTAACTTAACCTCAGGTCTGTTATTCAGCAGCCGAATCATTTGCCTCTAGTTTTAACAGGTCCAAAGAAGATGGCCAAAATGCAGTGCTAAGGGCTGGGCACTCAACATAGCCCTCTTGTTTCATCCCTGTGCTCTGATCAAAGTGGATGCCAGTGTGGATGATCCATCTTCAATTCTCTATGCCACCTTCTGCTGTTTATTGAATAGCTCCAGCTTTCCTGTCCATCAAGTAGGAATAAATATATTATTTTTGTTAGCCAAGATGTTTTGAACTTTCATATATTCATTCTTAGACTCTTCTTGCCACTCCTTAGATTAAAGTGGTCAAGTATATGTAAACTGATAAAAAAGAATCAAAATAATTCCTCTGGCTTAGAATTTCTCTCAAGCTTGGAGGTTTCTGTGCAGTAGTGCAAGAACTGGTCACTGGAGCTTGGATTAATGTGATATCAGTTAATTTATTTATTGCTCTTTACTTATCTATTGTGCTTGGTCTAAAAATTTAGAATGCAGCATGCTTTCAAATGCACAATAACAAACTTTAAAAAAAACTTGAGCTGTGGTTGACCAGTGCGTAGTACAGTAAATGGTACAATTTCCAGTGTGTTTCTTTACTAATTCTCAGAAGTCCTGGCTTTCCAAGTGGTTTTCCAATCACAGTGAACCAAACTAATGACATCTCAGTTGTGCTATTTCTAATTGACTGCAACGGTTGCTCTGTGTTATTAGTTGTACAATTGATCTGACACCCTACACAGAAAAAAAAATTCTACCATCTTCTCCTTCGGGCCACGCAGCTTAATGTATTTGTATTTTATCTCTGATTTTAATCTTCTAATTTTAAACATTAGCTTCAGCAATTTGTTGAGCTTCCGATATTATTCAGGACAGAGGTTTAAGTCTTTGTAATGACCCTCATATCTATCAACAGTTTGAAGGGTAGGGAAAAAAGTAAAGTGCCTTTTAAAGTACTATCTTTGCTAGGTGCAATATTTTTTCGGATGAGATGTGTCATATACCTCGTGTGCAGCACGGCCTGTCTGATATGTCTTGTCACATTACTTCTTCTATCATGTGTCACATTATGTAAGGTCATGCTACTTTTGCTAACAATAAGACACAAAGGACTCAAGCAGCAGTGAACTGCCTGCAGAGACTCCTTCTTTACACTCCACCCTGTCTTTTGCAAGGAAGAGCAAATCAAGAGCTGCAGCACCAGGCTACCAAGTCACCAGAAGAAAAGGAAGTAAATTATCAACAGCTCTAAGGACAACAGTCAATAGATTTTTTGAAAGGTGATTTAGAGCCTACTTCTGAATTACTTACATAGTCTAACCTCCTATCAGAAGACAATGAAATTCTACACAAACTAAAGGAGGTTATAATGCTTTTTCTAAAGAGTTTACAGATTTCAGCTTTGTCCTGCCTATTTTCAGGGTATCAAGCACCATATTTCAGACTAGTGCACTTCAGGGATATTATGCATTTCTTTAACTGCAGTTATTTAACTGCAGTTGCTCAGGACTAAACCTACTGAAATCAGTTGTACTGTACTGGTGAGAGGAAGATGAGGCATGTCTCCTTTCTTCCTACTTGCATTCTAGCTACCCAACTAAATTTCCAGAAGTACAAATAATAACAAATAGTAACAGTACCAAAATTGTTAAGTAGTGTGCAAAGCAGAAAGAAAAATCCTTGCATCAAGATCTGGAAAGAGAACAGTTATCCTCGGCCACTATCATGGAGATGTAGGAAAAATCTGTTCATGTATTCAGGATCCACCTAACCATCATGCAGCACTAACAAGCACTGACTGACGGCTTATTTGAGTTATATTAATTTCCAGCAAGACATGTGGTACCTTTCCTGTGTAATTATCTGGAATTTGAATACTACCTATCCTTAGTAGGAAATTTCCAGAATCTCCTTTATGATCTGTGAGTGAAAATATTAGAACTGATAGTTCCTGGAGTTTTGCTGGTCTTTTGTAGAAAGAAAAATGATCACAGAGTTATCTCAGTTATTCAGTCTGAGAATGTTTCCAAGTTATGGTTGGCTAACTACTAGTCCTTTTGTAGATATTTGAATTTGGGGACAAATAACCCCAGGCACCAGTACTCAAGAAGCCAGCAGGCCTGAAAGCAATTCTGCAGAGAGAGAGATCCAGGTCCTGGTGCAGAACAAGCTGACCCTAAGCCAGCAGTGCACCCCCACCAAAAATAAAGTCCAGCAGCTTTTTTTAGGAGGGTTGACAGCAGGCTGAGGGAGACGATCCTTCACCTCTACTCATCACCAAAAAGGTCAGGTCTGGAGTTCTGTGACCAGTTCTTAGGTCCTCAGTGCAATAAAGACTCTGGATTATGAGTCTGAGACAGCATGGAGCCACAAAAATGATTAAGAGTTTGGGGCATCTTTCATATGAGGAGAGTCTGAGTGAGCTGGGATTGTTCAGCCTAGTTTAAAGAAAGTTCAGGGGGGATCTTATCAATGTTTCTAAATACCTGATGGGGCAGATACGAAGTAGACGGAGTCAGATCCTTCTCAGTAGTACCTACTGATGCGACAAGAGATGATGGGCACACATTAAAGAGCAAAAAGTCCCACTTGAACACAAGGAAGCTCTCCTTTTGTTTACTGTGAGGGAGATCAAACACCAGAACACATTGCCCAGAGCAGCTGTGGAATCTGTGTCCTTTGAGCCATCCTTGGAACTGAGAAAACCTGACTGGAAACAGTGCTGGGCAATCTGCTGTTATTGATCCTGCTTGAGTAGGACAGGGTGGAGAGTAGAAGACCTCAAGAGTTCCTTTCTAACCTCAGCCATTCTGTCATTCTGTGTACTTCATGTAGAGGCCACTCATTTTATTAATATGTTACACTGTTTCCAGGGTGCGTCAAATCAAACAAGCAATTTCCTATTGGGGTTCTCTCCTCAATGATTTTTAGTGGGAAGGGAAAAAAAGAGGAAGCAACCGTAATAACCCATAACCTAATAAATAAAGCTATGCAAAAGAATTAAGTCCAGCAGAGCTTCCATATCTCATATTGTCATCTGTCAATGGTTTAATGCACGGAAAAGTTGCAGCTAAAGTTTTCCAGGTGTGACAGCCATATGAGAAGAGAGTATGTTTCCTTGATAGATCACATCTCCGTTATCTGCACCAGCACATTCAGGACTGTGAGCGGTTTCCAGGACTGCAGAAAGTAGCTGTTGAATC
This sequence comes from Edolisoma coerulescens, assembly GCA_013397115.1. Classification (NCBI taxonomy): domain Eukaryota; kingdom Metazoa; phylum Chordata; class Aves; order Passeriformes; family Campephagidae; genus Edolisoma; species Edolisoma coerulescens. Next base: position 1,397,863 of record VWZW01006553.1, read on the forward strand.
ATAGAATTATTTAGGTAGAAAAATACATTTATGATCATCAAGTCCAACCATGCTCTGCCATGTTCACCACTAAATCACATCCCTAGTTACGCTCTCTAGGAGTGATGATTCTCTTCCAGGGATGATGATTCCACCACTGCCTCGTGCAGGCTGTTCCAATGTTTAACAAACCTTTCAGTGAAGAATTGCGTCCTGATATCCAACCTAAGCTTTCCTTGGTGCAACCTGAGGCTGTTTCCTCCTGTCCTGTCATTCGTTACTTGGGAGAAGAAACTGACCCCCACCTTGCCACAGCCTCCTGTCAGGGAGTTGTACAGAGTGATGAGATCTTGCCTGAGACCCTTCCTCCAGGCTGAACACCCCAAGTCCCCTCAGCTGTTCCTCATCAAACTTGTGGTCCAGACCCTTCACCATCTCCATTGCCGGTCCTCAGATATGTTCTAGCACCAAAATGTCTTTCCTGTTTCTGAGAGGCCCAGAACTGAACACAGGATTTGAGGCGCGGCCTCACCAGTGCCCAGTACAGTTGGAGAGTCACTGCCCTGATCCTGCTGGCCACACAATTTCTGATACTCCAGCACAGGACTGAGAGACTGACAAATGAGATTTGATATTGTATAGCCCACATCGGTCAATTGAGGACGAAAAAGTGATGTTGAAATCCAGTTCTAGAGTTCACACAGATCATTAAAAAACTGTGAGTCATTGAAAGCATATTTCCTTGTTATCCTAAAGAGAAGGGGAATGTAGAAAGTGTAACTAAAAGTAAATCTGCTGAGCTGCCTTTCTCCAGAAAAGACTGACAGGATTTGTAGGGTAGGAATATATTATTCAGAGAAGGGTATTGTCTATGATTCCATGAGGGCTTTTTAAGGAAAGCCTATTGATAGATGTCTACATTTGAATTAATTTACAATGTACCTTGTAGTGCACAGGTGGAGGGGAAGGAGCCAACAGGCTCCAATGTTCCTCCAGGTACGTGCTCGTTGCCAGGCATTGACCCTCCCCTTTTTCCTGTGGTTATTCCTTGTGTTGGAATGTACCTCTCTCTGAGGCTGGAGAAAGGAAAAATAAGACCTGTAGACTGAGTTGGTACAGAAAAGTGAAGAACAGGAGGTGACAGCTTTGTCCTGAGAGAAAAAGAGAGAGTGAGAACAATGCTGTACCTTGTTTGGTACAGCAGGACATTCATCTGCAAATATGAAAAAAACCCCCTTATTTCTTCCCCAGGATGTTTACAGATTTTAGATAAGTGCTATTTTATTTACAAAATCCAGAAAAATTCTGGAAAATAGAACCCAACACTCATTTTTTCTCTCTCAAATGATTAGCACTGAGCCCACACATTTAGTTTTCTATATATTTTTCTTCCGCTCATATTCTCTGTATGTTGATTTCATTTATTGTCCTATTTAGAATAAAAGCCTTTTTGAAGGTAGACTGTCTTCCAGCAGTACAAAACTCTGTCAGAATGGGCTCGTGAGGCTGTGTGAAACACAATAAAACATAATAAATAACAACAATGGCCCACAGAATTGCCATTTTATGGAGCTGCAAGATGCTAAACACATTGTCCTGAATACAAGAAGTTTCTTTCCACAGCTGCAAACCTTCAGATCTGTTGCTGCCTTATTCTAGTTTGATATTTAAAGACTATTTAAAGCAAAAGAAAATATTTATGAATGTTTAACCTATAAATGCCACATTTTCTTAAGCAGATAATCCAAATGCATTGCTTCAAAAATCAGTCTTCTAAAGTTAAAAAAAATGGTTTTTAGCACTCAAAACACAGTAGAGAAATATGCTGGCTATAACTCCTTCATGCTAAAAAAAAAAAAATTGAAACAGAATCTAAGTTCAATATTGAAAATAATGTTTTATCATCATACACTAACTGAATTTTAATTAAATATTGCTTTAATGATATTATTCTGGGGAAAAAAATAAAAGCCAGCTCAACACTTGCCACTGGTTATTTTCTTAATAAAACTGTTGCGGAAAGCTTTAATCTTTTTAAAATGCCACATATTATAAAACAAAAATTTCCCACTTAAACCATCCAAACAACATACATAGGATAACTAAAATAAGGAGCTGCCTGGGAGTTCTCAGTTTAGATTTGTATCTTAGCAAAAATTTGAGGAAATAAGAATAAAGTTCCCATTTTTTTTTTTCAGCAAAGGGATTCTTTGTATAAGAACACACACCTTTGTATCTGTATATATGTGTGCATATTTATATAAAAACTGTATATAAATACCTTCTCCACAAGGATGACTACTGACGTCATGAAGACAGCTCAAAGCACATCATGTCTTTCTTGCCCATGCAGATCCATTGGATTTAAGAACCTCATCCCATGGCTCCACTGGAAGAAGGATTGTGGTCTTACTTTCTTACTGAACACTCAAATTTTTTCTGGTTTTTGTACTGGAGCTATGTTAATTTCTTTTTTTTCATTGATGTCTCTGGGTTTGCTGTGAAAGTTTGCTGTGAAGTTTGCACCTTAAAAATCATGATTATTTCATAAATTCATCTAAGACAAAAAATCCTCTTCCATGTTTTATTGCAGTAAATGTGGCCCTTGTTTATCTTTGCTTGAGAAAGAAATTATTTTACATTTGTGAATTTATTTTGGATTTTATGTAAGATCATTAAAAGAAAAAGAGAATATTTGTGAATTTTTAACATATAAATCCCTACATTTGCTTAGACAAATAATCCAAATACATCACTTCAAAAATCAGACTTCCAAAGTGAAAAAAAAATATTTTTTTCTAAAGAATCTCCCCAAGCTTTTGCTTGGGTCAGCAACAATATTCCACTCAATGAAGCCAGAGAAATTTTAAACAGGATACTTATTTTATTTTATTTTTTATATTTTTTTTTCTTTTTATTTTTTTTATGCATTCGCCAGGCATCTTTGCACAACATCCCATTTGCAATGACTCCTCTTCTGGCCACCTGGTCCTGCTCAAACTGGATTTTTTTCATTCAAATCATACTTTTTTCACAACCATGCACACCTTTAAGTGGGAGGTAGATGGGTGTATTCCTACATTCTGTGGGGTGTGGGAAATTCCAGCCACAGACTCTCATTAAACCATCAGAGAGCCTATATTTTGCAGTCCTTGTATGCTGCCTCCGCGGCACATGCAAATTCTCATTGAAGGCATTTGGGAATGTTCAGTAAGGAGCATTTTCTGATAGAGCATGCCCTTCTTGGAAAATTGATTTTTTAAAAAAATTTATTTTGTGAACAAATATTCCATTTTTCCACTGGGAAAAAATCAAACTGACAGGTCTCCAGGTTCCTCACCTGGAAGGTTTTTGCCAGCTTCACTCTCGGCAGGCAGAAAGAAAATTTGACAGGCATTGGCCAGACAGTCTGTCAGAGCTCTCTGTCTCCTCCAGGCTGAGCCACTCTCCCTTACGTGCTGGTTGGAAGGGTGAGAAAACAGAAACCCTGAGTGCTGCGGCTTCCTCCTGGAAGGTTGTTGTCAATCCACCAACACTGCAAGCAGGGAGCAATACTGAAGAGAGCCATGCAGGGTAGGAGGAGAGAAGTTATCCTTTTGCTCTAGTTCAGGTGGGATGGAGTACTTTTGTTCTGTTTTCCTGGAAATGCGTCTTATGTATATTTATTTCCTTCTTTTCTTAATATATATTTTTTTGCTTTTTGCTTTATTTTTGCTTCTCCCTTAATTCAGGGGAAATGCTTTTGCACTATGTTATATATAATTGCACCTATTCTTGCATTATATATAATTATATAGATTGCCCCATCCCTGGAATTGTTCTAGGCCAGATTGGATGGGGCTTGGAGCAGCTTCATCTACTGGAAGGTCTCCTTGCCCATGGAAGGGCAGTTGGAACTAGATGACCTATAAGATCCCTACCAACCCAAACTATTCTATGATTCTACAACATTACATCAGACATTATATACAATATTAATATATAATATGTAACATACACTTAGCTATTTGTATGTATTTCTATTTGCATCTCCATATATACATGTATGTAAAAAATTTGCAAATTTTTACTAGCAATGTTAGAATGGTTATCTCTTGAAGATCTTTTTATGGTCTGCAAGTTCCAGATCAGAAAGCTGTTCTTTAAATTTGTTACAATATGAGGCATAAATAAAAAGCAGCAAAGTGTGCTTTACATTATTAGAAAGCAAAGGAGACCTCTGTATTTAGGAATGCTAGCAGAACTAAAATGGCAACTCTGGATAAAATGGGTTACACCTGAAAACAACAGTGGTAAGTTGATGTCTCGTTCATACACTGATTCACATAGCTGCAAATAACCATAACAATTACGAGTGTGTAAATGTACATATAGAGTGAAAGACTTTCTGCTCTTCCACCTCTAGAATGGCTTCTTCAATTCTCTCAGTAAAAGCTGGCCAATTTTCCACTTCTATCCTGAGATGACCAATATTTCCTAAGCGAGCCACCTTTTGAAGTACTTCAGGACACATTTAGCTCCCTCTTTGATCTTTCCATATCTCCTTTTAGATATAATGGCTTTTACTCTACTGAGGCTTTATCCCACCAGTTCCACCTCTTTATCCTTTAGCTGACTTTCCAGAAGACAAAAGCAAGCTGAAAGGACAACTTTTCTTGGCAACAAAAATTAATCATGCATCTCCATTTTGGGGGGCATGAGACACCATGGAACCCCAGAGAAATCCTCATAAACAATGCTTTTTGTGGCATTTCCTCTTGTGGTTGTTCTTGAGGAGCACACAAAGCCATGAAAATGAGAGGTGAAACATCTACCAATATAAGTTCTAAAGCTCATGACTTTTATTCTGAGAAAAGGGGTGTTTCCAGTAGTACAAATGCGAGAAAAAAACAAATGGGGAGTTGTGATTCCAATAAGCAGTATATGGCCTGCTTCATCTTTTGTGAGGTTCTTCTGCCCTGCTATTTCTCCGTGTCCTGCTCTGTGTTCCTCTCTTACCACAAGTCTTCCCCTGCCCTCAGCTTTGGACTGGACCACTCGCAAGCCACTTGACAGGAAGCTCATATTTATCAATCTTTGTATTTTCCTTGGGTTATTGTTATGATGCTGGTACTGTGCAAAACCAGTTCAGTTTGTCTAAACAGACAGGTAAGGAAATGTTTTTGTTTGTTTTCCCTTCCTTTTGGAACATAGAATAAATAAAAATCTTCAGAGGAATATACTTACAAGAAAATCTTGAACAGCAGAAACCTTGCAAAGTAGAAAAGTTGTTTCAAATTTGGGAAGAAGAAATGCTTTTCCCCAATAAATTTTGTGAAGGCACTTTTTCCAGACAAGCAACCTGGAGAAAGTAGAATGTTTGGCTTGCTTTTCAGCATAAATCTGAATATCTGTCTTATTAGCAGGAAGACTCTCAAGACTAGAAAAGAGAATTGCTTTCCCAGACAGCATGAATTTTAATCCACAATAAATATGGAAGTCAACAGAAATACTGAAATAGCAGTAATTTTCTTAACAACATCCCTACTCTTCTACCTAATTCACAATCTGAAAATTTTTGTGCACGTAAATGAGGCCAACCTTTGGACTTGACAGGGTGTCAACTTTAGAGAGATAAACAAAGAGCAGGAAGCAAAAGAAACCATCTCAGACCCAAGATGCCCATTTAACATCCTGTTCTGTGTGTTTACGGAATTCAGAAAGACAGAAGGGTTAGAAAAAGGGATCCCAAAAGGACAGATGAAATAATAGTAAAAAACTCAGTGCTAACAGGACACAAGAAAATGTAAATTCTACATTCTTTCTCATACCAGTCCTGGATTTGCAAGGGAAACTCTCCTGGAGGGATACCAGCTGTCAAGTCTGAGTGAGGGTCCTTGGAAATACCATCGGATAAAGGCTGCCGAGACCATAGCCTGATGTAGGAAAGGCCTAAAAGTCCTGGTCCTGCCAGGCAGGGTCACCCTAGTGGTCTGAAGCTGCACCTGGCTTACTGAGCAGTATGTTATCATTTAAGGAAAATGCATGAAGACCTGATCTCAAACTGCATTGCCTGAATGTCATCAGCATGTGGGTTTAGTCTGTGCACATGTGTGTGTGTGTGTGCCACCCTCCACAAGCTGGTAGAGGCTTGTCTGCAGCATTTTTTTTATGTAGGATTAGTTGTTGAACTTCAGCTATAGCTGAGTTACACCTGCTGTCTCAAACTGAATTTAAGGCTAACATCACAACATATAAATTGCTGATTTAGAGGTAAAGTCCTTCTGTGAATGCCATTCTCTGCAGAGAAGTAAAGCAGGTACTGCAATTGTGTCACTGGCACAAAAGGGAATCACCTGAAAAAACAGGAAAAATAAATAGTTGATATGCAGGAAACCAGATCAGAGGAGTGGATTCAATTCAAAATGAAGACACCAAAACCAGATGTCTAAAGGAATGTGCATGTGGGTGAGCTATGTGTCTAAATTGCCACATAATCAATAGAGACGTAGTGAACAGTGTCCTTGATTTTAGGGAGAGATTCCTCTGACAAGTGACTGGGGGTGCAATTTAGTTTGCTACAAACCGGCAGAAATACCATTTGAGAAAGACTAGTCCATGCAAAACTTCTGCCCAAGGCTGGTAGATACAACACACAGAACCTACATTAAATCCATGGCCTTAGGAGTGGTGACTTATGACCAAGCAGGAAAACAAACACACCTCAGCCATGATCAAATACATCTTTTAATGTATTTAAATCATACACTATACATCTAGAAAGTTGAATCATTACCCAATCTCCTCAGATCATATGGGCTAAGATTGGTATTTAATATCCTAAGTATGGGGGGTGAATTTATTTTAAGGCACCATGGAGTATCTTATTTGGCCTCCAGCTACTTCCCAGAAGGCATTGATGTATCCCTCAGCCCAGGGATGGTGTTATATGGCACCAGGTGCCCACTGGCTCTCTGACTGGGTTAACTCAGGAGTCTCCACTGCATGGCCATCCATCCAGAGAGTGAGCTGAACATATGTGTCTACACTGCTGTTCAGGTGTCTTAATTTTAAACTCTACCTGTAAAAAGAAACATGAGCTTAATTTCTTGTTACTAAAATTCTTCAGTTGTGGAATTTTAGATGAAAAACCCTGACTCTGAGATTGAGAGATCACTATCAGTGACAGTTTTCAATACCCCATTGAGTGAATAAATTGTAAATCTTCCCAGCAATATCATAATGCAATCAGCCTCTGTCCTTATCATGGATAAATCATCCTGGTAACAGTCTGTATCACCATCATCAAATGCTCTTTTGTTACGTGCCAGAAAAGGCCTCCTCGACCTTTCTTCAGCTAAAGATTCTCATGTTTCATATTTGGTCAACACATCTAAAGAAAGTCATTGAATATGACACCACATGCTGCTGCTGGCAGGAGAAGGGGGGCTTAGTCATGCCACATTTGGCTCCCCAGTTGCAATACCTCTCCCACTTCATAGGGTCTCCAGGGTCAGACTAGCAATATGTGCATCTTCACTTTGTGAGAAGGTAGAGGACCTGTAAGAACGCAGTTTTTAGTGCTCTGACTCTCTAGCAAGCCTAACTGGTCTACCTCAGTCCCTTTTGTTCCAGTGACTCCTCCTCTTACTTTGCTAAAACAGATATGGAAAGACTGCTCTTCTCTACATCTATCTCAGTGATTCAGCAGCTCCTGCTTTTTTACCTTTCCCATCCCTCTGCCACGAAGGTGCATTCAGTCATGTGGCATACTTTGTTTCAGATGCAAAATGCTCATTTTGGATCCTCCTCTCTGACTCCTTAGACTCCAAAGGAACAGACCTTGAAGATATTTATCTTATAATCTGCAGGGCTGTGTCTGCTGCAAAGAGCAGTTCTGTCCATGTTCTGCTTCACTAGTAAAAATGATGTGACAGGGAAGCAGAGCTGTGGGAAAGAAATCTTCACTCTGCATTTGGAGTGATCTTGCTTTCACTGTGACAGCTTCTGAAGCAACTATTCCTGTACTGGAAATAGGTATTGAAGTTACAGCAGATAGCTCTGCAAAACCATTAGCTCTGTGTTTAATGGCTGCCAAAAGCAGGCAGAATTAAGAATTACTTGGAAAGAAGTAGAAAACAAAGGAGAAAACATTATAATGCCACTGTTTAAATCTCTCAGGTGTCTTTAATATTGTTTGTTATTCCCTTGTCTCCAAAAGAATACAGCAGTACTGGGAAAGATACAGAGAGGGACAGTAAGGAGGACCAATGATAGTGAAAATCTAAACACGGTAACACATTTATTTTGAAGAAGTCACTGAGGAAATATGACACATATCTATAAACTACCAGTAATACAGAATCGGTCAAATGAGTAGAAACCATCTCATCTCTGCTAAGACCATCAAATAAAATTAGCAGGTAACAGATTAAAAGCAAGCAGGAGAGGTGCTTTGTCATATGTGTGGCTCCTACAAGACACTGTGGATGCCTAAAGCCTCTCTGGATTAAAAAGGGATGAGATAAATTAATGACATAAAACTGACAGGATTCTGTTAAACACAAAAGCATCACCTTCCACTCAGGCATTCCCAGAGGCACAAGTCACTGCTGGCAAAGGAGCATTCCAGGGATGTGGTACCATATGCTGCCCTGCTCTTACATGGCTCCCTGTGCCCCTGCTGCTGGTCAGTGCTGGAGACGGAGCGAGGTGGATTTTTGCCCTGACCCATTAACAGTGTTCTTATGTTCACACAATTAATGCCAGCCTCTGGGGAAGAGATTTAGGCCAGCTACTCTAGATGTTATTGCAATGCTTAAAATGTACATTCAAGCCCTGCCAGCAAGATCAGAACACTTCAATTAGTCACTGACTCATCCTATACTTCAGCATGGGGATGTTTGGACCCACATCAGGTTTCCCCAACACATTTGCACACTTTTTTTTTTGTTTGTTTTTAATTTTGGTTAATGTGCTTAGTTTCAAAAGAATATTTTTTTTTAAAAAGGGAATACAGGAAAAAAAGTTTATTTCCCTCCCACCCTTCTGGAATTATCCTTTTCTGTGTGGAGCCTAGAAGTCATAATTTCAGATATTATTAGCACAATTATTGTATCAACTGGCAGCATGGTAGAAAATTCACTGCCGCCACTTTAATCTGATATTGATGATTCATAAAATGTCAGGTAATTTCATCCCAAATAATATGATACAAAGCTGTTACTGCAAGAGTCAGTTTCCAGTAACGAAGGATAAAAATATACCGTAATTCACTATTAGCAATATTAAGGCTGTAATACACTTCTCAGGATAGCCAAGATAGACTTGGAACTGACTCCTACGCTCAATTAAAATGCTCTTCTTTTGTTGTTGTTCATCATTAAACGTCTTGAATACTGTGTTCTTACCTGGGGGATTGTGGGTAGCTTGTAATATTTATAAAGGGAAGAGCTACTCATCTCAGGGCCATTTCTGTAGTATGTATTATTTATTTCCTGATCTATCCCCTCCCATGTTCACTGTCTTTAAAAACTATGATTAATAAAACATTCCATGCTGAACAGTGTGGGTTATATTCCCAAATATATATATTCAGGCCATTTCTATGCAAATGTCACAGGAGATTTTTCGTCACAAAAAAATGTCCTTATTCTCTACTCCATCCATTCATTTTACATTTATTTTTTAGATTAATTATTCTATTTCCTACATGACTAGTTTTAGCTGGGCACCCCAAAGGGATTTTGTAACCAATGTAGACATTTTTTGTTCTTTAACACACATGAGAAGCAGCTAAAGAAGAGAATTAAAGGGAATGATATAGAAAAAATACTTCACTTTGTTACCTTGTTTCCTTTAAAAATATATAATTCATTATTACTCTATCAAAAAAAAAAAAAAAAAAAGGAAACAATGTCATAAACTTCTTAAAGTATCCCAGAATCACAGAATCATGTAAGATGCTGAGTTGGAAGGATCATCTAGTCTGACTCCTGGCCCTGCACAGGATACCCCAAGAGTCACACTGCGTGACTGAGGGCATTGTCCAGATGTTTCTTGAGCTCTGTCAGGCTAGGTGCTGTGACCACTGCTCTGGGGAGCCTGATCCAGGGCCCAACCACCCTCTGGGAGAAGAACATTTTTCTAATACCCAAACTAAACCTCCCCTGACACAACTTCAGGCCATTGCCCCAGCTCCTGTCACTGGTCACCACAGAGAAGAGATCATGATTTAACATATTAGGAATGAAATGCTCATTGTCTTCCATCTCACTTTAATCAAGATTTCAGTAGATAAGGCTACATTAATGCTAAAAATGGCGACCTACATGAAAAGTCTTTATTGCTGCAACTCTTGATATCTATTCATTGATGGGAGTGTGACAGGAAGTCTCAGCTTCTGAAAAAGGTAATGTGCTAGTCTTGGCTCAAGAGAACAAAAAACCGCAAAATTTTGTACTATAAGAGAGGGAAGACCATGTAACTTGAAATTTTTTCTTTTTGTTTCATATCTTGCTTTCCCTCACATCAGGCCACCTTGTCCTCATACAGCAAGTTATTACTCATTTTCAGGTAATTTTGTATTTTATGGTTAATAGGGCAATAATAGTCCCTGACTATGTTTATTTTCAGTATCACAGGAATAGCTAATGGCCCTGCTAGAAGGGTAGCACTGCATCAGCAATGTTTAGTCCCTCATTGTCAGAATCCAGACTCTAAGGGTACAGCAAGAAGTAGGTAATATAGAAGGATGATGAAATAATTGTAATAGAAAGAAAAAATATTTCTACCAATACAAATAAAACCAGTTATATTTATTAACTTATGTATAAGTGTGCATGATATCTAAGGTAAAGCATAACGCCCCCGATAAGCTCAACAGGGCCAGTGCACACAGTCTCAATACACTTTTGAACGTAAATTTATTCTCAGACAGTTTAAATTGATTTTCAGTCTTGAATTTGAATTCAAATCTTCAGTCTTGTGTCAATCCTCAATTCAAGCAGAATATTGAACATCACAAGTGGGAACAGGTTGAGAGAGAGCTGGACCTCCAGTCTGAAGTGTGAATCTCTCCATAAACAGGTTGTTACTACAGACCCAGCTTTAACCTCCAACATCTCTTTCTAACAACTACTGCACAACACTTTCTCCAAATGATAAAGAAAAAATGTGCCAAGAACTACAACTCCTGCAAGACAGATTTCAATGAACAGGAAACTCTATCCTCCTGGAAATAAAATCTTTGAGCTACATACCCCAAATCGCTACTTACTTAACAGCACCTTGCTCCTTGTCTCTGTTCAATTGTTAAGTCTCTGAGGTCTCAAAATTTAATCGCAAATTATTATGTCAGTGCAAGAAGGACATAATTTGACAGGTAGAGACATGCCAGGTTACAGTTTTAAGCTGAATGACTTTATATGCAAGTCATGAGGAAGAATAAATATTGACTCTTAACTTTCACCTGAACTGGGTAGGGTTACACATATAAAAGGACAACAGAACTTCACAGAGCGCTGCAGGACTGGACATAAGAGAAGAAAAATCTTATTGCCTGATTAAGTAATTATCTGGCACAGAAAAGGCACGGTCTCTTGAACAGAGCAGGAACAGAAAGGACCTGGACACTAGTTTCTGGAACTCTTTGCAGAACAGAAAGCTTGTTTGTCTGGCTCATCCCAGGGGCTAAACTGGGTGGCTAATAACAATTCTGTTTCAGACAAGAGTGTACAGACATAGAAATGACTCACAAAGTTTAAGGAAAACAAGTAACTCCTTAAAATGCACTAGCTCAAACTCTTTTTCTCCTTGGTAGTAGTTGTGGAGAATATTTCTAGTGGAAGAAATTAGCTGGTTTTAGTGAACTAGTGTGTGGGAGTAGGTTAATCTTCCAAAGTGTGGATGTGTTCCTGTGCTAGAGATTACTGTGCTGACAAGTTAGGTATTTAATCTGTTCCCAAGTGCCATACCACATACAGTTTAGGTACCTTCTGTACTCTAACAGTGAACTTCTTATAGAAGTCTAAATATGGTAAAATAAGGAGTGATAACTCTGTAACATTAAACATTCTCTTACATGATCCTTCAGGATCCTAGTTTGAAAGTCCAAGAAGAGTTTTCAATATCAAAACAAAAAAACCAAAAAAAAACAAACAAAAAAAAAAATTATAAACTCTAGTAAAGTTTTCTTTGATCCTCCATTAGTTATCTTTGTTTTGTTCTCCTCTTTATAGACAGTACTATGAAGATTTGAAAAGTGCAGATCAGATTCTGGATGCCTAACCTGATTGAGAAAAAGCATCTAATTTAAAGAGCATATTTTCGTCAGACTTTTCACCAGAAAACATAAGTCATTTTTGATTTATTGACTGAGTGACTGGCAAATTCTCCTGTCACAGAATTTCAAGTGAAAACTACTGAAGAAAATAGAGCTCTGCCTTTCCACATTTTGAACTCCAGTACTTGTCTAACAGATCGTTTGTTATTCAGACTTTTATAGAAGCAACTCTGTTTCAGCCATAATATTTCGCCTCATTGTTTGTGACATTCATTTCTAGAATTCAGAATAGCATGATATACCTAATATTCTCGGTTTGTACTCAACTCTATTATAAAATTCAGGCTGTCTGCTTATGACAGACATTCATTAAGGAGGGGTTTATGATTTAGCATTGCAATTACAGTCTCTGGGGGAGCTTCTGAGGAAACACAAACTGGTTAAAAAATTATGGTTAGGCAGGAATGTGAGTGCAGCACTGTCTGTAGTTGAAATGCCCCAAACTGTCTGAGTGCCATTAGTCCCTGAGCAGCAAAGCTAAACAGGAAGATGACCATTATCCAGTGAAATTGCAGAAGTATTTTTGGAAAAAACAATAAGTTTGAAAAAAAATAATAAAAACATAACTTGTAGGGAACAACCGAGCGTAAGAGACAGACAGAAATAGAAAAACTGTCAAAATCTGTTTTGGTCCTGCCAGAAGTCATTGCATGGCATCACCACCCTGCCCAAACCAGGCTGAGCATCCTCCCCTGGGGTGTCGTGACAAGCTTGCACCTGGACAAGACAGGGCAGCTCAGGAAGGGAGCAGGGACACTTTGGGTGTTTGTCTGTGACCTGGTGGGGATTTCTTCCCCACATCTACATCGAGGGTTGCAGGGAGCAGCATGGACATGTGCACAGCTGGGGCATCTGCAACTCCCACAGAAGGGGGCTGCAAGTAAGGGCTGTAAATCCTGGAGAGGGTTTGTGTGCTCAAAACCCCCACAATTTGTGAGGGATGGGAGTGTGTGCATATAAGTATTAACCTGTGTGTGTTTGGGTACAATTTATATAAAATGCTTTGAGTTTAGAAGAGTGTTTAGAAATCTGTAGCTGGATATTTAAAAACGTTGACAGTGTCTAGTATTGCAGTTTATCTTTGCATTGTCAATACTGGCCTTGAATGTACAGTTTGCTGAAGGTTTGTTGGTTTTATGCTATTAATATATAAACAAACTGCTTTGATCCCTGTTTGGTTCAAACCACTTGAACTGGAAAAGTTTCCCTTTTCACACAAACCTAGTTTACTTTTTAAATAGCAACTTGAAAATATAGGAATAGTATAGAGGAATTGGAAAATATAGGAACTTCTTATTACAGTAATCTTTAGACCACATTAGATGAAGCCATTGTTTAAATGCTAAAATGGTCACAAGCACAATTTGGAGTCTTTAGAATTATTAAATAACAGAATACAAGGTTGAAGATACCTCAATGACCTGAAGGCAAAACCCACATCAGGGTTATTAAGCCAGAACTAACAATGTCATAACACTATTTGAACCAAAAAGTCATTCTAAGCTTCTCCTCCTGGGAACTGATCCCCATCACTTTCTATCAGATTGCTGTTGTGATAAGACTAGGCAAGTAATAGCCCAGGAATAACAGGCTCTAAACATTTACATACTTTATCAAGAGTGCTGATCACAGTGACATGCTCCTTAACCAAACAATAAAAAAGAGGATGAAAAAAGCCTTCTATTTTCTGATCTCTTTTGCATATTGGCATTCTTGCTTTAACTCATTTGTCCATAAAAATTTCTCTGTGATAGAGAATGTCAGATGATGATAATGAATAAGCACAAACCACTGACTAAATGACAAATTGTGTGCACTCAGCAAACCAACCTGCTTTTAATTTTTTTGTTTGGCTAATTATTTCAATGTACTGCAAGAAAGGACATCAGATATGTGGCCATACAGCAGTGATTGTTCCCATTAAATATGTAAATGGATTATTATGATATGTCATAAACCTCACATCATCTTCAGCCCAAATACAAACTTGGAACTGCAAAGGACTTCATAGATTAATGAGTTCAGTTTCTGCTTTTACAAGCAATTATGTTACACATCCCATTTCATAAACTAATCAAAGTTTAAAATTAATTAAGGTTTTTGCCCCTCTTGTATTGGACACTTTTTCAGACTCTTGTTCTCAGAAACCTTCTTTTAATTTCCCACATAATTTTTTTTCCAGTTCCAGTTTAATTCCATTTATTCTTGCACCAGTAGACTTTCCCCTCTTGGATGTTTATTGTCACTGATGTATTTACAGAAAGCAAGTATAATCCCTACTTAGCCTCCATTTTGCAAGGTTAACAATCCAAGCTGTTTCAGTCTCCTTTCATAAGAGAAGTTCTTCATTTCCTAGTCATTCCTCTGTACTCTATTCTGAACTTAATCTAGTCTGAGTTTTTCTTCTGTGGGATACAGAGATTATCTCACTTGGGACATTCAAGGATGTTCTTTACCTTTTTCTGTTGGCTACACTGTATTGGTCTGTGATCAGTCAGTTCTGCAAGGTTTGTCCCTCTATCATTACCACCTCATGAAATCCCAGTTTAGAGGAAAATTGTTGTTATTATTTCAGAAGTGCATGGCTTTGTATTTTTTACTACTGAATTTCATCTCATCCTTGTTATTCTGGTCCTCAGGGCCATCTCTCGTCTCTTCCTTTAAATACAGTAGAAAAATATTCTTCTGTATTAAAGATGACTCCAAAACTCAAAATGTCAGTAAATTTTAACAGTACCTCCCCCACTTCTTTACTGTGGCAACTAATGAAATCCTTAAATGCCACTGGTAACTCCTTTTTACTCAATATTTTCCCTGTTTACTATGATTTAAACATATACCCTCTATTGTACAATTCCTCACTTTCTAGTCTAACTTTTTTTGTTTTCAGCCCCATGTCAAATACTTTGCTGAAATCCCTATGTATTAGAGTCGCCATCTTTTCATTTAACTATGAAACCTCTTTCAACAGACTGTGGCATGACCTATTTTTGCTAACCTAGATTTGTACATTATTTTATGTTACCCTTACCATCCTTTCTGTGGTTTTTTTTAAGAAAGAATTCTAAATCCTTTGATACAATTAATATTAGATTAACAAGCTTGAAGTGGGTTAGATCACTTTCTCCCCTTCCCTTAAGTATGAATGTTAATTTGCTATTCTTAAATAAGGTGTCACATTTGTCTTGCTAGATTTATTCTAAGTGCTTGCTCCCAGACCTGCAATTTCATGTCCCAACTCTTTCAGAAATAGAGTTAGAACTTATCCAGTCCCCCTATACTTGAACACATTCAGAGTTGTTAGTTTTGCTTCTCTCCTGACTCTATTTAATTTTCTCATTTTCTTACCCTTTTTTCTTTTTTGAGGAACAAGACCTTTGCTGTTTCTTTTAAAATTTTTAGAAGTCTATCTGAACCTGCCTTTGGGAAACTTTTTTCTACCCTCTAGGTGTTGTGTCTTCTGGAACACTAATTTCATCACGTCCTTTTAATTTCACAATTTCTAATTTCTTGGGGTTCTTTACCCAGTTAATTCTTTAAGCTATAGACTCACGTGTTTCCCACTTTAATGTGGGATGTTTTTGTCACTGAATTTCTAAAATTCCAAGTCTCTATTGTGATTTAGTTCATGAGCCCTTTAGTCCAACTAATTCTACTAGCTTCCTCAAAATTTTATTTTTTAATATTTTAACCTTAAGTATGGACCTACTTTGAATATTCTTACATTCAGAGCAAATTAAATCAATTTGCTTAGATTAAACCACTTGTGTCTTCTATTAGAATAGTGTTTTTCTTCCATATCATAGTCAGTTAAAAAAAAATATGTTAAAAGCCAAGGGCTATTAGGAGAATGATAATCTGCTAATTTTCACATTGAGTAATAATCAGCAGCATTTGATTTCCAGTTCATTTCTGCAAACACAAGTGTCATAAAATAACACATTTGTGCATATTTAAAATAATGGTTTTTCTGAAATACCACTTAGAGGCAAAACATGTGAACTCAGGGAAAAGACTTTAGATGCCATATCTGTCACAAGCCTGGCCAGCTCAGACTTTGGGAAGATGATTTTCTGTCCATCTGCTCCTGTGAATAAAATAATTTCTATTTTACCAATGTTGTTAGAGTGCTTTCTTTCAATCTGCACCTGACCTCAAGGAAATAACATAATAAAAACTCTTGCCATCCCTCCCTGAGTTAATTTTTCCTAAGCAAATGCTCTATATAGAGCACATGTCCTACGAGAGCAGCTGAGGGAAATGGGATTGTTTAGTCTGCAGAAAAGGAGGCTCTACGCTTAGAGATATGGTTTAGTGGTGAACATGGTGCTGCTGGTTTAGTGGTTGAATTTGACGCTCTTAGAGGTCTTTTCCAACCTTAAAAATTATATGATTCTTTTACTTCTCAGATGTATTCGTCATTCCTGCTTCAACTGCCTGGATCTGGTTACACAAAAAGACCTTAATTACTTGTCACCTGAATGATTGCATCTTAAAGGTCGTTGGTGTTACCAATCCACCCTTAAAATACAAGGGAAATTGAGTTTGATCTAAATCCATCTCTCAAGAAGAGACACATGATTTATCATGCAGAAGTGGACCCTCAGAAGAAATTTAAACATAAAGAACTGGGACTTGGAAAATTATAAGCATGATGTAGCGAAGTCCTGAGCCCCTTGATCAGGAGCCTTGTAAATATGAATTTATTATAATCATTGCCTTCGTTCACCTTTATGTTTTTATTTTGCTGTGAAATTAGTGATAGATACATTATAGCATCCAAAAAGCCAGCCCAAAATAGCAAGGGTCTCCCTGATGAGAAAATAATTACACGAGCACTCCTATAAAAATCCAGAATAATTCCATTGCAGAAAAGTACTCCTATGTTTACACTTCAGTGCAATCAAGAAGCAATACAGTCATGCCATCACTCCCACTGAATGCCTCAGCAAAACAGAAAAAAATCTTTCATCATTGCCAGACATCAACCTTGTATCTCCTTACTTCCAAAAGAAGGTGATTAAACATTACTTTTGTTGAATTTCAGCATGTATTTACCAGTTTAAAAAGCACTAATCGTGAAAAGAGAAGATGTGGGGAATATATGAGGTCTCAGAGTCAGGAAACAGATACAATAATAACTACCGAAGAATCAGTAAGAAAATGTTCATGAAAGATTTTACTCAGTTATCCACACATTTGTGGATCCTTCTACATTTTTCTGAAACATGCAAAAATAAGAATTAGTGGACAGTTCATTTTTCTTGCTCAGTGTAGCAGATCGTAAGTTTCTACTTTAAAATAAATGCAAGGCTAATGTTTATTAAATAAGCCTAAGCAAGGACATTACTTTTTTTTTAATGTCTGTTCCAATTTCAAAATAAGAAATGTTTCTTTTACCATGTCCTTTCATGTTTGCTTCATACAATCGTTCACTTGAACAAGCCTATTAAGTAGAAAGTAAACTGAAAACACTAACTTACATTTTTAAATAGTCACGGAAATGACTGAGCTGATAAGTGAAAGTATTCTCCCTAGAAATCGACTCACAAAAGCTACATGTTTCATTTCAAGCTACAGAAACAAACTGTGACCTCTGTGTACAATCCCAGTAACAAGGATTCTGTATGGCCACAATGAACTGCTTAAAAATCACACCAGAATCCTCTAGAGAAATTGCTATAGAGTGCAACTTTAAAACACACGTGTGTCTGCTTAGACTTTAGATTCATTGGTCAGGATTTAGACATATAAATTCGTGTAGTGCTTGCTCATAAATTCCCCGGCTCTCTTCCCTCTTTCACAAGTAATCTTTCACTCCTGTATTTCTGTCAATTGTTTAATCCAATGCATTTGATTCTTTGACGGTCCCTCTGGATGGGATCCGTTCTCTCTAGCATGTTGGCCGCACCACACAGCTCGGTGCCATCAGTAGACTTGCTGAGGGTGCAGTCATTCCCACTGTCCATGCTGCTGAAAATGATGTTAAACAACGGCAGCCTCTGTGCTGACCCTTGAGGAGCAACACTCAATTCATTCAAGTGTATTGTATAAATTACCATTGTAAAAACATCTAAAATTAGAGTGCAATGTATAAAATGAATGTTGGATGGATTTAAAAAATGCTTTGAAATGTAGCTGAATCTTCTATTTCATAATGTCTGATCACAGAGTGAAGTCAGGAGATCTTTTTAAGCTCATTGGACCCTTCAACCAGGTCCTTCCTGCACTCTTGAATTTTTTTTCCTGCAGGTCTTCAAAAAAAAGCACATTCAAGTCTGCAGTAGTCTCACCCCTGTGGAAGTCAGTAGAGCTGAAACATAGCCTTCAGATGAAGTACTTAGCCAAATATTCTTCCAAATAGTCTTTTCTTTGGGGATAAAATTCGGTGTATACCTCAGGGTTGCATCCATGTTTAAGTGCACCTTGGAATATTTATATAGTTGCATTCCAGTGATTAGTCTTCATCAATTTAATCTTTAAATTTTTCCTCAAGATTCTTCCTCCTTGGAACACTCACATAAACTGCTAAGATTTCTTCTGAATTAGAAGATAGTCTTACGGTGTGTCACCTGCTGTGGGTATCCCAGAGTGAGAAAAGACTGCCTGTAGACTGGCACTGCAGCCATGGAATGAGGTTATTGGTTTGGTTCCTATTAGTCGTAAAAAAACAACGAAAGGAGGCAGTTTTGACCTTCCCCATCATATTTTCAATAATATTTTCAATTATTTTTTCTTCCTGATTTTCTGCTTCTTTACTGTGTGTATACATATACGCATACATGTGCAGGGCAGTGTATTAGTGGTGATGACGTGTGAAGCAGAGGCTGGGTGTAATCCTGAAAATTTTGAATACAAGTGTCACTGTGCAGGTATTTTATGTGGGCATAGAACTAATTGTTATTGATAATTAAAATATAATTCTACAGCATTGAATCTGACTGGATATCTTCAGGAGGCAAAATGTAATATATAACTTTGAAAGCTAAGGTATGAAGTTGACACAAACACTGGAAAAGAATTTTAAAATGAGAAGATGCCCAAAATAGTTAGAAGTGTTCAGGGTACAGAACAGGGTACACATGCCTACCTGCTGAAGGCATAAGAGCAATGCAATGATGCTGTGATGGAGGGTCCTTAGAATATCTTCTCATAATCTCAGAAAGAAAAATAGGGACAAAAGTCTGATGAAGTCAAGCACATTTGCAATCGATTAAGCAGGTGTTTGACAGAAGTAATGCACTGAATTGGGGAAACCAAGAGACATTGTGGAGTCTCCTTCCCTGGAGATATTCAAAAGTTGTCCAGACACAATCCTGAGCAATGTGCTCTTGGGCAGACCATGCTTGAGGAGGGACTAGATGATCTCCAGTGGTCCCTTCCAGCCTTACCCATTCCCTGCTGCTGTGGTTCTGTGAACTCAGACACCCATTTCAAAGGAAATGATTCTACAGGATTGCAACAGGTTTAGATGTATATAAACACAGAGGAATTTATACTACACCAAAAAAGCAGCTTATATAAGGTAGCACATTACAAATTGTAAGACAGAAGTAAACTATTTAATATTTGGATTTAAGACATAACATTCTCCAAGGACATAATATTGCCAAAGTAGTCTTTTGGAAACTCCAGATGTTCTTTTTTTTTTTTTTTGTGAAATACATGTGACTAGTGAGCCACCAGTGACTGTGAGGCAAAATACAGAGACTAGCTAAAATATCTTCCCATGTGGAGATGACATTATCTGGGCCACAGGAATTGAGAATTAAGTTTCTTATGTCTGGCAGGATGTTTTGCTCCTCTAATTGTTTCCACCAGGAAGAGTTTAGAAACATCTGAATTTATGGGGAGATTATCCATTGATTAGTTAGGTCAAAACTGGGTCCTGGATCATAGTGTATGAACCTGCCTAGGATCTCACATTTTAATTTACTGCATTAGACCTATAGTTTCTCTTTTTCCACGTGCCTAGTGATAGGAGTTTGCATAGAAAAAAAATGTGTTTTTAACAGAAAAGCAAATATTTTCCAGAAAGACACTGAATGCTGAAAACACAATGAAAACCACCTCATCTAGAGCTCATTTTGTATGATCTGTTGTTCACAGAGAACAGGTATACATCATTTGGCTTTATTTTTATGCTAGAATTTAATGCCCTTTGTGCAAAATGTAGAAGTTAATTGGTAGCTAACTCACTTTGATGGTGTGTTTGCTATACTTGGGGGACATATTTTCCCCAATTGCCACATTTTAAATAGATTTTACCTTCCAAGGCTTACTTTTAGTTTATCGTTACAACTTGGAAAAATTCACTACCTTTCCTCCATGCAGATAAGTGCTCCCAACACAATAATGAGATATCATGTATATATATGCAAAGGAAAAAAAGAGTAGAGAAAAAAAATCCCTCTACTGTGAAGGATGTAGCAATTAATTGTTCACAAGTTGGACATAGCCATATAAATTTTCAAGATACATGAGGTGACTCCTTAAGAAAAGGTTGAAAGAGTAACTCTGTATATTCAAAGCATTCATGTGTCAGAAATGTCAAATTACTGTATGACAATTCCTGTTCTTACATTTTGCTAAGCATTATTGGTAGGAAGCTGCTGAACACTCAGAATCTGGAGTTTTATCAGGAAAGAAGATGACTCAGTTCTCTCACTTGATCCATCAAAACACTTTGATGCACACCAAACTGTGCCTGGGTTTTATTGACACAAAAACCTAGCTAAGATTCAGCAGTAGGGGTTACTGGTCATTAGTTAGACTTGGACTTTAGAGAGAAACTCCAGATATAAAATTCGGTGAGAAAAGGTGAATATTCCTCCAGGAGATATTGGTTTGCAGCCTGTAGTTTCAGATGAGCCTATACTGCTAACTGAGAATTTACAGAAACTTCATAACTTCTAAACTATTGCAGATGGCAATTACATGGAAGTTTTGGGGGTTTTGTCACACTGTTTGGGTTTTCTTTTGGTCTTTTCAGTGACTGGACAAATCCTGAGCTCTTTAAAAAAGTCACTTCTCAGGGGTGTGGTGGTGATGTTTTGTTTTAACATTTCAGTAGTAAACTGGAGAAGACATCAGAATGCAACTCCTTATGAAATGCATACTCCTCCATGAGACTTTTGTCCTTGAGATAAAATGACTTAGCTGAAGTCATATTTCTGTTTCTCAGCTAGGATGAAGGTAACTGAAATGCTAACATAAAGCCAATTTTATGTAGCACAATATTCTTCTTCAATTATCTTTAAAATCAGGATCAATCTTTAGAAAAACACACAGACCCCACCTTGACATATGCAATGCATCAAGACATATTAAAGGTGTTGCCCTGGAGAGCTCTGCACATGTGAGTGGGTGAATAGGTAAAAGACTATAATTCATTTTATCTTCACACCCTGTTCTTTCCCCTATCTGTATAAAGAGGAAACCCTCTAGGGGTATTCAAACTCTGAAAAAAAAAAGAATTTTAAGTTCAAAAAGATGATAATAATGTGAAAGTGTTGGCTTGAAATGACAAAAGCCCTAAGCTTTTAAAACTTTACAATGTTTAAAGTTTAAAGAATTTGCATGACACTGCCATTAGTTTACCATAACCATTATTGCTGCTAACAGCAGTTCAATCATATGTCTTAAATCTGGGATTTTGACAGCTCAGGGAAATTATCATTCTAAATAAGTAACGTGAGCAACTTGCTAAGCAGTCCTGAAGAGTAGTCAATTCTCATTTTTTCGGAGGAGAATTCTCCACTGGTGTCCATGTAGTCTCCCATCAAATGGCAAACATGCCTCCCAGATGATTTTTCCCCACCCATGAGCCCTAAATGTGTTTCTGAGCCAGTGCATCCCTTGATGTGAGAAATTACCTAAAAATGTTACATAAATATGACTTAGCAGGCTGCTCTGACTGCCTAGGTTTATATTCCCGCAGGGCTCCTGCAGAAGTCCAGCAGATGTGTCTCCTGGCAGAAAATCAGCCAAGATAATGAGAAAAGACTTCAACTTCCATATGCTGGTATCAGCCTGGATTTAATGTCCTTATCCGAGTGCCTCCCTTCATCAAAACTTCTGTAGCATTCCGGCAGGTTTTCTCAGTCTCTTCAAGAGAAGATGTTCACAGAAAGGCTGGCATTATGTAGTTACTCTGCTGCCTTTGCATTTTTGCTCCTATTTCTTTGGCCATGATGAGCTTAAACAGAAAATGTATTCTATATTTCCTCTTACCTCTAATGTTTGAGTGTGACCAGCATCAGTGAATACAGCTGAAGGTATACTTCTTGCTAATAAATACAGCCCTGGCTGGCTTTGACAGAAGTTCTGCATTTGTCTTAAAGGTGAATTAATTCTAACTCTTTACCCTAAATACCTCATTTGACGTTTATTAGAATAATCAGGCTCTATTATTGATCCAGCCCCCAAGAAGAACTTGAGTTTTGTGAGAAATACTAGCAGGAGATCTAAGTGTTCTTCTTATTTTATATTCAAATGGGAAGGGGCTCAAATCTTCAAAGGCAGGTGGGTGGCAAGATTCAGGGGATATCAATAGTATGCTGAGATAGGGGGAAGCCTGAGTCTAGTTTTTTTCCAACTTTGTCAATTTCTTCTAGTTTTCTAAAAACCTCCGGGATTTCAACCCCCAAATTCCCTCAAAATAGAGAAGGAATTTGGATGAAAAATGAATTTATTCATGTTGTGTTCTTTTTTAAAAGTTCTTTTCTTCATTATGAACAATTTCAGAAGTTGTGATGTTTCTCCCTTTACTTTCCATATACTTTTTTCCCTGCTAAAATTCATTACTGGAATAAGCATATAAGAGCTCTGAAGGTTGTTCAGGCTAACAGTGTGGTAGAAGTCTTGATCCTCACTGCCTGAATGCATAAAGACCCCATGAAAAGCATTCACAGAAAAATCTCTTGCTGAGACAGGTGCTAACTGTAGCAGAAACTGTTGCAACTGCATTGCAGAAAGTTCTATACTCCTACCTTTCTAACGTGGCTTTACCCTAACCCCGCTGCCTGCCCCGCAGGTCTACAAGAGCCCTGCTGCTTCTGCCTGGCAGGGATTAGGTACAGGCTTGTTTTTTCTGAAGGAAAGAGACCTTCCCCCAGCGAGGCTGGCGGAGTACTTGCTACGTATTGCCTGAGAATTGGCACAACTAATCTCAGCTCCATGTGGCAGAACAGTTATCCCCATGGAATTCATGGTGTCTCCAAACATATTTTAGGTATGAGGAAACAGACCTAGCGAGGGGAGATACACCCAAAGTCACACAGTAAACCACCGACAGAGGTGGGGCTGAATCTCTTTTCTAAGCCCAAGCCAGGACACTGACCAGAGCTCAGGATATTGTCTGGAGTCAGGCTATGCCGGGACAAGGTGCTGCTGGGACATCGAGCTGGTATTACTTTCACAGGATAGTGTGCAGATGCTCGTGGTGCCATTTCGACAGGAGCTGAGTTCAAGGGAAATTGTGCTGTGCAGAATTACTCCTTCCTGACGACAAACTAGTACAACTAAGCAAGGATCTAGAAGGTGAAGGGGTGCCTCAAAGGCATCTCAGCTCAAACATCTTGAGTCTCACTTGTCCCTCCTTTTCCACTCATATTTTTACAGCAATCCTCTCCCTCTACTCTGCTCTCACGAGACCCCATCTGCAGTGCTGCATTCAGCTCTGGTCCCCCTGATATAAGGAGGACATGGAGTTGTTGGAGCAAGTCCAGAGGATGCCATGAAGTTGATGAGGGGACTGGAGCACCTCCCCTGTGAACACAGGTTGAGAGAGTTGGGGCTGTTCAGCCTGGAGAAGGGAAGGTTGTGTGGAGACCTCACAACACCTTCCAGTATCTGAAGGGGGCTACAGGGAAGATGGAGAGGGAATCTTCTTCAGGAACTGTAGTGATAGGACAAGGAATATGGGTTCAGACTGAAAGAAGGGAATATTAGGGTGGATATACAGAAGTTCTTTACTGTGAAGGTGGTGAGGCACTGGAACAGGTTGTTCAGAGAACCCCATCCCCAGCAGTGTTTAAGGTCAGGTTGGACAGACCTTGGAGCAAACTGGTCTAGTGGGAGGTTTCTCTGCCCGTGATGGGGAGGGAGGGGGGGGCTGGAACTGGATGTTATTTAGGGTCTCTTCCAATCCAAATCATTCTATGATGCTATGATTCTAAGTGGTTATTTTTGGATAAATGTTTAAAGTGTTGTTTTTATACCTCTGCATGAAAGAAATGATTTTAAAAGTAGTGTTGGGGACATATTCAGACTACAGTTTTTCTGGGGAATATTTTTCGTTTTGATGGAGTCAGCTTTTTTTCTACCACTCAATGAGATGGAATTTAAGAAAATAACTTAATAGCTCCCCCTACTCCTGTCACAAATTTCAGATAAACCTTTATAGTGGGACAAATATTGAACTCCAAGTTATTTAGTGTCCAATGGAGACCTATTGTATAGAAAGAAAGAAAATCACGGTTTTTTATATAGAGTGATTTGATAGCTGTATCTTGGCTTCTTTAAAATTTATTGTGTATATCGATGCCTTGAAGCATCTGAGGACTGGACTAGTTGGCAAAGACTGAGGCTGTTGTTTTCCCAGCAGTGACTAAGGGTTCCAAATACACCCAGATGTTTTGTCTACATTAAGACTAAGGATGTGAGTTTCCAGACCTGGATTTTATAGACACTGGACTAAACTCTAGTTTAGTCCTCTATCCTGGACTCTCTCACTTCAAAGGCAGTTTCATATATCTTTTTTCCTTTCTTCCTTTACTCCTTCTCCCATGTCAGATTGCCTATCAAATCCTAGAGGGTGCAAATGGGCAGTGCTCTTGCATTTAACTACTTCCTATAAAATCTGTAAGACAAATAAATCCAGATTCTCTCTCCTCAATTCACTTACACAGTCTTTTTTTCTCTCCCTCTCTCTGAGAAAGAGCCCAACTGCTTGAAATTTAAATATACACAGTCAATTTTAATATAACATTCTTTCTCTGCAAATGAGATTATTCTATTCACGTGTTCTAGGAATCTTTAGAAAATTTTTTCTTGTGTGTTTTCTTTGTCATCCTTCATTCTGACAATGCCAAAGCCCCATGAACAACCAGTCTTCTTTATTTTAATAGCAATCATATCACAATGCCATATTACTTGAGGGACTAGAAACATACTTCTATTTTTCTTATGCCTCTTCCAAACTGCTCTCAAGTATCAGATGATGAATAGTCACAAATATTAGACTGAAGTGTATTTAAGTTCTGAATCTTTTTGTATAAAACATGAATAATGAAAGAGATTGACTGACAAAAATACTAAACCCTACAACCTTATCAAGCATTACGATAAGGAAGCAAAAATAGCACAAAAAGCAAATTATTCTCTGTTCACAGTTCTTTAGGATTTTTGCTTTGAAACTGAAATTGTTGGAACAGGAGAACAGAGCAGATGTTGTATATGCAAAGTCCTCAGAGGTGACTGATGTGATGTATTCCAGTATCTATCACTGAAACAGCTAAATACACTAATGATTTAAGCAAGTGATTTTATGGTTTTATAAATGCACAGCTCTTTGTCATGAAAGCAGCCTCAACCGTTTTATCTTAAGGGTTGAACTAATTTTACTATGTGATTTAATTACTTTCAAAGGTTTTGTACCATTACATTTGCATCTCCTGCATTTAGCTCTGAAGTAAATAGCAAGAACCAGACACTAACAGCTTCAGTTTATAAAGGCAAGGTTCACAAATTCCTGTTTCAAGGGCTTTTTCCCTATTTGATACAAAAATAAATGCTCCAAATAATTAAACAAAAACCTCCTTCACAGGACATCAAAAAACCAGAACAATTAAACCATTGAAGAAGGAGTTTTGCTTTCCTCTAAGTCCTGGTGATTGTAAGCCCTCTACATCTTCCTCTGAACAGCTCAACTGTATTTCAGCAGACACATTACAGCTTTTTGAGGTTCTTAAACTCCCTTTCTTGAATTTTGTAGCCTTTGCATTGTCAGTACTATAGCATGTGTGTTTCATTATTTTCTCCAGCTCTCCAGGTGAGTTATTACATTCACATATCACTTTGGAATTTATAACTTATTTAATGGTATTTTTATTTTTTGTGATTTTTCTACTCCTACCTTTTAAAAAGATCTTAGGAAATATATTTAATTTTCTTTCCAAAATAAAAACAAACTAAAAATCTACCTAGCTAAATTATTGCTTTCATTTTGACCAGAGACCAATCAAACAAAAATTATTTTAGTTCAATGCAAATTACAATATCAGAATAATATCAACAATGTAAAGCCAGCTTTATGATGTGCTTGTTTCACACACTTCTGATTACAAATGTAAAAATGCAACAACCTGTGATATTCTTTGTTTTCCTACATATCAGGAGAGCAGACTCAGATTAGAGTGTGTGGATGTATTGGCTCATATTAAAGGAGAAAAAGAGAGGGTAGAAGGAGAAAGGAAAGGAAAAAGAAAAGAAAAGAAAAGAAAAGAAAAGAAAAGAAAAGAAAAGAAAAGAAAAGAAAAGAAAAGAAAAGAAAAAAAAGAGAAAAGTGTTGCTGTATGTTAGGAGTAGTTTTTTAAAATTATGACTGAGCTTTTGAGGATGTAGTAGAATTCAATGTCACTATGACATTTTATACTAAATATGGATTTGGGTCTTTCAGATGGTGGATGGGAAATTTCATATTTATAGTAACTTTCAAGATTTTAGACCATTTCAGAGACAAGTTTGGCAATAACTCCTTGCAGACTGGTTAACCTGAAATGTAAGACATTTATTGCAAGGTCATGTCTAAATGAATTAAGAGTATCATCAATGTAGTTTAGGTGTAAAAAGGGCTTCAGAATGAACCTTCAAAACATTCTGAAAGAGTGACCTGGCTGTGAGGACACTGAGTAGTTTAACAAATTTTCCTATGTCTTCTTGATGAAACTTTCAACTGATGAGGTACATCAGAAATGTTCAACTTCAGACAAATCTCTTATAACTTAAAAGTTTATGATCTCTCCAACCCTAAGCTTTTCACCCATATGTCTTCCTTTCACATCAGGGATGGCTGTATGCTGGCCAGATAGTGACATTCTCAGCCCATTTAGTCCTGAGGCAAAGAATTTCAGACCACTGGGAATTTATCAAATCCTGCTCCTCACGGGCTGCACTTGCTGAAGGTCAATCTCAAGGCACAAGAGTAGGACAAATTAAATAAGCATGTGCTGACTAATTCCTCTAACAGCTGGTCCGAGGCTAAGGACAGCCTGTTGATTTACAACTTTTTCAGTCTAGCATTTCACAATAGCAGTAAGTGCACTCTGAGAAGATGATTTTCAGCAGAGACTTTCTTCTTGTAGAGGAAAATGTTTATTAGGAACATGAAATTTAACATTGGCCCAGAAATTAGGTATTGTCTCAACACTAATGATGTTTGCCAGAATTTAGGGAGAGGTCATTTGCCAGAATCTCGAGTGCTCTTGTTGTCATATTACACACAATGAAACCAGATAAGCAGATATGTGCACTGTTATATAATCACTCTGAAATACAATTATTTCTATAGGAGGCCAAACCTTTGTAAACCAAAACAACAAAAAATCTACTCTCAGGGAATATATTTAAGTTAAGGGACAGATGGGAAAATCTGTGAAGTCAGAGAATCCTGGATATGGTGCAGCAGATTGAACACATCTATACACGATGCACTTCATGCACAGGTTCAAAGATGCTGGAGGTGGTCTGGAAGGTAGCAGCAATTCCTAGGGGTTTTGTATAGCAGCTAAACCTCACAGGGTAAGAACAACATTATTGCCATCCCCATGACCAAGTAGTTATATAGATATGGCAGAAAATTGCCTCTGACTTCACTTAATGGAGGATAAACAGTACCTTAACAATTGTCTCCTGTCTCCATAAGCTGCTGTTTTTCCAGATGGAGTCTATTCAATTGGGGAAAAGACATATGATTAAGGAGACAGTTACTTCATGGTGTTGCCTAACAAGCTAAATGTATTATTTTTTTCTTCTGAACTCATAAAACAACCCATCTGTAAAATTTCAGTCCATTTCCCTAAGTGTAAGTGATTCAGTATTTTACAGTAAGAAATAATGACCATTTTCATTTATGAAGCGCCCCCTGCCAGCACGCTGTAGGTGCCACATGGATTAACTCTGATCAGAACCACCAACAACAATTAAAACATCATTAAATATTCAATACACAAAAGCCCCCAAACCAAACAGAGAAGAATTATCATAAAAGTCATCTAAGTCTACAAACATTAAAAGTTAGTGTAAATCTGCCATCTATGTACATCTCTCCATTGCTTGCATTTCAAAGTAAGCTGTTCACAGAGCAAACATAAAACTCTGAAATTGCTGTGTCTTGGTCTGACCACAGTGCGTGCCAAAGGCTGTGAGCAAACTGAATAAATATGGAGGGGATTGCTCTGTCCATTCATAGAATCATTAAAGTTGTAAAAGACCTCCAAGATCATAAAATCCAACTTTCCGTCCTTTATCTCCTGCACTGGGGCATCCCCTCTATTTGAGTCATGGGATACTAGGAGAAGAAAGACCGGACTCGCCAGGACTACAAACAGAAATTCTGTGAAATCAAAACAGCAAATCAGTCTGGAACAGTTTTGGTTCATTTATGTTTATGCTGTGGTTTTCTGGGTTGTTTTTTGGGGGATGGAGGAAAGAAGGCTAATTTGTTAATCCTCTTCACTCCCTGAGGCAGTGGAGTACAATGCTTGCAAACACAGAGTAAACAACGGGCAACAGTGAACACAGAGACAACACCTTGATTTGGAGCCTGTTTTGTACTTTTAGTTTCACTGTGAAGTTTAATTCAACTAGCAGGTTGATCAGCAGAGAATTTTTTCATTGAGCTATGAGGACCATTAAAATCCTTCTTCAGCACTTAGCATGCTCCTCTTCTTAGGATTCCCTGGGAGTTGCATTTGGAAGGTCTTTAGTCTTAGAGGAACTTGGAAATCAACAACACCCTTGAAATCCCACTCTTCACTGGACTTTAAATCAGATCATCAGGGTATGGATGCAGCTGAAAAGTAATTTTCAAGGTAAAATACTTGTGTATTTCTGCTGTGAATCCTTCAGCTATGTACTGGATATCACGGGAAAAAATTGCCTTTATAAATCACAGTGAAATTAAGGAACTGGATTTCATAAGTGTCAAAGTATTAAAGATAAAACAGGTCCTTGAATTCAAGATATATCAAGAAGTTTCATTAAAACAATGCTGGCATCCAAGTCCTACTCTGTGTAGTAATGCTGTACCTTGTCTTTCATATTTATGAGCTTGCCCAGAGAATAACGGCTTGTCATAAAACCTGTTGGGTAATTGGCAATCATTGCCAATAAAACTGAAACCTAAAGTAAATAATACACAAATATTCATCCATTCTTTTTACTGCAGGACTTAGAAAGAATGATATAAGAAGGGCTTCAAAGCTATAAGAGGTAGAAGGAGTGTAGGAAGAAAACTCAAGAAAGCCCTCTTGAATGTGATATTCATCTTGAACACCAGGAGCATTTCAATATTATTTCAGTTCACAATTAGTTTCTGTGACTGCTTACACGCAGAACACTCCATGGTCTTCCATGTACCTGGGATATGCCACCCAAAGAGGCATTAGGTTAACAGGTAGAATAAGGCTTATTACACTATAAAATAGTTGATTTATCACTTGTTTGTTCCATGTCAATGTAATTAAAGCTGAAAAGTGATGATAGCTCTTGAACATCTGTCTTTAGCTTTCATATTCTTCACAGTCTGTTGATTGGGTTATGTTTTGTATTATTTCAGTGTCCACAACTGTCAAGTGAAATGGGAGAGAGCTCGTATGAAGTGGTGAGCTGAAGTCAGAAGCAGCACTTCATTTGTTTTTTACGTTAATAGACTATGACAGCTCCAGCTCTGAACAAATTGTTTTCAGTTGTTTGATGGGTCTCAGCTGCTCCAAACTGGAAGGTGACCAGGTTTTCTTTTAGTTGAAAAGTAAGAACTATTAGAGTAGAGTTGAAGGCTTTTCACTTTTTCCTAACATATCATCAAAGTTCTTCAAATCTTTTAAGGTTCTAAAGCACCAAATCTCATGAGAAATTAGAGGTTATATTGAAATATTATCCACACACAGGAAGGCCAGTGATCTATAAACATAAGTGTCCCACAACATTTTCGCTTCAAAAATTCAAATAGCTTTGTTTTATAAGATTTGTTTTGATAAAGATCCCATTAGCCTGCTTTTCAGGGAGCTGACACTGAAAAAATCACCAATAGCTAAAGAAAAAATTTTAATTGGAATTATTTTGCAGGAAAGTATCATGTGAATTTTTAATGTGCTAGACATACCTCTTTATGCAAATTTTTAGCATCAAGAATTCTTTTATTAATATTTTAGGAGTTCAAAACAAGGAATATTTCTCAGATTCTGCAGCAGAAATGTAGGAATTCCTGGAAAACAATATTCAAAATAGAGAACTAAGGTTTGAAGAGAAGAATGGACTTTTTCCATCACAATTCCATCCTGTCTATTCTTGGAAAACCATATTTAACAAACACCTAGATCTAGACTGTTCATGGGAGGTGAGGTACTGTGTGACATTCTTGTTAGACGACCACTCTATAAAAGTTAGAAATAATAGAAAAGTTAAAAATCAGTGAAAGCTTGAAAAGAGTCTGAAATAGAACATAAAACTAAGGGGTGGGTTTGATTTAAATTTTGTTAGACAAAACCAAGACCAAGACTATTCTTTTAGACTTATGCACAGAAGTCAATTCTTCAGGAAGTCCCTTGGCTCTTTAATAGTGTGGGATAATAAAAATTGCCTAGAATATGAACAACCCACCCACCACCCCCCCTCCCAAAAAAAACCCCAACAAACCCTAAAGTCTCTGTTACATTAAAAAAGGCTTTATCTGTAATATACTGTATTATTAGTTTCCCCAAAAGGAGTTTGCATCAGTGGCCCTCAATAAGTGATAGGAAAGTCATTGAGCTTAGGAACAATACTATTTACTTGTAGCCCAAATAACCTTATTTCTGTGGCTGCCAGACAAATTTGCTTATTGAAAGCTGTACTGCTCTAGAAGCTTAAAAACTCACCTTAAGGTAAAATTATGTTAAAATATAATTAACTATTTTATTGCAGCTCATAATTATTTTTCCTTGAAGGGGAAAAGTGTTTTGGTTTCCACAATAACTCTAGAGGAGCAACCTACTCTGCCTGGCTCTGAAATACATGGGTTTTCAATCAAATTGAAGGCACTTGCAACTCCTGCAATAATCTTTTACCTCCTTACTACTTGAAACATTCAGCAATAATAGGAAATAGTCCAGGAAGACAAGAAAAGAAATCAAAAATTCAGCTGTATCCATGAGAATATATGTAATCCTTGACATATTTTTCTTTCATTCAGGCAAAAATTGATGTTTTGGAAGGAGAAAAGGACATTAGCTCATCATCTACTGTAAATTACTCTTTTATTTGATTTTCTTAATTTTCTGCATAGCTGTGCTTTATGAAACATGCAGTACAAAAACACTAAAGATGGAAAAGATATTTTGTTGGTCTATTTTCCTGCCATTTTATTGTTTATCCAGATATGGGAATTCAGGTTGCACTCTTAGACCATTGAGAGCATAATTCACTGGAATTTTGTTAGGGTTTGTCAACATTGCTGTTTTAGCACCAACAACTGAAATGGGTATCTTATTTTCTTTAAAGGGAATCCAAAACTACAGAATGAATCCAAGATAGCTTTATCCTATTTCCTTTTCAGCACCTCCCTAAAACGACTTCTGTCACAACAAAGTCCTTGGGCATAAAGAAAAACAGAATGTTGAAAGCAACAAAAAAACCAGTAAAAGTAACCACATTGAAAAGAAAGAAAAAGAACTAGAAATTTAAAGGAAAATGTTTTCTATTTTGACATAGAAATAAGGACAGGTATATTTAACAGTTACAGAAGTCACAGCAATATTTTCAGATCATATAAAAAACATGTGTGTATTTACATAGAAAACAAAAAAGATAAATTTAATAGTTACTGCCTATTGTAATTAGAAATGTGTCATCTAAGATTTTTTTTTCTGTTAGGACAGAATATAAAGGATAAAAAGCTTACGCTGCGAGTGCTATATTAGGATAACTCCCCGTTTGTGCCAGATGACCCGTTGCAAGCAAGGCTAATATTTGGGCTGGTGAATGATCTGAGTCCTGACCAGGACTGTTTGTGGCCTTCACCTGGAAAATGAAAGTATTTCCCTGCCATCCAGGACATCCAAGAAAAAGCAGCAGATCATTTAGAGTACAACCTCTGCATCACAGTCCTTGTGGGACTATGATAAGTCCGTGCATCTCAGAGAGGAAGCTGTGTGTTTGCCTCATGCTTACAGATACTCCAAAATGTCCTAGTGGCTGCATTATTTCCTATTTAAGACAATATCCAGATTATCCAGTGTACTAGCAAAGGCAAGGGGGTAAGGCCCCTCTGTGCTCCCCTGGATTTTTCAACTTTCATAGGATCCCCAGAAAAGAGTTAACTGCAGCAGTGTGCAGTCTCCAATCTTCTCATTTGTTTCCAGAGCTGAGAAAACAAAAGCAGAAAAAAAACCCGAAGTAAAAACCTTCTACAACAAAACTTTAGTCATTCTGGGTATGGTTTGCAAATGAACATCAAAGTGTCCCACTTTGCTTCTAAGAGTCTCTAAAAAAGAAACCCACATGCCTTTTAAAATGTACCAAAGCATCTATAAAAAATGTAATTATATATTTGGGAAAGGAGGAAAGGGACTGATATGTGGAATGGTAAACAGCACACACTTACAGCCAACTCTATAGATTTCAAATAAGCGATCTTGTAGGAAATAATGAGCTATCTGCTAAGAAAAGGAAAAACAGAGGAACTGGTAATAAACAAACTCCAGCTCCCATGTGTGACCTCGTACAGTACAATACGGTTTAATTTTATTACTTGTCATTCATACTGAAAACAAATTTGCAATTTTCTGCAAATATAATGGGAATGTTCCCAGAATGCGTGAGTGCAGAAAAGAATGGGATATTTCTGTCAAATAAAACACTGCAGTGTTAGTCTCTGAAAAGAAAGCAGAATGACTTGATATTTTTGCTCAGGAGAGATATATGATTCACAAACTTACAAATTATAAATCCAGAAGGGACTGTTGTGATCATCTGGTCTGTTTTCTATATAAACCAGGCCAAGGGACTTCTCTCAACTTATTCCTGCCCAGGTTAGCCTATATGTAAAAGACTGCTGTAAAACAGGATAGTTGCTGGTTGCTGTCAGTATTGATGGAGTAATCAGCTTAATTTGTAACTAAGATACAGATCAAATATTAAGAAAATCCTTTTTACTGTAAAGACAGTTAAATACTGGAACTGGTAAGCCAGTGATCCTTTTTGAATCTGCCACTGGAGGTTTTTAAGAACAGACAAGCATGGTGTGCATATAGAGGACGTTGTCTCATTGCCAGGGTTGGAAGAAAGGGATGAAAAGATTAAATGTCTCTTTAGACTCTTTCCAGCTCTGCATTTCAATGGAAAAGACACCTTTGTTCATCAGTAGCTGTGGAACACTGCATAGGCTGAATTCACCCAAGGAGGATTTGGAAAGAAGGCTTTAGGGCTTTTGAGGAGACCTTCCTCCCTCCTTGATTTTACAAGCTGAAATGACATGATAGTCCCATATTGAAGCATTGCAGGATCTTGATCCATATTTGTTCATTGTTGTGTACAATATCTACAGGGGATTATAGGAATATAGTAGGAAAGCCAAAGAGCACAATAATTTCCTATTTATTTCCTAAGTAGGTACCAGTTAAAGGCTCAGAGAGGTAGTTAACATAAACTTAGCTGAATTGGTCAGGTAGACTGCTACAGCCAAACAATCTTTGGAAAAACACAGAAATTTCCATGCTGTGGTTAAAAGTTACAAGTGTCCTTCATTCCTTTTAATCACCATTACATTTAAATAAAAGACCAGCTCTGCTCATTGGCTTTACTTTCAATTTTTGCATATTTTTCATAACTTTGATATGCTACCACATTTTTTTTTAATCCTTTATTGATTATCTGTTGTATTTTTAGTCCTTCTGGTATTATGTGGCTATGAATTGTCCTAGTTTTTTTTGTGAAAAGAGCTCTCCTTTAAATTCTAGCTTTTTTATCATTCAGTCTCCTTATATATCCCTGTGGTCTTGGAAAACAAGGTCAGAGTAAACAGATGCACTGAATTTAACTTTTCTGTATCTTTTATGGCACCGTAAAGGCAAAATATATCCCTCATTCAACTCTTGTTCAAATGAAAAAAAGCATCAGTAAATTCCTTTTATTTTTTCCTGGGTACGGACCCCATCTAAACTAATTATCTTTGTTAATTATCATCTGCATCCCTTCCAGTTAAAGCATCCATTTCTGAGATAATGTATCCAGAACTACTCTAACATGTGAATACAAACCTTTATTCATAGAATGATTTTAACGTTGTCATTACTATATATTATATATTTTAAGTGTATTAATAAAAATATTTTAAAATTTTGTTTCATATTTAAATGGATCTATCAGTTCTCGTGTAAACTCTGTAATTGGTCAACTTTATCAATAGAGTTCTATCCAAGGGCTGAAGCAGCTGTAGTTGGAGTCTGTGAGAGCTTTTGTTCCATCTTGCAGAGTACAAGAGAGTAGGTGAGCCCAAAAGATATCCTCTTCGGACCACACAAACAAGAGTTGTACTAAATTAGCCTCAGCAGGAGCTCTTAGGGCTTGATGAAAAAGAGAACCCAGGATCAGAATTGCAATGAGTTGCATTTAAGCACTCTGCCATTTTCAGAATACGGAGCCCCAAATAGTGTCTAAATTAGCTCTTAGTGAGAGGAAAGCTTCAGGAACCTCTCTCCACTTGTATTTACAGTCATTAAACTTCTTCTGGCACCTAAACTAATCATGCTGTCTCAGAGAAGTAGCAGAGGTGAAGAACACACAAGGCTTAGACCTTATAAACAACTTACGTTGGGCTGTGTAAGCTGAGTTCAGATGCCTGTTTGTCCTCAGTTTGGAGGTTTTAACTTTGGCTTTAACAGCTTTTACATCAATTACCCATGGGCTGCTCTATATTTGGACTCAATTCTTTTAATGGACCTGCCCCACTCTGTACTGAGTAATCGGACACTCTCTGAATGGAGAGAAATAAACAGCAAAAATTCAACTACTCAGTGCTCAAGGCATTGGTGAACAATACAGGAAAGGTAAGTTCCCAACCTCTGTTTGGTGCATACCTCATTACTTTCACAACATAAACCAGCCCAAGCAGGGAAGACTAAAGAGACACAGCCTGCCACAGTGAATGATCCAGTAATATTCCTAGGCGAGGGAATAGCTGAGTCTAGCTGAGTCCAGTCCAGCTGAGAAGGACTTTCTGAACCTGAAGGATGGTTTTCCAGAGATTTGATGAATGCCCCAATCACTGGGCAAACACCATTGCCTCTTTATTATATTGTAAAGGAAATTAAGTATATCTTCCTACATGGAGTCCCATAAAGAAAACAGACATAGGAATCCCAGAGTTGTGGTAATGGGTTTACTTTAAGGAAGAATGGGTACAAGTAGCTGAATATAGCCAATAACTAAAAACAGAAAGCAACTTTTCTGACTCTGCCAAGCACTTTTAAAGTGTACTGAAGGGTAAGAAAAACTCCAACATGTACCTCAATACCTCTCTGTATTTACGCTGAGGACTCACTTTAACAATTGACAACACCTAACTGAATTACCGTATTAGAAAATTTGCTACCCAGGCCTGTAAATTCTGTTAAATTCTGGGGTATGATTTGACCTTGGTCCCACATTTCTTTATTTCTCTCTGTTTTCAGCAGTGTTTATCCATCTGCAGCCTGTGAACATCAACAAAATTCCCCAGATTCTCTACTTCTAGCTCTCTGCTGCAGCCTTTTCTTCTCTATAAAACCCATAAATAGAGACAAATTCAGAAAGGGACACAATTAATTGCCGACAGCTTTCTGAAAGGATTGCACTTAGCTTCTGATGGAGAACAGCTGTGGTGCACACTCTAATACATGCCATGGATGGGAAAGCATGGTTCCAGCTGGCTGAGGACAGCCACAAGGTCATTCATCAGCGAACACACTCTCTCTCAAGTGTCATGTGACAGATCCAAAATCGTCAAGAATTTTGAGTGGATCTGCCTGTACCTTTTCCTTAAATAAACACTCCAAAACCCTGAGGTTTTCATTTTCCGGAGCTGAAATGCAATAATTTTTGAAACAGTGAAATCTCAGATCTGTTTGGAAAAATGAAACACTAAAAAAAAAAAGTGCACTCTCTACACTGATTGAGAGTGGATTTTTCCCTCCAGTCTCCCTTTCCAGTCCAAAAATATTTGCTGCATCTGTCGCTAACAAAAAATTTTGCAAAACATGTGGTACACAAAGAAAATGTCTACCTTAGCTTTGCATCTGCATGGATGCAAACATAAATAGAAGCATGGCCACAGGCTGAGGAAGGGTGTTCTCTTACCCGACTCCATTCTTGTGAGATCCCACTTGGAATTCTGCCTCTAGCTCCGGGGTCCTCAGTACAAGAAAGATGTGGACCTGTTGGAGCGAGTCCAGGAGGAGGGCCATGACAAGTGTCAGAGGGCTGGAGCTCCTCTCCTGTGAAGAAAGGTTGAGAGATCTGGGGCTGTCCAGCCAGAAGAAGAGAAGGCTGCCAGGGATGGGGCTGTCCAGCCAGAAGAAGAGAAGGCTGCCAGGGACAGCTTATTGCAGCCTTTCAATATTTAAACAGGATTTATAAGAAAGGCAAGATTTTTTGCCAGGGTCTGTTGTGGCAAGGCAAGTGAGAAGAGTCTGGAACTTAAAAAGGGTAGATTTACACTGGATGTGATGAAAACATTTTTTACAATGAGGATGGTGTGGCACTGGAACTGGTTGCCTAGAAAAGTTGTGTATGACTAAGCCAGGTTGAATCAGGCTTTGACCAACCTGGTCTAGTGGAAGGTATCCCTGCCCACAGCAGGCGAGTTACAACAAGATAATCTTTAAAGGTCCCTTCCAACCCAAACTATTCTATGATTCAAAATCACCTCTATTGCAAGCTTTTATTCTGTCTGAAACCAAATGAAGAATCTCTGCTTCTGACATGTACGCAAGGATATGGGCACTGATGACCTCTGGGTGCAAATTTTAGGCATTTTGGTCCATCAGAAGTAAATTTTATCCTACATGGAATGAGAATTGGCCTTGCTCCTTGCCTTCCATTCCATAGCATAAGAGTACAACTGATATGCAAGATGTTCAACATTGAATTACTTGGTTAATTTTATAGAGGCAGCAAATCATTGCACTCTGCTGGATCTGTCTTTGCAGCTTTCACACACAATTCCTCATCTCTCTGTTGCTCAGGCAAAACCAACCAAGGAAGACAACAAGTATCCTTCCTTTCTTTTGTTAATCTCATATTTGTAACAAAATATTGCTTGCACTGATCTTTGAACCAGGTATTAATCAGGTAGTTTGCAACTTGAGTCATCATGACTCTTCTTCTTTAGGTATATGATGCAGCATCATTTATTTGAAGCAATTGGAATCAAGGCTAGAGGTTATGTTCCTATAATTGGTTACATCATTTAACTCCTCTGACCTTCAGTTTACTCACTTATAAAATGAATGAAGTATTAAATGTTTAACCAGTCTTGATTTATTTTTTTTATTATTATTTATTATATTCTGAGTATTTTTTGTGTACTGGAATACCATGTATGGAAGGAAAAGGAACCTACGCCTTACTGCTGTGTTTTATCATGTCAAATGGTGACCTTCAGTACAGAGAATGAGATTCAAGCTTAATCCAAGATTAATAAAGTGTTTCACTATCATCCTATTTTAATGTTAAGACAAATAACAGCAAGACTTCTTATTCTTAGAAATGATGGAAAGATAAAAGTCTGATCTTCCCACCAGTGGGAACAAATTGCAATAGATTAAGTGGGCTTGTTTAAAAATGCTATCATTGCAGCTTCTATTGATTAATTCACAGAATGTAATTTATTTATTTATCTTTAATTATGGTACATTTCTACTGTGATGACCAATCATGCATATCATTAGCAAGTATGGCAAGGCTCTCAAATGAAGAAGAGATTGATGACTTTTCACTTACTGATGTAAATGAATCACCAGGTGAAGCAACTTCAAGGAATGTATTAAAGAGCACAAGTCAAATCTCTGGCTCTGTACACACTGTCGCATTAAATAAACTCATACTTCATTTGTGCAGTGGGTGAAGAAAGCTAATTAAAATGAGCAAAATTTCAACTGCAGCTTCTGGCATTGTTAATCAGTAAACAAAGTTGAAAACTTCAAATAGGCGGGCTGGCTTCAGAGTCCAGTACACTTGTAAAAACAGATCTGAAACCAAAGCAGAAGAAAATAACAGCATTGAAAATAACATTGAAAATGAACTTGAAAAGTTATTAAACCATCCCATAAATTACCATGCATTTCTTCCTCAAGAAATGGATCTGCTGTTGCTTCTTATTAAACTCCTTTACTAAACAACCTTTTAGTCATGGAGTTACACTTCCTTGAACATTCTGGGGGCAATGAGCTCTGCAGATAAGCACATGGAACCAGGAACTAAATTTTAGCAATTTCAATTCACATAAGCTTCATAAAATCTGTTGAACAATTTCATTTGGGATGAATTAACTCTTTAGTTTTCCTTTCAGTTTTAGATTCATCTTTGTTCCTCAGTTCAAAAAATGCAGATGAATTTTTGAAAGTCCAGGGGCATCGTGTCATTTGGAAACAAATGTGACTTCTCTATGATTTATGCATGTAAATCTTGGCTCACAAAACCTGTTTAATGCAAATTTAGCAGCAGCCTGTTCCATGCACTGGAAGGTACTTCCAGCCTAACATTTTGAAAGACTAATAAAAATATGAGAGATTTAAACTGGTATATTATCACAGCCTCTACATGATCCTCTAAAGAACTCACTCGTATTAAAAAATTCAAGAAACATGTTTCCTGATTTTGGCAAATTCTAGAATATTTATTTGTTTCTCTATGTAAAGAAAAATGTCATGTTTTAAAATTTCCTGTCAAATGAAAAAATAAAATTAATCAAAAGATTCAAGCAGTGTAAGATTTGTTATTCCTTATCTTTCTTTCCATTAAGATAGTAAATTTACTGTATGAAATACGTTAAAATACCACTATATAAGTCAATTTTCGTAGATCCAAGAAAAAAAAATTACAATATTGATATTGTAAAAATTAAACATTTCCACATATTCCATGCAATTTTTTTTCCTGTAATTTTCATGTTATCTTGAAATATTTTAGTTTTATTTAATTTAAATTTGGGATGGATTAAAACTGTTTGTTTGGGGTTTTTTAGGAAATTCTGTGGAATTTAAGTCTTAACTATTTTTCTCATTAGATTGAAATAAATGTCAGGATATTTCAGTACCATTTTATGGAAAAAAAAATAGGATCTTTCTATACAGATCAGTTTGAACCTGGAGGTCCCTTTTTCTTCTTTTCTTTCCTTTTATTGTGGAAAACCTGCAGTCAGAAAAGGTCAAAAAACTCAGTAAACATTTGAAAGAAAAATACTTCTTTCTTTACATCTGAACAAAAATTTCATGGCATTTTCATCATATAATTATTTCTGATGAAAATCTCTTCTGCAGACAGATGTCTTACAATAATTTCATTTCAATGTCTTTTTTACATAAAATGAGCTCTGAGTTTTCTGATGGACTGCAATGACTTAGAGAAATTGATTCCTGTGTCTGTCAAGGAAGAAGCTGCTCAGAGAGGTTGAAAACAATAATTTTGCTTCTTTCTTTTCCTATTTTTAAACCCAAATAGTTTATTTTTGTCTATCCTAGCCATGGTCTTTTCAAACACGTAACTAGCCAGAAATCTTGATCTGAGCTGCTACTGTCTTGTTCAAGTTCTTCACTTAGGCTTCCCATTGACTCACAGCACAACACTTTTGTACTGTCTTTATCCCCATGACGATTTCCACATGTTGGACGTGCTTATATATGCAGAGATCACTTTCCCTTCCACTTCTCTCTGTCCTTTCTCCAATCCATTGTGCATTACCTTAAGACATTTTATTGGCAGAGCAGAAATTTTCCAAATTCTGGAAAGCACTGTGATGCTGTGAAGTACTTAAGTTCAGGCGTGGGTCCCAGTGGAACTCCATGAGCCCGAGTATTTCCCTGAACAGGGGCCAAACCAGACAATAAGCAAAGTGAAAAGGAGGAAAATGTATCACTAATGTGCTAAGATAAATGGAAATTCAACAATGTGTGGGTCCTAATAAGTAACACAGTTGGCAATTACAGCAATTCAGAGGAAAAAAAGAGAACATTTCACATTGATGCGCAAAACAACCCCAAATATCAGCTCTTTTGTTTTTAAAGCAATACACCTAAGAAACTACATATCAAAAGTGCTTCCAGAAAAAGACTGTACTTCAGATGTTGCCTTTTCAGTAGAGAGTATTAATATAATTTAAAAGCTGTTGTTGTTGTTATATTATTATTATTATTATTATTATTATTATTATTATTATTATTATTATTATTATTATTACTACTACTACTACTACTACTATTATATTTATTTTTCATTTGGTTCGATCATCTATTTCACTGTACTTACTCCAGTGGAGGCTCAATAAATAAAGTCTACTGACATTTCTTAAACCAAACAGGTGGGTCAACAACCATGATTAAGCTGTCAGCATTAATGAGCAGCTTGCTTTAGTTTCTGCAGAGAGTAAAAACTTTTTATGTCGGGGAAAAAAAAAATCCTTAAATAGTTTATAACAAAAAATGTGAAATTATGTTGTTTCTCATGGTCAAATAAGAAATCCCTTTATATATAGACAACACCAGCATGTCTCATCTCTGAGTATTTTTACTACCACTGTAACTACAAAATCAGAGACTAGAAAGACTATTAGATGTTTATTTACACTGTGGTGGGTCTCAAACATTAAGGCTATTTGTTTTTATTTAACTAAAAATAAAACCTTACTATTTGTTAAGGACAAAGTCAGGAGTAAGAAAAAAATAAATGAATCTATCTGATACTAGACAGATAATACACATTCCTAGACATCTCTTCCTACACATCTGTGTCATGTGTCCTGTGTCAGACAGTTTGAACACAGACATGAACACTTTTTAAAGCTGTGCATGCAATGATTGTAAACCTGCTGAAAATAAATCCCCAAGACTAGCTGATAATGAATATCTTGAGGATTCCAGCTTCAAACTTAAACATAATCCAATCTCCTACTGATAGTTTCAATTCACATCTTGAGATTTTCTCAATCACTTCTTTTCCCGAGTAGTAGGAATATTGGAGGTTGAGCAAAAGAGGAATCTATTACAATAAAATAAGCTGCTTTATGAGCATGTATCTGAAATTTGGGAGCCAGGGTTGTCCAAAAGTGTTTGACTAATGGAGAGCACTTGTGAAGTGTCTGAAGACCAAAACTTTCTTGTATTTTAAGACAAAACAGTATTTATCTGTGATCTCATAGCAGGTAAGATGATATACAATATTTATTCATTATCCATCTTTATTACATGTTTCAGTAGTCTAATCAGAGCTTAAAACTACAATTTTGTGACTTGAGAGTATGACTGCAGTGCACGAAAAACTAGAAGTCAACAATCAAAGCAAATCTTTCATAGATACTGCCTTGGTAAAAAAAATGCCTTCAAATCCTTTGGCAAAAAACCTATAGACCTATGAACTGCTGTGAGCACCAGCTTGTCTCCTCTTTCCTTTCCACCCAAACCCCAGTGGCTGTTTGTGTGGAGGGGCACTTTGAATACCCAGAGTCTTGGGTGTTAACTTTCCAGATAAGCCTAGTTTCACTTCCTTTAATGTTACATATATCCTTTTATCTGTATGGGGTTATAATTCCCTAAATTTGGTGTGCTGTTGGTCACAAGCGCTTTAGGCAAACAAAAAAAAAGGATAAAAATTGTGAAGTACACTTCAGATCCCAGCTGGGCCACGGGCTTCCTGAGAGAGCTGGTGAAGCCTTGCAGAGGTGAACTCAGAGATGTGGACCAGGAACGCTACAGGAGGTGGGAGAGGAAGCAGAGACAGAGCCTGCAACTTGACTTTCTTTTCCTTCAACCTGGACTCTTTTCCCTACCTGGATTTTAAGCTTTTCGGTCAAGGACT
This sequence comes from Edolisoma coerulescens, assembly GCA_013397115.1. Taxonomy (NCBI): domain Eukaryota; kingdom Metazoa; phylum Chordata; class Aves; order Passeriformes; family Campephagidae; genus Edolisoma; species Edolisoma coerulescens. Next base: position 1,440,470 of record VWZW01006553.1, read on the forward strand.
GTCATGACATGGGTGTCTAAAGACCCACCTGAAATGGGAATTTTGTGAAAGAATGCAATAGAAATTAAAATTAATAAATTGCAACAGAATTAGGTGTTATCCTGCCAAAGTCAGTACCTTGGGCATCCAGCTGAGATGTGGCCTTAGTGAAAGTGCCATTTTCTTTTGTATATGACATTGTTCAAATGTTGCAGCTGATTTGCCTTGGCAGGCATCTTGCTGATGTCAACTGCCATGAAATTATCTGAAAAAACATCTCTTGGGACTGATCTGTCTCTCACTCTGTAACCTTTTCCTAAGTTCATCCTATCAAAGGGCTTTTAATTTATTTAAATTATTTTCATACACTTCTAAGAGACATGCACCTGAAGCTTTCTTTGCCTTTTCCTAAGGATGATCAAACAATTAACAGGAGTAAGTTGTTTTGACAGCAACCATAAAGAAGAGAGGCTGCTTCTAGTGCCAGAGTAAATCCTACCCCAAAATGCACACAACTCGCCTCTGCGTGAAGTGTAGTAAAGGACTGAAACACAGCTTTGTTTTGTTAGGCATGACAAGCATCACAGTAAAAAACATCTGGAAACTGATGGCCTCATATATGCAGTAAAGTGAAAGGTATCAGAAAATCTGGATCTAGACCCTGAATTTCCTGCCAATCTGTGACAAACCATTTAATCTTTTTGGCCAAGATTCAAGAAATTATCCGGGCTTTTAGCTTCTATTTAGAACCCTAAATTCCTATTGATTTCCTATTGACTACTCTAAAACAAGCAAAAGCAAAGGTGTATGCACAGCACAGCTGAATCAAAAGTTGCTCTTGATTGTTTTCCTTGTACAGCTATATATATATCTTCATAAACCTCTAAGGAAAGAAAAAAAATTCATTTTTTTCTTATTGTGGTTGTCAGAGAAGAGGATGTTATGGTCAGATCTAAATAAACTGAAAATAATGCCCCAAGGAATAATTTTGGAAAAGGATAATTTTTTAAATAACAAATGCCTCAGTGATTGTATTTATCATAATGGATTTAAAGAAAAATACTGAATATGTTGTATTTATTAAGAATAATAGTTGATCCAATGACACATATGTATTGTCTTTCAAAATTTTCATGTCTGTTTTCTCTGATCATTCTTGGAAGTTTATTGGCAAAATTGTGTTAAGAATTTTCTTTCTCTTCAAGAAAAACAATCTGCAATGTAGCCTAACATTTCCAAACTTCCATTTTGTCTCAAGTCTCCTTTGCATCACCTGCATTTCTTGTTGCAGAACTAGGAGAAGGTGAAATAGGAATAAATGAGCTAATTAGATCACTTTGTGGTATCTCCTGCATATAAAAAGCAATTACATTTCTTCTAGTTACCCTTGGATCCATTAACTTGTCTCTGTTAAGATTCATCTACCTGGAAAACATCTTGTGCTCTTTAAGAATACCATGGATAATTCAGTTACTCTCTCAGGACATGGTTTCAGTGGTTAATCACCTACGAGTTTCTGCATGTTTGCCTGGCAAACTTCCCCTGGCATCAGGTTATCACTACACTTCTGCTGTCACTTAAAACTGGTGAAGATTTTCATAGTCCAAACACAAGATATCCCCACCTTTATATAGTAGGAACTAAAGAATCTGAGTTAAGTCATTAATTGTGAAACAGATGTTTCTTTAAAAATTGAGCATCTGAAAAATGCTTTTTCCAGCCCATGAGTACATCTTATAACAATTCTTTCATCCTTTTCAGCTTTCATCAAAGGGTGTTATATTATTATACTAACTACATTTAAGCTCCTAATTTGTCACCTAACCCCATTATTTTCCTGATGTACATATATTTGCTCTTCAGTGGGACTAGCTAGATGCAGGACGACTCTGAGGTCCCTTAGGAAGGTAAAGATACAGAAATGGAATCCAGGATTTTGTTCCCTGGCTCAGGGCCCTGATTAGCTTCTTGACCCCTTCAATTTCTTTAATTTCACCAATATAATTTCACAATTCCAAATAAAAATTAAAACCAGTTGAAATGGATTTATAATCAAACCATTCATAGCTTAAGAAATGAAGAATTGTATTGGTTTGCCCTGCACAGCAGTGGAGAGGAAAAATAAAACTCAGTCATGGCATTTTCCATTTTTCATCTTCTTATTTTCCTTATGCACAGACCAAAAGGGGAAGAAGGAGGGTGAAGGGAAGCAGACATCTTCTAAAAGCACAGGTCTGAGTGCATCTGACTCAAAATATATGAGCAACATTTCTGTTCCAAACTATTTTGCAAGAGCTATACTGGGAGGTGGTATGTGGATAATATAAATAATCTTTCAATGTAGTAAAAAATACCATGTAAAAGAGTTATATCAGTGAGATCTAGAATTTCCCCAGAGACCTTGCATGGCAGAACCTACAGTATATAGAAATATAAATTTTCTGGACTTGGGAACAAGGGATTGGTACCTGACAACTCCTGCCTCACCCTTGTGGCCCTTCTTTCATGAGCTCAAGTAGACCTTCAGCCAAAACTCTTCCAAAAGTGCATGAAACTCTCAGAAATAATGAAAATTAATGAGAAATTTTGAGCAAATGCATTTCTATTAAAAAATAGATATGCGAACACATATGTATATATGTCTTCAATCAGATGTCCCAGTCAAAGAAATCTTGGACTGATACTTAATTCCTTTCTCTCATACACCGATCACTCCTGTTAATATTGTGCCATAACAATAACTTTCTAAATTCAAATAAATATATTTATATCTGTGGAGTTCAAAGACATATATTTATACCTGTGTTTTCAAATACACTGTGGTACAGTGCCACTGATTTTATAAGACCTAATTTTGTCACCTTTTTCCTTGTTGAGTATTTGCTCTTATGATGAACCCTTTCTTGAACCACCATCTGCTTTCATTGCTATTTACTATTGTTATTTCATAAATGTATTCTGCTGACAATCATCTTTTTATAATGAAAATATAAATTGTAAAAGTATTTATGCTCTTAGGAAACAAGGAACGGCTTGACCTTCTAAAAAACGCTTGCCTTAATGGATTTTTCATACAGTGACTCACCATGGACACGCAGAAGGACTCTGCCACAGGCAAGGATACAGGCAAGTGACACAATTACAGTCCCCCAGCCATGGGGGTGTATTACCTCTCTGAGAAAAGTTTGCACATGCCATGAGTCCTCTTCAATGAACCAGCCACAAAAGACACTCCTTAAGCGTAACTTATCCTACCACAGAGTGACAAACGTTCATCCACTATTCTAAAAATATCATGCAGCATTCTTTTGGATAGAACAAAAAGAACAATATTTAACTTTGTTTAGCTGGATAATCTAAATCACTGTGTCTTTTTTTTTTTGTTATTTTTTCATTTCCGATTTTCACAACCTCATAACCAGAGAGGACTGAGAAAGTAGGTCACAGAATATTTCCTATGAAACATTTTACTATTCTACAGTTATTTCAAATGTTCTAAGCCTGGAATTGTTAATAAAAACTTAACATCTGTAATATGCTTTTTAAAGACATGAAGTCACAAGAGACCTTAAAAGTGAATCCACTACTGCTTACTGAGCGCTGCAAATCTCCAGGCCCTACCTTTGGTAATTATTTTAAAATACCCAAGAGAATTTGTAGATTTGTCCAATTACAGCCAAAATAGTAACATTGATAATCTGCTGTAAAATAGCACTTCCACCCTCGTTTCTCATAAAATGAAAAGGAAAAAACATGTGTGTGTGTGAGTTAGAATTTTGGCGGAAGGAATGAAGTCACAAGAAGTGACTACTAGCCTCAGGCACTGATTTACAAGCTGTAGTTCTTTCTCCTCGAGTACACGGAAATTCACATTGCTCCCACAGATTTCATACAGTCATAGCCAGGTCTGCACAGACCGCATTTAACTGATCCAGGCCACAAATATTCTGTGTCACTGTCCAGAAGCCACTGTCCTTGACCATTTTATATCGAGGAAAGTCAGGGCAGTGCCACTCCGCTCAGGCACTTTATGAGTCTCCAGTACAGATGAGAGCTAACAGATAACATTAATTCAGGTTTATGTTATGCACTCTGACATAGCAAACCACAAAGCACAGCCATCTGACCAATGTGAGAGGGCAGGAGCAGACCATCTAACACTAAGTTGGCCTGGTGATTTTTCTCCAACCGAAAAAAAACCTGAAAAATCCACCTTGAAAAATCGGGTGATACTGGAAATGCCAGAAACACCTCATTGCATACGTGCCTAGATGTTTTATCACCTGATAGGAGTGGGACCTGCTGTCGTGCTTCATCTCTGTGCTTTGCTATAACATGCCGCTGACCAGATATAGGTGCCTGTCTTCTGTTTGAACACATCTTCTAGCTAACAGCCTCAAGCAGCCTTAGAAATATTCCAGGCCAGGATAAGATACAATTCTTGGTATTAGGGCACAGGCTAAAACATCCTTCAGTGCATTCAGCAGGCCCTAAGTACTTCTAATGATCTAGCTCCAGGATTTTTCTCTTTCTAAAATGGAAACAAAGGCCTTTCAACAAACATTTTAACTTTTTTTAGACACTCAGTAACAGCATGACCTAAATATCAAAGGAGAAATGTACACATGTAATACTGGAAGATTGCAAGAATGCTAATCCTTTTAACTGTCGTTCCTTTTACACAGGAAAGAAAATATATACATGCACATGCTTGGAATAACTGTAGAGATGTTTATGTATCTGCATTACATATAAATGTGCTGTAGTATGAATACACAATTTGTATGTGTGTATATATGTATATAACACATATATATTTTACATACATACATTCATCCAAATATATATATATATACATGCACACAAATGTATAGTAAAATAAATTTTAAAGAAGAAAATGTATTTTACCCTGCCAAGGTAAATAGACTGGTTTGCCGGAGTGGAAGAATATCAATATAATTTAATTGGGGAGCCCCATCTGGCTGCATGGGTAGAACAAAGCTGCGCTAAAAATATGAAGATAATTAAAACCAAAATGAAACAAAAAATCCTAAGCCAGAAAGACTACAAGAATTCAAAAAAATTGTGTTTTTAACAGCAAATGGAAGGAAGATCAATAATGGCTTCTGTAGCCTCTGGATAAGCACTTCCCATAAATTCAGACACCTATTAAAATGTGCTTACATGTGATATTAAGTAGTTGGGCTTGTGAAAAGGGCCAATTTTTCTCCTGGAAAACTCAGGGCTACATCCTTGGGCCAGTACTTTCATACTTAGAAATGTAAAACAGTAACTGAGCAGCTAGACATTTTCCAGAGCATGTAATAAATTAATCTTGCTGAGATGGACTGGAGCAATAACTCAAAATGTAATTGGCTTTTGAAATACCCATTTATTGTAGCTTTTACTGTTCCCTTACTGCCTTAAAAACTACTAACATTGTGCTCTCAAAAATCATATAAACAATGAAAATGTAAAGAGCATCCAAGTGTTAGTATGCTCAATAAATATACCAAAATAATTTTGTTTGACATTCTCTATTTTCTGAAAGGTGATTCTTTATTCTAATCAAGGCAGTTCATTAAGAGCTAAAGAAAACCCAACTCAAGTGTATTCTGAGAGACTTTTTATGTGACAGCAGGTAAAAGACCTAGATCTTGACCCCCAGGTTATTTAAGTGATTATTTCTCATTTCATTTAGATTGAAACAATATGAATATGGCAATTTTTTACTTCTTGAATGATCTGTGTTTCATTCTCCTTTCTGAAAAATAGGGGTGGAAAAATTCATTTCCAGGGAGCCTTAAGATGACATATGCATTAAAATATCTTGGGTCTGGCCTGGATTAGTAATTGTGTCTCCTTGTTTTGTACACCTGGGAGGGATCCAGTGATCTAGAGAAAATTTTCAATTATGCTAGGTTTTTCATGGCCCTAATGCGAGTTAATAATTTCAATATCTGTCATCCAAGCACATCCCGCTATGTGCAAACCTTTAGCATAATTTTTCAATTAATCATTAGGCAATGTGCACATTTCTTACATGTTTATATCAGCAAAAACAAGGGCCAGCATTTGAGATCAAGCACTGTCACACACTCCAATTTACAGTGTAATTGTTAGCTCAGTTTTGGACTGGGCATAGTTTTGGACTATTTTAACCACAGCTGCATAGTTTTACCACAGCTTGTAAGAAAAAGTGACCCAGGAACAGCTCCCTGTGTGCAGCCTGTTTGAGGAGTCTCTGCGGGCTGTGTTAGAGTAATTTACTCACATGAACACAACTCAAAGGCATGCTGCTTGATAAGACAAATAGTAGCATTATTTGTCATTTGACAAGAGTGGCACTGTTGTCTTAGCAAGACAACAGTGGCTGGCCCCTTTTATTTATAAGTTCAGACACAGCCATCGGGTTTTTCAGCAGAACCTTCAGTTCCTGCTACAATATAGAAAGGCTAATAATCCATAACTGCTCTTCTTTTTCTTTACAACAATCTCAAAATGTCACAAAGGCATTAAGAACTGAAATACAGTAAGATTTTGGGTGCTGCTTGAATATACAGCAGTCAAAGATCACCAGACCTAAGAGTCTTTAGGAACAGACTGAAATCATTGTGGTGCAACTGTTTTTGAAACAGGAGTCTGACCACTGCAGTTTTTGAGCAAAATTTCCATTTTGTCCATTCCAGACACAGGAATTCACAGAAATTCTAGTTTGTTGGTACTTCCACAGGCCAGCCAGCCTGACTTTCCACTCTGGCTCGGATATTCTCAGTGCCAGCTCACGTCAGCTGAGCCCTCCCAGATGCCTCGCTGGTCCCCACCTTGTCCAGCTGATGCGGGTTCCTGGTTTGGCCATGGTCCTCCCTCATGAGCTCAGATTTGTCTGGTGGTCCCTGGACTGGTCTAACCCTGGTTACCATCACCAGACCTGCTTTGCTCATTTTTCTGGGGGACCGTGGGCTTCACTGACAGGGTTTATTCAAACCTTATTTAATACATTTGCCTTTTGGAATCATACTTAATGGTTTTAAATTCTACAATTATCTTTTATTTAAGCTACATTATTTTCTTTGGAAGTAGACTGCAACATTCATTTTCAACCCTCCTCATTTTTTTTTTCTTCCCTGGCAGGCTTTTTTATCAAGCAGATGTGATGAAAAAGCATGTTTTCATTACTATTTTTTCTTTTTAAAAAATCCTGGCTGGCCTAGATAAACTTGTCCTTTTGACACATGGCTCAGGGCATGTCTTTACTGTATTTTCACTCCTATCACATGCATCTTATAAGTACTTACCACAGGCATATTTTCAAAGTAGTAAACTTTTCATACTTAGCCTCTTTTTAATACTCCTTAACAGCAAAGACCAGTGCTTGCTGCTGCAAATCAAACATCTACAGCAAGAACTGAGAGTGCAGGTGAAAGACAAGAAAGAGGCAAAGGCAATCAAGAATAGAAAGAGAGAAGGAAATACAAGTGTTTTATCAGAAGCCTGTACACCAATTGTGATCGGCAATTTATTGTACATGAAGGAGAGACTGTGCTGTGTTGCTCCCCCTTAAGTCTACCTCTGAATCTTACTGAGCCTAAATGATGCCCTGTTTATGTTGTCTGGAGGAATAATCAAGTCCTAGAAATACTTTGTTTGAAAAGGAAGAATGATTTAAACTCAAATACTGAAAGCTGAACTTCAATTTCCAGTTCTGCTGTAGGAAAGTCTCCAAAAACTAATTCCACACAGCACCACAGATAGTGGCTTTGTAAAAAAATTTCAGCCTTTTGTTGGTATCCGAGTAGCTGTTTGAGACATACAGGAATGTGAGATGTCTACAAACAAATGTGAAAGGTTGTAAATGGGAATTCATAAGTGCATGCACACAGAGCAACATCTGGTATAACACAGCTCTGTTTAAGACCCCAGATTCACGTTGAATTTTTCATCCACCAGTGCCCCCAAGTCCTCCTTCTCCTCAGGGCTGCTCTCAGTCCCCCACTCTTTACTGATACAGGGGATTGCCCTGATCCAGTTGCAACAGACCTTGTTCTTGACATTCTTGAACTTCATGGAGTTCCAGTGGGCACGTTCCTCAAGCCCAGAAAGGTTCCTGTAGATGATTTCCTTTCCCTCAAGCAAATCAGCTTTGCTAAGGCTGCGCTCAAACCCGCTGTGTATCACGTGGGATTGCTTTTGATTCACTGAGAGGAGTACTAACAACTGGACTACTCTTTCTTAATTTGCACATCCTCAGCTGGCCATTTTCTAAATCTGGATGAGAATTGTGCTAGGTTAAAAGATTTTAGCATTTTAGAACAAATGAAATGTCCTAAATTTTTTTTATGCAAAAAAACCCACCAAGAGCTCACCACTCAAATTATTCAAGGAGGAAAGTGATGCTATTGCTGGTTTTTTTTAAAAATTACAGATTATTTTTTTTTAAGTACAGTATCAAAATTCTGTTTTCACATTTTCTATTTTCCAGCTGAGGTTTTTTTAAGTGTTTTTAGGTGCTTTTAATGTGTTTTAATACCAGTTATCACTTTTGTGTCCCAGTTCATTTCTCTTGATTGGTTACAAAGATTTTAAAAATGCTTTAAATATCAGAAAAAATCCAACATAGTCAACAGAAGTATGAAATGCTGCAACTTTTCTCCTCTGAAATACTTTCTGTGAACAAGTCTGGCTATATAGAAAGAAAAAACAAAAAGGGAAGGATGGAGAAAAATAGCTGTTGGATAAAAACTGGAAGTCATTCAATGCATCATATTCATGAAACGAAAATTGAGAATCATATTCATTGAAAATGAAAAATGGGGCCTCAAGTACAGATGGGAAAATATTATGACTATGGTAATTAAAAAAAAAAGCACATGTTTTTTTAATGTTCATAGCTCAATTTATTTTGAATTTAAGAATCCCCAAACACCTAAATCTAAAGTCTTCTCTTTTTCTTCTCCTGTCACACAGAAAGCAAATAGGCAAAACAAATAGTCTAAAATTTTCTTGTGACTACGTATTTCCAATCACTTCAATAATACAACAGTTGAAGATGGAGCTTAGTAAGCCTGACAATACAATATTTTTAAGGGGAAGGAAATCCATTCATCACTTAGCCTAGATATAGAGGTAAAAAAGTATGTCCTTTCTTTGTCCTTCATGTTATACTTACACTGAGATTATGTTTTCTGGAAGAAAATTTCTCCAAATGCATCGATTCTGGGACTGATGTTAGAGCAAACAATCTCTATCAGCTAGGATGGAAAATTACTGCTTAGTGCATTCACCCTTGCTTTGATTAGCCCATATCAGCAATAGTGAAATTTAACATTCCTATTATTCAGAGATGTGCCAAATTATCTGCAAAGAATCAAAAGTCTAAACTGAATTAATACAGTTTAAAATACTTTTAAGCTTAAAATGCTTATTTTAAATATTTAAATAGTAGAAAGGAAAAAGAGAAAAAAGAGGATTCATAGAGCCCCATAATGATAAGTAATTTAATTTCTAATCTTCAGAAATTAACTTACGGCTCAGTAGTTGTCTTCATTTATTAAGTTGTATGAGTTTGACTCTGTGAATCAAGGGAAGTCAATGCTGCAACTCAGGGAATTCTCCCTTTCTCTACCATGGCATGTGATATGTGGCATCTTATTTCCATAAGAAATCTGGAGACTCCTAGGACTTTTAGATATCATTTTACCTGCATTCTGCAGAGGTTCAGTGTTGGAAATGTGAAGAAAAAATCACCTTCGTCTACTGAGATAATGGCTTCTGGGAGACAGACTTTTAGGGGGGTGTGGTAGAGGGACAGTTCTGGTTGCATGAAGGCAGGAGCCTCCATTGCAAAGGAGAGTGATCAGTCCAGATGAAAAAAATTCCATGGGAACGTGGTGTTATCGTATAATCTCTCATGAAAGGGTTTTTCATGTGTCGCTTGGTGTGCCCCTCTGTGATGGCTCTGAGCATCTGTTGCGCAGATCAAGCCTGTTAATCATTTTTGTTCTGAAACCTGTCAGAAACTAAGGTGAGAATCCTTTTAGCTGGTCCTTTTAGCTGTCTATCCACAAGACAACCTGAAAATGAAGGAAGGATGGTAGAAGGCAGATTTTTTTAAGAAGTGATGTGTTTTATTCAGGTCAAGTGATGCTTGTGCTTTTTTTCAGGGCATGCCAGGGTGCTGTGTGTAGGGATGGGGGTTTGGGGAGACTGGGCTCTCCAGTCACACATTTGCTTTTATCTCCTGCTTTGATGAATAAAGGAAACAACACATTTAGAAATTATATTGTCAACCAGTGAGATTTGATTATCACCAAGAGTATGAAGCGGCTGAGGCTTTATAAAATGGAAATTATTTTGACTGTTACAACTACTTACTGCTAAGGAAAACAAAACCAAAAAACCAACAGAAACAGCCATTAAAATCACAGAGTGGTACCTGTTTTCCTCATATAGAACCTTTTAATGAATAAATCCTACCCTCTTTCAATCAGGTTCCCATGTTACTTTTTTTTAAAGATTTTTTTTTTTCAAAATTCTGTGAGAATAAAAAATCTCTTAAGCTCTGGTGCTTCAGATGCACTTCTTGGTAGTGACTAATGAGATAATTACCACTATTTTATTGCTCTTTGTTTTTCAGGTGATAGTAAAGTATAGATGATAGAATTTACAGCACACATATTCACAGTTGTGACTTTGGAATCCTCCTCCACTGTGCACTTAACACCAACAAAATAAGATCACTTACAAATTTATGAAGAATACATGCAGAAAAAGAGGATAAGAAAATAAAAATGAGTCTAATAAAAACTCTGAAATTATTATATTTTTAAGTGCTCTTATTTTAATAAAAAATATTAGATTACTTTGTTTAATAAGAAATATAATATTTTCATGAAACATTATCTGTAATATTGGAAGGCCTGAAGTTTTGGAGTAGACTGCCATCTGCAAGGATAGAAAATTTATTTTCCTAAGCACTGAAAATGTCTTTCAATATACATTTTATTGCAGTCAGGTTTCTGTTGCCATTGAATGAAAGGTGATACTTTCTCAGTTAATTTATATTCATTTCCTATTTGCTAAATGAAATAACTGACTTTACCACCTGAAATGTTCTTGGAGGCAGGCAGCAACTCAATTAGCAAGAATAATAAAGTTGGTTGGTCATCTTTCAGTGAGCACAGCCCATTCAAAAGACCTACAGCCATCCCGCTGCCTATTAAAGAGCTGTCTTAGCAGCCCTCTGAACACTGATCACTTTGAGGCAAACAGAAACTTTTTTGCTAATTGTTTTCTGGAAGAAAACAAGTAGTGAGACCAAGTCACTTTCCTTTTAATACCTGTTTTTTTTATACAGGAACCAGAACTGCCTGGCAAATTAATCTGTAAGAAATATGTAAGTAGAAGAATGCACTTTGTTTACCTCTACCTACAGGTCCTAGCAAAAGGTAAGACTTCTCATGTGCCTGAATAAACATAAGTTTCCTCCCTGAAAAGTCAAATGCATTGCCTAATTGTACTGTCTCTCTACTAAAGAATGCAGATTACCTCTAGTCACCCTGTTGCTCCTTGGCAGTTAAAGAGAAAATAGGCATCCATGTCAGCTCTGTTTTTTTCAGAGATTGCATTCAATACAGTGAATTACACCAGCCAGGAGGTTTGTTTCACCTTGGAACAGAAAATTTCATCAGGAAACAAATGGATGGCTGCTTATACTGCAAATGGCTAGTGTAAGACTGGCTGGATTTCAACCTTTGTATGGTGAATGGAGAATTTTCTTTGTTGGGAGGAGCTACAGGTGGTCCCTCAGTCGAAACTTTCAAGAGTAGCACTGAGTGTGTAGAGGAGTAGTCAGCATTATCTTATGGAAACTCTCAATTTTAATATGCCTCTGAAATGCTGTTCCTTCCAATAATTCTCCCTGGAAGCTCAATAGGCTGCTCCACCTGTGTCTCAATGAGAAGTGTTCTGCTGCATTTCTTTTGAATTCATATGCTGCAGCACAGACTTTCACTGGACACATCTGGTCCATTTCACAGACAATTTCTATGTTTTCCTGTCACAGCCTGCACGAACTACTCAGATCCCAGATCCTTTTTCAGAGCTTTACCTATGCAGTGCTTTGCACTTACAGCTTTCTTCAAGGACGTAAGATACTACAAGTGCTTTAGGCATTGCTGAAAACCTTTACTGGCTTCTTCAGCAATCTCCAAACTATGCAGCTTTAACAAACTATGAACCATAAATGCAAATTCTGATTTTTCAGCCTCTTAAGCACAGTAAACCTGTCTTTGGTTAGAATTCTCTAAGGCATCCAGAATATTTCTTCAGATGATTTTTCTCTCTCTGTGAAGTTAAAACAGAATTCGTTCCATTACCTATAGTTTCTGACAAAGTAGAAATGTAGGCTAGCTATCTGGGATTCCCTTTGTATTTAGCATATCTCTAGGCAATATAATCAGTGGGGGAATTAATTTAATCCTAAACCAAGTGCCTACATGTGGACCTTTGCTAAGCCTCCATCGACTTTAAAGTAAACCTGTGGAGACCAGCTAAGATATACATGTTTCCTTTGTAGATAGCTGAAGTCAGGTCAGGTGTATATCAACCCAACTCTTTTTCTTCCCTTGGTTCGACATTTTCCTTTATAGTATTTTCTTTCAAGTATTTTCCCTTTTTTTTTTTTTTTTTTTTCCCCTGCTCCTTTGGCCCCAGATATCCTCAGAACCTTTGGAGACAGCTGATCTTCCTTAGGCTTTGCTGAATTCTGTATCCCAAGACATTCCATATTGTTCTCCAGTGAATACTTTTCTATTAAATCCCCAGTATAAAGCAAAAATAACAATTTGGCCCATGCTAGCAGTACAGGCAACTGTTGCAATGCAGAATAAATAGGTTGATAGTGTCTAGTTAAGTTCATAATATCCAGCAAAGTTCAAGTAAGACAGATTCATAACACAAACACAATATAGTTTTGCCAAAGGAACTAAAGCAAATTTGGATCAATCCCCAAATGACACACTACCAATCTGGTTAGGGAAAAAAAAAACAAAACAAACCAAAAAAGCATAATTGCACTTCAGACCTCTTCCTTAGAACTGCTCTGAACTTTACAAAGCTAAGATGTCATTAGGGGTAAGTGTTGTTGAATTTATCCAGACTCTCACAGCAGTTCTGTCCATGTTTCTATTATGGTCCTCTTACAGTAGCCATCCATGCAGCCTCTTCCTCTCCCATTTTTCTCATTAGGATAATATTTTGCTGGTTTAAAATCTTATTTTAGAACAAAAGAAAACTTATTTCTGACTTCTAATTCTGAAAACTTACACATTTTTCACTTATTCTATAAGAACAGATATAAAGCAGCATCTATTTTACATTTTACACTAAAGTTTTAATCATTTAATAAAGAAAATTACTGGTTTTTTGAGGATTTTTATCAATCAAGTATTTCTCATTCTTCTTGAGTATTTTCCACATTTAATGCTGACCAAGCATAAGAATTTTTTTCAGTGGTTCATTACTTGCATCAAGAATCCAGATGAAGTATGTTTTATTGTTTGTCATGGCCTGGTTTAGGAAGAAAGAAAACTGAAGCTTCCAAATCCTCTACCAGATATTTTTCTCTTAAGTACTATCAGTTCTTGGTGGAATTACAAGGGGCAGACACAACCTTCTCTTTTTGCAAGATCCCTCGCTCACCTCTTATCTCCAAATGTGTGGGAAAATTTCAATGTAATGTGAAAGAAAAACAAGTTATAATTCAAAAAGTGAATGACAATAATACAAGAACTTTCCATGATGTAGTTTTCTGTTATATAATATTATTATTATGTTACATATTTTACTTGATATATATACAAATACAGTGCCGTGCTCTATTTCATTATTTTGTATAATGACAAAGACAATATTACACATTGATGTCTAAAATCCAGTATTATTTGTTTAGAGACAGTAAGCAGGAAACATAAAGGATATTTAGGCCACTGAAACCGATGCCTGGTTTCACTTCTCAGACTGTGATTTCTACTATTATGTGTGTAGTGAAATAATCCACAACTATGGAGGTCATGACACATGTAATCTAATTTTGAAAAATGAAATCTCATTTTGTCAAAAAAACCCAAAAAACAAAAAAACAAAGGTTCATTTTGAGCCTGTATTCTGGTGTAAATTTCCCTGAGGAAAGATTCTATGTACTATTTGACATGTCAGCTTTTCTGGTTGTGCACTTTTTAGTTACAGTGACTCTTGCCTAAAACACAAATTTTCAGAAACTTTGATTTTATGATTTATTATCATGATTTTGCATTGAAACATTTCATTTTCCTCCCCTTAAAACTGTGTCTTCAACTTCCTTCTTTGAAGTTGTTGAAGGAAAACTGAAAGTGCTCAATCATTCCCAAGGTCTTTTGTTCTAGAACCACTGCTGCCTGTGGTAGCTCTCAGATCAACCCTACATGAGGTGTAGGTCTTAGACTCGAGCTTTTCTCTCACATGCCTTCTTCCAGTCACAGCTACTAGAACCTGTTTGGTTTTTTATTCACCAACATCCTCACTGCTTCTACTATTTTTGAGTTTTTAAACTAGCGCATGAGTCCAAAAAGGGGGGTTAATCAGATTCTAGGATCTCAAAGAATCACTGAAACATGGAAATTATCTTCAAAACAGCAAGTAGAGATTTGACTTCTTAATGGAAATCTCCGGTTGTTCTGATATGTCTGCCAAGTCTTGAACAGAATGCAAAATGCTTTTATGCTATTGCAATATATTGCATATGATATCAAGAATAGGAATATTTTTCCTTCCTCTGTTGCTGCCAGATGATCTGTGAGCAACAAGTGCCTGGTATATTTGACTTCTGCAGTTTGCAGAATCAACAGAAGTTCTAGTTTTCTGGCTTTCTTTGGTGTTTGAGAGCAAAATATATTCCCAAAGAATCTTCATTTTATTATTTTTAAGTACTGTGTCTAGGCTTTATCTGTTCTTTAACCTCTAGCATGCATTGCACAGGAGGTTTCTTGTGGAGCTTATTTCAGTGCATAGTTTAAACCAGTTGTGAGCAACTTCTGACAAAGTGCAGTGTCAGGACACATGACACATTTTTGCTTTTGTCTTTTGTGCCACCAGTTCATAGCAACAGCCTGATTTTGTAAAGCTAAACTGAGGCTTTTGGCTGACTGCTTAAATGAGCTGCTCAGCTACTTAAATGAATCTTCACGAGCTCTCTTAAGGATTTTCAGACATTTTCCACAAGGAAAATGCCTTCTAGCAGTTCAAATGCTCTTGATGTTCTATTGGTTTTCCTTTGTGTCTCTTCTCAAAATTTTTTCTTTATCCACTAACTTACTGCTGGTGTAATTCTTTTTTAGGACATTCAGAAGTGCCAGAATGCCATATAAACATAATATCTTCAATATCCCTCAATCCTTTTCCTCTTTTTCAAATATTTCTCCTCCTTGTTTTTGATGTTATTCCCTTCAGAAATTGCTTTCAATTGACTTAGCTTTTCTCTTTTTTCTAAAAATCTTGCCTCAAGCCTTCTACTCCTATCATTCAGTGCAGACATATAAATAGAAAGAGACGGGCAATGGTGTGATACAGACTTCAATCACTTATAAATAAAGGAGAAAATATTAATGGCTATAACTCCATGATTTCATGAGTTTGTGTATGTACCACAGCTTAATTAACTTCTGCTACCACTGCTTCCAATTTAACATGATGCAACATATATCACAGTGTTGCAAAGGATCAGAGAACAGTTGAGGCTGGAAGATGCCTCCGGAGATCATCTAGTTCAAACCTTCAGTTCAAAGCCAGGTCAGCCACAGCTCAGGGCATCCTGCAGATTGATTTTGAATATCTCTAAGGATGGACACTCCACAATGTCTCTGGGCAGGTTCTTCCAGTGTATGACCCTCCTTAAAATATATTTTTTTTCCTTATTTTATGTACAATTTCCTTTATGTGGACTTGTGCCCCATTGCATCCTATCCTGTTCATAGAAATCACTGAAATGAGCCATCTTTTTTACCTCATACTACCAGGTATTCATACACAATGATCGTCCTGAATCTCCAGCTCTCTCAGCCTGTTTATATAAAAGATGCTCCAATGTTACAATTGCTTTCAGGATCTTCAAGGGCCTCAGATTCCCAAAAGAAAATCTTAACAGCAAGGACTGAAGCAAGGAAGTCATTGACTAGCTTGGCCTTTTCTATGTCACATTACTGGGTTTCCTGTACCATTCAGCACAGGACCATATTTTACCTAGTTTCCACTTTGCTACCAATATTCCTTTCAAGAAGGTGCCTGAATAAGCCTTCATTTGCTCTGCTAAAGCCAAAGGTCATGATCCTGTATTTTGCATTGCTCCCTCTGCTTGGGATCCTGAGCTCCACTATCTCATGCAGCCAAGGTTGCCCACACCTTCGCATCCCTTCCCTCCCTTTCTTGTGAGTGTCAGGTGCGACAGAGCATCTGCTGCCATCATTGGTTCCTTATATAAAAGTACTCATCAATGGTCTTCAGAACACTCCTGGATCCATGTGCCCTGCTCTGCTGTCCCTGCAGTAGCTCTTGAAGAGGCTAAAGTCTGGAGGACAAGGTTCTGTTAATTTGAGGCTTCTTCTTCTCCGTCTTCTGGAGAATTTCTCTTTATTTTTTCTTCCTGGCTGGGTCATTGGGAAGAGACATTCACCATGATCTTGTCAATGTTGGTTTGCTGTCTAATCCTAATGCTTAAATTTTCAGCTCCCTCGTCATTCATCCCAAGGTACAGCTCCACACATTCCCACTGCTCTCTCACATAAAGGGGGCGTTTACCCCTCTTCGCCTTTCTGGACTGTGTACATCCAAGGCAATGCTCCAATTTTGTCAGCTATCCCACTCTGGGATCCCAAAGAGATCATATTCCAGCAACAGCGCACACCCCTTTAATGTATCATGGCATAACATTTTTTTTATTAATGTGTAATATTCTTTTTCAATACTGCTATAATATGATGTAAATTCAAATCGGTAAGGATTTTTGTTTTTTCCCATAAAACTCAGGATTTTCTTGATACTTGTCTCCTCTGGAATAGATACAGGTTCTCTCATCTTCCAACTGCCTACTCATATATAACAGTCTGTGCTTATTCACTCAATTTATCAGGATCCTACAGACTATTCATTAGGGTCTGTCCAGAAGGACCAACATAAAAACAAAGCAGATTTATCCTGTATGGTATTATTTTGTCTTTCATCGCTTCACTAAGTTTCTTAGTGACTTGATAGAAAATGACCCATATTTTATTATATGAATAATAAAATACGCCAATTTTCCATCATATTCAATAATATTGCTTTATTGTTATTACATTTTTTCATATTATTATGACCATTTCTGCAATGCCATCAGCCTGGATTGTTTCTGATCTTAGGTAGCTAAACAAAATGCCTAAATCACTACTTTAGCAGTCTGAGCTAGTTTACCTGATGTTATTACTTGATTGTAGCAGACTGCAATATTAAATTCTGGTAAGAGGGCAATGCTGATATGAGGTGCTCTGAATTGTTCTCTAGGGAAACCTATACCTCTCCAGTAAAGAAATACATGCAGATAGCCTGGAGGTCTCTACAAAAGCAGAGAGAATGGTATGAATCTGGGACATGGCGTCCAGGAGACTTTGTTAGTCTGACAAAGATAAGCATTGTGACAAACCCATAGCCTTTGTACATACACTGTACTTTTCAGGTCTGAAACCCCTCAAAATTCAAAATTCAAATTTCTCTGCACTTCTCTGGTGTATTTTCCTACAATTTCATCACAAAGAGTTCCAAAAAACAGGGAAATTATTGTGGTTTAACTTTCCTGGAATTGCATCCTTTAAATCACCACAGGGGAAAGTCACATAAAGATTTGAAAGCTTCTTCTCCAAATTTTTTTGAGTGACTCCTTGAAAGAGCTACAGCTCTGATACTTGCAATAGTGATTCTATTTCAGGTATTTCAGTTGGCAGCTTACTGTTGCTGGTTTTATTCCCTGAGAAGACATAGCCAGGTATTAATCCTGAAGTTTCTTCTTTTGGTTTTCAAAGAAGCTAAATACCCAGCACCACAGAAGCATCTCAAAATTTAACCCAAATTCTTCAGTGTCAAAATCACATACTAGAACCACGGTGCTATAAATTGCGTGGGAATTAAGGAATAGACCTCTTGGATTGCAGTGTATTTGATTTTAAGTGAGTTAGAAAAGAAATGTTGATTTTATCTCAAACAGACATCATAATCTACTGACATCATTCTTTTGAAAATACTGGCTCTTGGCAGCTATAGAGGTCGACTACCTATTGAATTTGGCCTTAGGATATCCATCTTAGGCAGGGAACTTGCAATGAAACCAGACATCAAGTTTGCATTCAATAAACAGGACAGGCAGGACAGGTCACACTTTGGTTCTGGACAACATAATTGCATCCCACAGGACAGCAAAAATTCTGGCTACTTCCCTCTCCCCGTGAGGAATCTAGAGGCAATCCTCCTCTTTTTAGCTGTTTTTAGACTTTCTCCAGTACTTTGCCAGGATCCTCTATTGTGTCATCATGTAAATTCATGGAAATAGAAAGAGATGGGTAACAGCAGAACACAGACTCTGGTTATCTGAAAAAAGGGAAAATATATTCCTGAAGCATTATAAAGTCTGCTTAATGCCCAGGACAATGATGCAGTTTGACCTTCTTTCTCTTTTCTCACTTCACTCTTCATTCTTTTTAGTGGAGTGTGTCACTGCTTTGTTTTCCTGTTTGTCTGGGAGACAGAATATAGAGAATCCATACCTGTTTCTTAAACATGCATATGGATTCTCCCCATCTTCCCACATCAAGTCCCAGGCATAGCTTGAACTGCACTGAAGACAACCTTACTGCTTCCTTCTGCGCGGTGCCATGACTTCCACAGAACCGACAACAAATGTATTTCTCAGTCAGGTACTAGAACTAATCAAGTCAAAACAGAAGGGATCTTTATTTTGTCCTTTGGTGGCCAATATTCAGCTAGATCAGTTCCCCAAACTAGATTACATTACAAGCTACTTTACCAACAGAGAAAAATACAGTGACAGAGAGAGGAAAGAGAAAACTGTTCTGGTTTTATTCTGAATAAATTTTGAGCCAAATAACCATCAAATTACAGTTTCTTTTTACTGCAAGTTTCTTTGCCTGCCTGTGGTCTCTTCTGCAACAAGATTACTTCCTAGGCGAGGTATATACTCTGTAGTTCTCCATTCTCTTATTTTGTCTTTAATATTTTCTTCTTTTAACCTTTTTTTTCCTTAATTAAAGTTGCAGTATAACTTACATACTTGTACACATAACATACATGCAGGTACACATGCAAAAGAAATAGAATGGTAAGAGAATCATAGACTCATTGAGGTTGGAAAAAGCCTCCAAGGTCATCGAGTCCAACCTGTGACCTACCACCATTCATTTAGACCAATTAGCACCAAGTGCCACACCCAGACATTTCTTGAACACTCCCAGGGATGGTGACTCCAGCACTTCCCTGGGCACCCTGTTCCAATGCCTGACCACTCTTTCAATGAAGAAATTCTTCCTAATGCCCAACCAGAACTTCCTCTGGCTCAGCTTGAGGCCATTTCCACTTGTCCTGCTGGATGATTTTGTTTGGATGGGACCTTAAAGATCATGTAGTTGCAGTCCCGCTGCCCTGGGCAGATACACCTTCCACTACACCAGGTTTCTCAAAGCCCCACCCAACCTGGCCTTGAACACTTCCAGGGATGGGACACACCCTAAATACATACGTGTGCATACGCATGATGGAAGAAATTACATTACTTTCTAGCAAATTTGTTTTTATTCTTTTCCATTATCTTTAAAGTAGAGATTTTCTGATTTGTCATCACAGAGATTATCACTCATAAATCCACAACCTAGATGAGCAAAGATTTGCCATCAAACTCACTAAAGGTGGGTACCTCTTTCGACTGGGTAAATGAGTGAGTGCAACAACAAGTGAAACAGCAGGTAAGGGGCACTGGAGAAGAATGAAAGAGGAAGAGCTTCTCAAAGGAACAACTGTGGGTGACATCTCATGGCTCATTTTCTTAGCTAGCTCATTTACTTAGCTTCAGCTCAGTAAAGCTCATATTAGCTCAATCTTTCTAACAAAGAAACTACAAATGCTGGTAACACACAAAGCTACTAGATCTGTGTTAAATACCGGAATAAACACGGGCGTAAATTCTAAATATGGCCATAATATCCAAGTGCTTTTAGGTATTTCTGAAAGAAAATATTGCAAAGTTTTGATGAGTTTTGTCAACTTTTGTATCCCACAAAAATTAGTCTTTGATACAGCCTTTGATACTTTGATATTTATCTCATTAGATAAAAAGGTTAATTTCAACTTCTATGGCTAGCACATAATAATTAATTTTCTGAAGCCCTGCTGTACTTTTATTATAAGCTACCAGGTCAACATCAGTTGCAGTCAATCCTGTCAACTGATGTGTTAAAATTCACATAGAACTCACAAGAACAGTAGTAGTGTGTGCATTAGCTTCAAATTCTAGCTAGTATCATGTATCACAAGCACCAGCTCATTTTAATGGAAGTATAATTTATAAGCATTTGCACAGGCGATATTTAATAAGTATTAGAAAAAATTATGAACCTCTTTTATACTTTACAAATCTATCAGTGAAAAAAGAAATTGCCACAATGTGCGTTTCAAGAGATTTACAAAAGTTGCTGAGCCTTAAAAGATAAGGAATTGTGGAGAAGAGGAGACTGAGATATCCTTTACTTTAAGTTGTCATAAAATTTTCACTCTCTTTTAGCTCTCCGGTCACATTTTTGGATGACTTTGGGATTGTAACCCCCTGAAAGAGAAACACTGACACAGACCCTAAGCTGTACATGCAGCTAGAAGTTTTCAAGACCTTCAACACTTATTTTATTTTACTGAAAAGAGAGTTTACATTGGTTTCTTCTCCTAATTGATCTGTCTTTTGTGCTAGAGTAACAGTGAAGAGTGCTATTAAAAATCTTAGGATTGTGTAGACAAAAGAAAGTCAGAAAGAGCTGCCACGTAATTCACAACAGTTTATGAACTACATGTACTGTACTCTGTCTTTTCCCAGCCACTGCTGTGATAGCTAATGTCTCCCAATAGTACAAGTGACACTTACTGATGGCATAGTTTTATGTTAACTGTATTCCATTAGCAGATTTCTCTGTAAATCCCTAGGATGCATTGACTGATGACACAACCCCACATGGAATTTCAGTACAAACCCATCATGTTACTGCATATCACACCAACTGCATGTCTCAAAAAGGTTTCCAGTAAAATTGCAAAAAAAAATATTCATCAGTCCAGTCTTGTTCTACATATCTCCTTCAAAAAAGATCCTGGAACTTTATTTTTTGTGTCTAAGCAGTGTGTCTGGGTAAACTGTAGATCCAATTAATTTGGATCAATTTGTGGTAGAATTATAAAAGCACATGAGATACCCAACTACCTATTAGTGAGTAAGGCAACAGTTATTTACTGGACTGTAGCATTACTACTAGGAAATAATTTCCTCACACATATGTCCCATTTGCTAAAGACCAAAATCATAACTACTTTCAATTCTAGAAAGTGACACTAACCACATTTATACACAGATATAGCACAGCTGCAACATGTGTATCACAGGGCACTGCAATAAACCTGGGCTTTTTCTATTCCTACTTTCTGTGTTTCAGACAACACCTGCGATAAGCATCAATCTTTTCTTCTTCATCAACTGATCAATATGTTGAGCTCTGAGGCACATTATATTTAATTAATATAATAAAGATGAAATCATAGCTCCAGTGAAGTCAATGTTAGTCCTTCCCTTTATTCAAATTAAGAACAACTTCACGCAGTAACCAGCTGAATGTGACTACTATATAAAGACAATTTCTTGTTTAGGAAATAAAAAACTGAAACACGCTGCTTGTTTAACATGGGGTAGCACCATTTAGCTTTAACAGATACAGTTTGTTAATGGTATCAAAAAGTTTGAAATACTTCCTTTCATAGAATGAAATGTATGGTTTTGCTCACTCCAATTGACTAAATGGCATCTAAATTTAAAAAGATGCAAAAAGTGAGCAGTCAACTTAGACACTGAAAAATATTTTTGTTCCTTCACTGTAACTACTTAAATAAGTTCTCACTTTCTCTATGTGTGATTTTTGGGATATGCAGTAATACAAAAATCTTGAAACAATATTCATTTGCTGTAGGACATCATTAATGCTCCCCATTTTAGCTGTCCCATGCCTAGCATTTATTACAAGCCATGAAGTATACCTGCAGATTATGGTAAAAAAGCAGAATATGATCAAATTATTCTGTCAACCTTTCAGCTGCATAACTAGATTGTGGCCCTGTTATCTTTACATTCCATTATAATGGAACTTGGAGCAACAAAGTGCAAACATCCATGAATTCTTGACTACAACGTCTGCAGCAAACTGAATACACATATAACTTTGCATAATGTATGCATTAATCCAAGCTGCAGAGAAAGTCAAACCTTAGACTAATCATCACCCCAGACTTCTAGCTAAACAGATATAGGGCAAATCTCTTCTAAATGTAATTCTGTCAATTACAGTGCAGCTGCACCAGGGATAAATATGGCCCATTGTCACTGTGATTGATGATTTAGCTACACTGGGTCAGAACCAGGTCGTAACAAGAATGTTGTTTTTGATAAATCCTCCTCACTGACTTTCTCTTGTGACATCCACTTAAAAAACAAACAAATCCAAAAAACCACACTTTTTAACATGATTTGTTTCATAAGGAGGAGGAAGTAGTCAAGGAAAAATTAAAGTCAGTAATGTTGCTTTTTGCCTAAGGGGACCATTCACCCGTTATAACAATAGGGGGAGTTGTTGATTTCGGCATGTACTTTCCACTTTTCCATTTGCATTAATGAGAGCTTTATGCAACGTCCCAGGAGTATCAATGGGAGAATAGATCATTAGGAGCCTGATAACTCTATTTGTTAGTGTGTATGAACTTCCTTGAGCACCTGACTTTAAACCTGACTTTAAACCAAAGGTAGCTGCAACTTCTTGTCCTGAAAAAAATAACAGTTCAGGAACTAGCATCATTCATACCAAAGTAAGTATTTTCTCCTGCAGGAAATCTCAGAAAAATAATATTCAGTAGTCCGATATTTTACCACACACTATGATCACCTGAAATAAATGGGTAGTTCTGGCTCCCAGCACTCTGTTACTACCTAACTCATTGCCAGTTTTAGATTGTGTTTCTATTACAGCTGGCCATAGACAATGCTATACACTGACAGTCTTTTTCTGAGTGATTGTAGCTTTGTTGCACACTATTTTTTATCTTGCAGGAAACCATACTGATTATCACTGAGAATATTTCTGTGCTTTAATCATCATCTGATTGCTTCTATTGTCAACATTTCTATTTTTTTGCCTAGTACCAGTTTCAAACTAACCACACTATAGGTACCTAGGTCAGCCTGTTTACCCTTTTACTACTGAGCTAACACTTTAGCATCCAGTCCTATGGAATGCCTTCAAGAATCCCAAAAGAAAAAATAAAAGAGAAAAGTAACATAAATGCACTGCAGAGCTCTTTATTAGGGCTGCTCGGAACTTTACAAAGCTATGAGACATCTGTTATTGCTGGGAAGTGTTATAGAATGTACCCAGACACAGGAGTTCTCTCCATGTCTGTACTCTGGTCTGATTAACCCCTGCTCTCTGAACATGCGTGCTTAAAGTGAAACTGTCTGCTCTGTATTTATATGTGTCCTTCCCAATATCATACTTCCAGGTTTCTCAGGGCTTCTACTCCTGAGTCCTTCATCTTGAGGTGCAAAGCCTGAAAACTGGGATGCCGAGGTTGCTGCTGCCCTATGGCTTTTCATTAGAGCTGAGGCATTTGCTGCCCAGGATGGAACTCTCCAGAAATTGTCCATAAAAATGAGACAAGTTAGCACAACGGCATAAGTAGGAGTTTTTTTGCTAATTTCAGATATTTTGATTGAAAGATAGTAAAGGGAACTTTAATAGCTTAACAGTGGAAGATGGGGAATAAACAGCCTTTGATAAAGGAGAGGTGCTGAGCAACAAGGAGGAAAGAGTGAGATAGCTAAGCAAAAATTCTCACCAGGCATAATTGCAGACATAAACTGCTTTTAAATTCCCTTTGTCAAAAACAAGAGTGCATTTACTCCTCTTCGCCATCTACCAATAATCACCTAAATTAAATTTTATAGGATTTATCATCCTTTGATCTGCACTTCCCATGGGGATTCACGGCTGTTAAGTGTGTTTATTTCTGCCTGAGGCAGATAAAATCTTTGGATTTGGGATGAGAAGCAGTGGGGTCAGAAGATAAACAAGTTCCCAGGACTGGTAATGACATAGAGATGAAGAATGCTGACAACAGCAGCAGATCAGAAGAGAGACATTTATTTGAGAATGAGACATTAAATTTGTAAAGTGAGTCTCTGATGATGAAAATCTTGGTGCATATAGAATGATTCACAACACTTCATCTAATTAACAACAACCTCAACCAATCAGGATACATGAATTTTCAGATACTGCATTATTAAGATACACCTATACAGCAATCTGACAAATTAAATCTTTAAAAAAGATTCCGATTTAAAAAAGACCAGGATAAACTAACTCTGTCTCACATCTGTGGGTCAGGACTGTCAGATTTCCATTTATTCTAGCTTCTAGACATTGTTAATCTGAATAGCTTCACATACTACATTTGTACCTTGTTTTTTTATCAAATGCTCAAAACCTTGCATATTCATCGTCTAGAACCTTTCCAGCCATGCAGCACAGGAGAGAGACACTAGGCAGAGTTAGTTTTGAAAATCAGAAGTGATTTAAACTCGGTACAGCACCATGCCAGCACAAGCAAAATTTCTTCAGACCTAAGCTAGTGTCACCCTAGACACTGCAGTGCAGCATCCAGCTCTGGGGTCCCAGCACAGAAAGGACATGGACCTGTTGGAGTGAGTCCAGAGGAGGCCAACGAGTTGTTTGGAGAGATGGAGCTCCTCTCCCATGAGGAAAGGCTGGGAGAATTGGGGTTGTTCAGCCTGGAGAAGAGAAGGCTTTGAGGTGACCTAATTGTGGCCTTCCAGTACCTGAAGGGAGCCAATAAGAAAGATGGAAAGGGAATATTTACAAGGGCCTTTAGTGAGAGGATGAGGGGGAATGGATTCAAACTGAAAGGGAGTAGGTTTAGATCAGATATAAGAAAAATATTCTTTACTGTGAGTATGGTGAAGCTCTGGTGCAGGTTGCCCAGAGAAGCTGTGACTGTCTCATCCCTGGAACTGTTCAAGGCCAGGTTGGATGGTGCTTTCAGCAACCTGCTCTAGTGAAAGGTGTCCCTGCCCAGGGCAGGGTGGTTGGCATTAGATGATCTTTAAGGTCCTTTTAAACCTGAGTTATTCTATTATTCTTTGACTGTCCTTTGTGCATGTGACCTCAACTTTACAAGTCTCTGAGCAAAGGAGGGCTATCAGGAGCAGCAGGAACAACAGGCAGTGTTTTCCAAGACAAAATGAGCACTCACAGTGATCAGTGGATTCTAGAGGTCTGTAGTGTGGGTTCCCAAATTTTCACACTATCTCTGCTTCAGTTGCACGTGTCCTCACCATCTCGGTGCATGATGAGGAAACAAGCCATGATGAGCCCTAGTGGTTCACTGCTGCAGATGATCTGAGGGATTATGGCTCTGTGGCATCTCACAGAGCAGAGCAGCTGCACCCTCCAGCTGCACAGGATGCCCAAATTCAGGCAAGGCAGTCTGTGTCGACTGTACCTACCTACACAGCTGACAAAGACACTGCTCAAGAACTGCTCACACTCCTGCACCTATTCCAAGGCTGTGTTACCTGATACGCAGGATGCATAAGCAGATAGATCACACATACCAGAATACAGCAGATTTTTGAAAAAATTTGTGCTTCTCAATAAAATACCTTCAGGTTCACATAGGATCACAGTTTTCCTATGACACAAAGCAAAATTTAAAAAGTCTTCCCATGTGATGAATTTCCTTTGGCCATGCTGGGACAAGCAAAAATGTTTCATATTACCATGAAGTTAGGAAGGATGTATATTATTCACTATTTTATTGGTGGCAAAAAAAAATGCTTGCTTAAATAAAGAAAAACACTTATTTTTACATTTCTGCCATGGCATGTAGTAAAATCTTCATGTAAATGGGGGTATACTCTTTCCATTTTTTCTGCAAAGAGACATAAGGATATGTAGGTCCTTTTCTAGGATATTACTAGGGAGAAAGATCACTGGTCTATCTGCAAAAGATGGGATTTGTCCCAAGATTGCATAGTAAAGATTTAATTTTACATTTATCCCCCAGTAGTTAGCCATCTTTCTACAATGACAAATTCTACATTTAGGCCTCAAATAATTACCTTACCAGCCCCTGTATTGTCAATGGAAGTCTAAGATTTAATTCAGCTCCCAAAATACAGGAGTTCTAGTGCCATCTCAAATACCCAGAACTATCTCCACTGATCTCAGTTTATCTCTCCTAAGGAGCAGGGATGTTCCATTTATCCTGTGTCACATCTGCTAGCCCCATGCATGTCTGGAATACCCTGGGTCATCTCAAACAGCTCCAGGGGCTTCTGATCAGACAGTTGAACAGAACTCTCTGTCAGTGAAACATGGAGAACAACTAAATTCACTATAAAGAAGGTACTAAGGCAGGACTAAATTGTGTAAGCATTGACATCTGGAACAATTTGAGATGACCTAAGGAACCTGAAATAGGTAAATAAGACACTGGGTTCAAAAGAGATTTTTCAAACCAGTAGGTACAAGCCAGGGTAACCCACAGCATCAAAAATGACACCTATATTTCCATAAATTATCCCACTCTTAACTCTGATGAGTCACAGGCCCCTGTTTTTTGTACTGTGAGATGTAGTGGGTCTACATGCAGCCACTACACTGTAGCCCTCCAAAATTAGATGGATTAAAGCCCATCCCTGTTTTTCTGGCAAGATATACACGATTTACAACGCACTTTACCTCATCCCAAAAAGCCACTCTCTTTTTGGAGCAATTAATCTACTACTTTTCATTGACTATAAAAGGTGCAAAATGTACTACCTCTGATATTTACAACTTAAATGTCTCAAGTTCAGTGAACTGGATCTACTCAAAAATCTGTGAAACAAGCCAAAAAACTCATAGTGTTCAGTTTCTTCAAAGATATATTTATACTCTATGAAGAGGCACTCCTGGGCTATGGACTGGGAGTCCTACAGGAAAATTAGAAAGATTGGGCAGCATTCTTCTTGCTCAGCCCAAAGCGCTTGAATGCATTTACGGATACTTGGTCATTCCGTTCTGCGTGCCATATTGAGATGCCAAAATCTCCCCATGCTTCCTCCAAGGAATAGGTCAGGGCTCAGATGCAGCGGACATCCTGCCTCACTGTGGTCCATCCTGGAGGTAGCAGGAATAGGACCTCCCTGACGCAGGGGAATTTTCTGTTGTCTTCTCACAGAAGCCACTCCGGCACCACTCTCCCTCCCAGTACCCCCTACCAAAACCTTGCCATGTCAGCCCAATACAAACAGGAAAATCCAGTCCACCAGAAACTTGTCTCCTCCTGTCTTCATGTGCTTGACTGCAGGGTGAGCTGTAGAAGCTCTGTCCAAAAACGTCCAGGGCAAAGCACACAACTATACTGAAACCTTGGGGTGACGGATATTCATCACATGTGAGTGAAAAAGTGGGAGGGAAATTGTAGAAAACAATGATAAAACACTGTAAGAAAAAAAAAAATAATTATGGCAATCCTTTCTTGGGACACATAGATGAGCTGTAGCTCCATCACAGGAGAGAGAATGCTTCCCACCACAGCAGCCTTAGGAAAGAATCAGAGTAAAGCACCAGGCAATTTTACAATATTCATTTAGTCACAGAATGTAGAGCAGGTTTGAGCAAAGCAGTTCCTCTAGTGGTCATCTCAGTGGGAAGCTATGTGTGTCTTTTAGAAGATGGGGGGAATATTCGTTCCTTAATTGACACTGCCCTCCTCAAGCTGCTGTGTGGAAGTCATGAACATGATATTCAGCAGTTACATGGAAGTAGGAATATGTCATTGTAATGGTCGGTAGTATTATTCACCAGAACATGGGTGGGTCAAGTTTGGTGGGTGTGGAAGTATTTGCATTATCTCTGCACAGAAACATTTCTATCCTGTCACAGAAATTGATGTTTTGATGCAGGAGTGGTCAGGCAGCAATTGAAAAGTTATATTCAACAAATAAGTGAGAAAAAGGAACCTTTGCTCTTAGAAGCTCCAAAGCAGGCATGTGTTGAAAAAAAATGAAGATCTGCCGAATGACTGCAACTATCTTTACCTTTTCTGCCCCTGTATTCGCAGTGTATTCTGTATCACAGGTAAAGTGTCTTCAGTATGCAACAGATACTGACCCCTCTGTCTTGCCATGGATATGTTAGAGGAGGCAGATTCCATAAAGAAGGAGCATATAAAATGTTTATCTTTACAATCTTTAGTTTTATGTGCGGTTTTATATCAATTTGGTTATTTTCAAAGCTATTTTTGTAGGTTTTTTCATCAAGATAGCCATTTAACTGGCTACCCACTGAGCTGTTCCAATTAACAGGCACCCATAGCATTATTTATCTTCTTAATTTTTGTGCCATGAAGGCCCAGTCATTAGAGTTCAGGCTTTGGTTCTCCATGAAGAATATGTGAGGAGGTGCTCTCACCTCTCCTGTACGGTCTATATACACATTTTAGTTAAATTAAGCAACTGATTAATAGCTATATGTTGAAGAAGTTTGAACTGGATTTACCTGACTTCAGCTTACATTTTCTACCTTTGAAATGGCTGCAGTCTCTGGGACTTGCATCCCTCACTGGGAAACGGATAGTTCCTAAGTAAATGCAGTCATTCCAATTTGTTCTTTGACATCCGGAGTGAAATGCACTCACCTTGGTTGTTCTGTCTTCTCTAAACAGAATACTCAGGAAAGTCAATAGTTCCTAGAAACAGAATATGATGCATTTGCCATGTAACAGTTCATCATCAGCTTCTTGCCTGAAATCCACAAATTTTGCACAGCAGCAAAGAGAACTCGTTCAGTCTGTTCCACCTCACCCTTTCTCTCCCATTAGCTATTTACGGGCTGTGCCACAAACATAGTAGGTTGAAAAGGTGACATTCCAAATTCTATATAGTGGATTACAAAAGACTATTATTATCTATGTCACTAAAAGGGAAAGAGCATCCCTCATACAGTAACACCTACACAAAATGTTCATAAATTTCATGACAATTCTGACATCCTCTATGTTTGCAAGGCAACATGCCCTCCCTCCCATCTCCTAATCTCCTTCATCTGAAAGAGAAATGTATTTTTAGCTGCCTCAGTGGGGCCTAAGGCATTGATTTATGAAAATAAGGTGGAAGAATTCATGAATTTTTTCTGACCTCCATCTCTCATTCCTTAGACATTTCTATTTTAAGATGTTTAAAATGAATTGTCCTAATGTGGCATATTATCAGCTTGTGGCTCTGTATTTCACATTAATCTAGCATGCACACATATATCCCTATACACCAAAATTATATGAATGTTACATTGTATTGAGCTTAAAATGCCTTTCTCTAACTTATTATTTTACTGAGATTGTGACATGGTTTTTTGGGTACTGAGTCACCCTACAAATCGCCTTGAAAGACTGGAATAACTTCCTAAAGGTACTCTGTAAATGAGGAAAGACAAGCAGATGAAATTGTAGCCATTTGATAGAGTTCTTTTTAATATAATCTACTGAAGCTAAACCAATATCTCATTTTGCTCAGCTCTTGATTCTGCAGTAAGAGCCTTGCACTTCACATTCCAGTGACCTCCACTGCTCGTGCTAATTAATTCTTTGGCAGTGTTACTTCTGCTTTATATAAACACCTTTGATAGTATAAGTAGGTCTCCATCAGCAATATTGTTAAGTATTTTAAGATTCCAATGAAAATAAAACTACAAATAAGTCTCAGATTATGAAACCGTTGGAAGCGGCCCGTGGAAAACCAGAGCTCTTGTTGTGGTTTAGGAATGGTATTCCCCAATTTAATACTCCCACTAAAAACACCACCAACAAAAAGATAATTTTGCTAAATACAATTTTTCCAAGATGGAAGTCATATTTTCTTAACTAATCTTTTTAAAATTTTTTTCCCCATCAGAACTTTTAATAAATTGATTCAATTTTATGCTTATTCTCTTTGCGTGGAAATTGCCTGTTTGCAAAGAGCCATCAAAAAGGCAACACACCACTTAATTCCTAGTTAAACATCTGCTTAAGGCAGATACAGTGTGGTGCCAAACTTGAGTGGATCTTTGTGCTGTATTTACTCTGAGTCCATGGTGAATTTCACCCTATGATGTTATGCTGGGGGGAGCATTTTGGATAAAATGAGTGATGCCTCGAAAGTAGGAGGAGAGGCTTTGCTATTTCATTTGCTGTTCCCAGATTATTTCCTCTTCCAATCCTATATCTTTACAGTAGTTAAGACTAACCTTTGAGAAGACATTTGGAACAAAGCTTCACCTTTAAGGCAACCAGGGGATGAAAACAATCTAAGTGAACTGGCCAGCAGGCAGGAGCTATGTTGGCTCAAACAAATGTAGAAAGTCAGGTGAAAGGGCCATTAATAATAAAGAGACATCCAGAACAAATGTACTGACTTCACAGCTGAGACAACTTGTGTGAATAATAATATTACTGCTGAACTTTGCAGAACACATGGAGTTGTCCTTGACTTTGCTCTTCTAAATGAAAAAAAATCCCTAAATCTGCAATATCTTG
Organism: Edolisoma coerulescens; assembly: GCA_013397115.1. Lineage (NCBI taxonomy): Eukaryota > Metazoa > Chordata > Aves > Passeriformes > Campephagidae > Edolisoma > Edolisoma coerulescens. The sequence continues at coordinate 1,471,400 of VWZW01006553.1, forward strand.
CTACAAAATTTCCTTACTCTGCTAATATGTAGTTTCTAAGGCATATATTTGTCACAGATGAAGAAATCCCTACAGAAAGCTAAATTTAAAAAAAAGAACACTGAAACCAAGTAAACAAAACCAATAGTTATCTTCATAAGACAAGAGATTACTTTGTCTGAATATTGACTGTACAGAAATTCTTATTTATTGTTATTGTTAAAAAAGAGTATTTGCATCATGGACATACCACATTTATTTAAAATCCAATGCAGTTAACATATTCAGACACATAGCAACAGAATTTGTCTTTCCATTTTTCTTCTAAGAAGAGATTCCAAATCACTTACTCCATTTTTTAAACCTTCTCTATGGCTGCGCATCCCACACTAATTTGTTAAGAATGGAAAACATTGGAAAATAGTTTTCAAACTTAGGAGTAAAGTTTATTTTAATGTGAAGATATTCTTAATAAATTGGCAAATCTAATAGTCAAATTAAAAATTATGTGAATATCCACTGCCTTTAAATTGTTTGGATGTATGGAGTGATGACGTTTGTATTCCCAAGTAACGACCACACGCGATGGGGCCCTGCTCTCCTGGAGATGGTTGAACACCTGCCTATCCATAGGAAATCATGATTTTTTGCCTTCAATATTAAACTGTGTTTATTTCAACCCATGAGTTTTCCAGCTTTTACCCTTCCAATTCTTTCCCTGATCCCAGTGGTGGGGAAGTGATCAAGGGACTGTCTGGGGCTTGGTTGATGTTTGGGGTTAAACCACAATAGACATTCATAAATAAATCTAGCAATCAATTTTAAAACCTAACAGCTAAATAAATGGATAGAATTGACCTCGATGAGAAGCCTACTACACTCAAGAAAAAGGCATGTCACAAGGGACTACAAAATATTGAGCAGTGTAATCCACTGGAGCAACTACCAAAATCAGAACACTCTAGGCAAATAAAGTTTTATAATGCAAGCCATGGTGTTGAGAAATGGTCTTCAACAGAAAAGGTGCAAACTATTGCAGGTGCATAAAGTAATTTAAATTTATAATGCTCAGCACTGCAGTTGATCTGCATATTCTATTATTGGCTGCAGAATCAGCTGCCCTCACCATCCTCCAGTGCCGCTGCAACATATCTGAATTCTTGTGTCGGCTTGAGTTGTTGCAAATGTCCTTTTTGCATCATTTGGCTTTATTTATTTTTATATATGAAAGGGAATTATCACAGAAAACTCTGCAGCTGATAAAGTTGTGGGGGGTCAGGGACTTAGCAATAGTATAGTGTTGCAGCTAAAAGCACTAAGGTATTTTCTGTGGATCAAAGAAAGCACATTTGTCCATTACTTTATAACTAGTGATTTTTCCCAAATCATGGAGAAGGGATTCCTTCACTGTTCTGCAAATAGTTGAGAAAGAGATCTTCTCTGTCTTCTTTGGGACCAATTTCCCTCTAAGCCACAAGTGTGGTCCAGTGAGAAGGCAGCCTGTGACAGTGAGTCATTGGTGATCACAATGCATTGGTGCTGTTTCTGAATGGTCAACAGCCAATGTGAGTCAGTTCTGTTGGATCATTTCATATTTTCAGCCAAAAATAAAATTTATTCATCTTTTCTCTTCTTTTTAGACACTTCTTGGACATTTAATAATATTTAAAGTCTATATGAGATTCCATGCAATCTCATATAGACTTGAAATATTATTAAAAATATAATAAGGGCTTAATAACAAAAGTTTGATCACTTTTACTGATAAACCAGCACAAACTGCACTGACTTACAGTATACTTCATTTCTACAGGGATGTCATTTTTATTTTAACATAACTGATATCTGAGAAAACAAGTGGTTGAACTCTGAGTTGCAGCTGAGCTCTGTAACCTCCTTCTTTCCAAAAGTCTAAGATGAAATAAAACTGGAGAAATGTTTTGTGTCTATAAAGGCACATTGTGCATCCTTACACGTAATGAGAACTTTGCTAAACACAAACCACTGAATTCTTCACTAAAACCTTGTGGATTCAAGTGTGATATTTCTGTTAATGGTATAGTCACTAGTTTATTCTGAAGGCTGTAGAGGAGAGACAGGTCCTTTTGGAAGACAATTCCATGTTAGGCCCTCAGGAGGTGATTCAGCCCATCCTTCCTTGAATATTAGAGGAGACAGGTATGGCTATATACAGAAAATCTTTTTGTTTAGATGCAATGAAATAGGAGATCATTCCAGATGGGAATACCTTTTCATCTTGAGGCTAATTCTCAGTTATCAGTGAAAATCCTGGGAACAATGCTGGAAGACACTTCAGCAAGAGCCAATCTGCCCACTGATGTGTTTTAAGGCAGGATCCAAAACACTTAATGCCTGACAGGTGTTTATTCAGCCTCTTTATTTAGGAATGATATTTCACCATCCTCTTCCTATTGCCATGAAAGAGGCTCAATACTTCATGTTGCGTTATCACCCTTTGAAGGGCAGCCTTGGAAGAACTGAAGACTGAAACAGAAAAAATGACCTAGAAGGTCTCAGTGACCTCCAGACTTCTGAATCTCACTCATAAGAAGTGCTTTATCTATCCTAAATGAGACACAAATCAGTTTTTTTACCTTTTCAATCACCTAAAATATAAACAATAATAAAGAACATATTAAATTCTCCTTAATTTTTTAGCATGTACTCAAAGCACCAAATACTAAAAAAAATCAAAGTGTCATCAAAAAAAGTATATTTAATCTCCTAAATAAACAGAGTAGGAATTTTTTTTTTAATATCCAGTATTTCAGATAAGATCACAACATTTAATTTAGTGGGTGAAACTCCATATGCTGTATCCACCACAGAAATTTTATACTTTTACTTTTTAAGCAATGCTTTCGTAAATTATGCACACCTCCCAGATGATTTTGAAGAAAAGGAAGTTTTGATATAATCCATGTTCATTTGCACTGTGTCTACCACTGACTAGATAGATACCTTGCCAACAACACTCACAGGCTCTTTTTTTGTCATTTTGTTAGTGGTGACCCATATATTCTTTCTTGCACTGTCAGGGTAGTTCATATCAGTGGATATCGTTTACTCTTCAGAGAAGCTTAGAAAATACACAAACACTCCTAATTAATAGGCTTTAGAAATATTTCCTGAGTTTTCATTAACCAAGAAGGCACAAAAAGCCAATGTTTACCAAAGATAATCAGGAAATTAGATGCAGTTCTAAAGAAACAAAATGGTAAGAAGTATACTGGGGCATTCATTATGATTTAAAAAATCATGAATTTCTTTCTTTAGATGCAGATAGATCCCACTTGAGTGCATGCAATTCAATAATGAAGAATCTATTCTGTCATTGAAAAAGGAGGGATTTATTCATGAAAGCTCTCGCTCTAATGAGGGTTGGCCTTGAATTGATTGGAAAATAGATCCACAAACTGCAGACAGCAACACATGAGAATTATATTTGTATCTGTAAAGATTATGTGATAATGTAGATATCTGTATGGGCATATGAGACCCTTATAATGCACTCAAATATGGGGTGTGGGCTGGAGTAAAGAAAGAAGGAGAAAATATTGGTGCAATTGCAGCATGACTAATTTATTTCATGTTGTTAGTCTTTTCTATTTTAATTACATGCGGAAAAGGATCTCTAATTCAAAGATAAAATGAATACCATGTACACATTTATACTGCTGAAAAGCTAATCAATTTTTTTAATAATAAAATCTTAATATGCAAGAATTTTTACAAAAAATTATTCGTGAAAGTCTGTAATGATTATATTGAAATTAAATAGACAAACACCAACAGGTACTTTACATTGTTATTTTTTATAGATTCTACTGTTTCTTTTGATGATACCATAAATGTTTAGAGCAATCTGTTTACAATGTTATGTTCTATTTTAGATATAGAACTTGTTTTTTAAAATATATTTTCCACAAAATCACATACAAAAATTGTGAAAGAAACTGGTCTTTTCTCTAGTTAATCCTAAGTACAAAGTTTATCAGTCAGCAAGAAATAGTGATATTTGAGCAGGTAGATATTTCATACACTTGTTTAAAACTATTGTAGGACCAAGACGATTGAATAAAACTCCTTGCTATGCTGGTGAATTTTAAGCCCTTAAAAATTTCCTTTTCAAATGATTAAAATGTGTATGAAAAATGCCTGAAGTCTTGTTGTTATATGCGACTTTAAATTATTACACATGTACTTTTTCCTCACATAGTATGCACCCGAAACATAAACCATCTTTACCTGTTTTCTGTTTGCATGTCCAGCTTTGCTACAGCTCATGATCTGAGAAGGGACAAATACCCATCTGGTGAAAAAGGAAATAGATAATTGACTTCAACTGAAAATGGCAATTTATGCCAAATGCAAGTTTGTCCCAAGGTCTCTTCATGCAATGTTTTTTTAGGATATGTTGTAATCAAGTGTAAATATTAGTTGCTATCCAACTAACTTCTTCAAAGTGGAATGTATGATATCACAGTGGCTGAGCTTCCCACTTCTGGAACTACGATAAGACTGGGGGTAAGAACTATCAATTTCTTGTACACAAGACTTGCAAAGGTTTGCTGGTTACTAGCACAAACTGTAGAAAATTACTCTTTACCCTGAATCCTAGAGAGTTGTCCATGTGTGTGATTTATTCTAAAATCACATGTAAAGCCATAATTTAATCTCTTTAGTTCACAGAATAAGAATATGCACTGCACTATTTGAAATTCTGCAACTGGTTTTAATAGAAGAATAACATTCAGGAAACATAGTTTAAAAAATCCTTTCATTATCTCTTTTTAAGTATGGAGATAGAGTGTTGAGAGGTGGAAAGGAGGAGTACAGGCTGTAGGGAGATGGGTACAAAGTATTGCTGAATCTTCTCCTTCATAAAAGTTAATCCTCATCTGACAGAGTTTGGTTATTTTCTTTTTTTTTTCTTTTNTTTTTCTGAGATGAATAAGAGAGAAAATTGAACTTATTAAACAAGCTGCACTTTTGGCAAAATAGCCAACTAATCATAGCTCTGTTAACCAGCTGGCTATTAGATCAGCATTCCTAGCCTTGATTTTGGATTTCTGCAAATATTCGTGTATAATTTACCAGAAGACTACAGATAAAAGAAAACAAAAACTAATGAGACACTGCATGGTTTTAATTTTAAAATCCTATTATGACCAGAGTTCAGTTCGATATTTAGACACAAATGTTTGAAGCCAAAGGCACTGCTTGCAGCTTTCAAGTTAGCGTGCTGTGTTTACCTGAAAATATCCATTTGTTTGCCCAAACATCATCTCGATTAGAAATCAGGAATTCCCAGCTTCCATGTGTGAAGATTCAAAGTCAACCCTTGCATTTCCTAAAGTGGAGAAATTTGTACATTTCAAACCCTTGTAATCTGACACATGTTCTTCAAATGCATCCACCTTTGAGGTCAACAAACAGGTGCCAAACTAAACCAACTCCAGTTATGGATCTCCACTGTTTCTGTTTTTCTGGCTTTTTGAGTCATTTAATTTAATATTTACTATGCCTGTTACTGGTTCTTTATTTGTAGCTGTATCTGTAAGCCCTACATGTGTTAGAAACGGTACAGGTGCAGGCTACAGGATTCCTTTCTTCTGTCCTCCTCCTCCATCATTCCTACAAACTACGTATTATCTCCCTCAATGACCTCTGTTGAAATCATAAGAATAGTGTTCTAAGAGGGATTTTTCCTCAATTGATTTAATTTATAAGTACAGATTAAAAAAAAAAAATAGGGAAGTAAAAAGGCCACCTGAAAAAAAAAAAACCTAAAAAAAATCCAAACCACAAAAAATTGGAAGAAGAAATAAGAGTGTGTGAATAAAGAAATGTATCCTATGTAAATATAAAGATGTAAAGAGATGTAAAACGATCTCTTCTACGAAGACAGGCTGTGAGTGTTGGGGCTGTTCAAACTGGAGTAGAGATCCAGGGAGAACTCATAGCAACTCCCAGTACCTAAAGGGGCTACAAGAGAGGTAAAAAGGGACACGTTACAAGGGCCTGTAGTGACAGGACAATGGTCAATGTCTTTAATGCGAAAGACAGTAGGTTTAGATGAGGCATAAGGAAGAAAATATTGACTGTGAGGGTGCTGAGACACTGGCACAGGTTGCCCAGAGAAGCTGTGGCTGCCCCATTGCTGGAAGTGTTCAAGGCCAGATTGGATGGGGGTCTGAGCAACCTGGTCTGGTGGAAGGTGTCCCTGCCCATGGCAGGGGAATTTGAACTAGATAATGTTTAAGGTCCCTTCCAACCCAAACCATCCTGTCATTCTGTGATGATCCTTTCTAAATGTTGGAAAAAGTTTTGAAGCCTGTACTTTTCTCAGTGTTAGACTTTAATTCCGGAAAAAGAGTGCTACAGTACTTTATCATCATTCACTAATCAGCTGCGACATGTAATTTGTATTCATATTCATGAGTCCTTTCCAATATTCTAGGTCAGCTTCACCTCACAAGCACAGAGACAAGAGCATCTGATTCAGGCACCATTGCTGAGAGTTACTGTGTGTAACCTTATGCCCTTTCTTTATTATATGTTATTGTTGCCTTTTTCATCCCGGCTAACAGACTGTCCACTAAAAGTTCAACAATATCATCCATCACTTCAAAACACTCTTACATATGACTTGTCTTACCCTGGCAGAAAGGGGTGAGAGATGATCTGAGACAAGTGTAATGGCTGACTACCTCCGTGTAGTCATTTTTAAACTCTCCAAGAACAGCATACAGAAGATGACCTCTCTTCCTGACCTAAATTGATCTCTGGAGCTAAATGGGGTCAAGCCTGGCCAGTCCTGGGAATGTAGAAATGCTTCTTACAGCAAAGCCGAAGCTTTGCATCGCTTCCAAAGCACAGTGCAGGCAACCCAAACGGCCTGGAGGCAGTTCTTGATGAGATGCTTTGTTCTGAGGAATATCCTTCCCCTAGAGGTAGTCGCTCTGGGCTAGGATGTACCTATTCATCCCAAACTGCTTGGATAGGAATAGAAAGGTTCCTGGCTGTCCTAAAAATTCCTACTGCAGTTTAACCAAATTTGGTTTTATATCAAGGGAGGGTCACATGAGAACGGTTGGATGACCAAAAGACAATTCGTCCTGCCTGGTCAGAGAAGCTGATAATGGAGCTCTGTTTTCAGTTCTACAGTTCTAGTCCAGGGAAAAGATAAATTTCCAGGATTGTGACTTGATAGTGAGAGCCAGAAAAAATAACAATCAAAATCTGTGATGAAAAAACTTCTGGAGATTTTTTTTTTATTAAGAAATCAAGGAAAATCATTGTTTTCTGGGGTTGTCCTGGGCCAGCTAAAATATCTTGTCACTGTGCCTTATTTCCCTGTTTAACTGGGCAGCAAACTCTGCAGGAGATGAGAGTAATACATTCTGAAACACTTTCTGCCTTGCTACCCTTCAGAGCTTATATTTTTAGCAGTATTACACCTTTCAGGTGCCTCACATGATGCCAGGAAATGCTCCTCGGTGTGGCTGAGTGGCTGTGTGGAAGCTGGCTGACATCCAGCCCTGCACACCCAGGAATGTTGTGTGAATCCTGTCTGCTGCAGGCTGCTGTGACACACACAGAACAGTCAGAGGGCTGGTGCGTGTTGGAGAAATGACATAAAAAATGTTAGAATGACAAGTAGAGCCAGAATGATTAACAAAAAGCTCCATGAGAAAATAATCATTCTCTATTAAAGGAGAATTATAATAAATATCCACTTGCTTTTTTCTGACTCTTAAGCTACAAATGAATGCTCAGTCTTTGGAAAACATGCTACATTGCTAATTTGAACTCTGCAAACTTCTGTGTACAGGCAGCCTGGGAGAAGCTGTGTGTGTTATTTCACACATATACACACATACACACACATACGTGTCAATCCTTAGAGATGACACTCCATGGTGCTACAACTATTCTATTTACTTTTTCCTATGCTAGAATTACCTTTCTGGAGTGGGATGAATTTTTCTTTCTCTTCCATATTTTCAATGTACATAATATAAGGACTGAAAACATTTTCTGCAAGTTATTTCTTATAAATCCCCTTATGTCTTCCTCATATAATTTTAAGAGAAATTTGCTTTTAAAATCCAGTTTAATACGTAAATCCTGAGTATGTAATTACAATTAGTGCAGCCTCTAAACCACTTAGCACGTTCCATGAGATTTTATTTACCCCTGCAATAGGAAGAAATATCACTTTTTTTGTTTACAGCTGAGGTAAGAGAGTGTGAGAAAGTAGATGATTTGCCCAAGGTCAGAAAGCAGCTTCAGGTACAGCAGGAAACTGGGTCCAAGGTACCCATCTTCCACGTGAAAACCTAACCAATGGACCATATGGTCCTTCTGATTGCCTGAAATAGTACACCCCAATGAACTGTTCAGAAAAAAAAAAATTCCCTACTTTCACATATTCAGAATTCCCATCAAACTTGTAGAAAGATTTTCTAATGTTTTTCAATGATGTCTATAAATCAAGATGTCATCTAGACAAATGATGACACATGCATCCACCAAATGGTGAGAAACTGTCATTCATTAATGCCATATAGACAGACGGTGCATTTGTCAGTACAGAAGAATGAGATTAAGAGTCATATATTCCTGCAGCTCATTGTAATGACACCTTGTCCTGCTGTTTTTTTTTTTTTGCAATTTCATTTTTAAGTTCTATCCCCATCTAATAATGCTTGCAGTGCAGCTGTAACTCATAACCATTTAAAGCCAAAGATTAGAAAAATGTTAAAACATTTAAATATAGTTAATGAGATCTGGTAAAAAGCAGTGATTATCTCTGCCTTATTTCAAGGAGGCAACACTTCCATGATGAGGATGGTTTCCCAACTGTCACAATGGCTTCCCCAGCTACATTATCCTGAATCACAGGTTTGAATCACAGCACAATCTATATATAATGATCTATTTTTATCAGTTACATGAAGATTATTCTGGTGGAATATTCAATAATATCTTAAAAGCAGAAATCTGCAGAGACTTTGTACAGCTAAAAGCTTTTCTTTCTTAGGTAAAGTCCTAATTTCGACCTCACATCAGTGCCACATTTTTGCGCATCTGGCTCACAAACACTAAGGAGGATGAATGAGCTATCAATGCATTATTTTGTGCAGTGGGTTCCAACAGCCACAGAAACTGTTCTGAGCATCAGGATGTTGTTAGTCTCACTGGCCCATAGTCAGATTGCCTAGAAGAGAGCCAAAGATGCACTTAAACACCTCCTGTGGTATATAAATTCAAAGGGGGATTGAATGACTGAAGACATGTGTGCTCTGAATTTGTTTGAGACTGAAGAGAACTAATCACAATGTTTGGGTGAAGCAGCCATAGCAAGCACTCTGTCTGACTTAGAAATCATGACTCCTTCTTCTCATTAGCTGAATATGGAGCCAGAGACTGTCAGCTCATAAAGTACCATCTGAATCACTCATTTCCCCTGCAGTAGGTGGCCTGAATACAGCTGTCTCCTTCCCTATCAGTAAAAATACTAATGCTGCAGGATAAATACGAGGCTATGAAGTCTACAGACAGCGTGGGAGGTGAGTTATTGCTGACTGTGAGGCAGCGCCATCTCTCCAATAACAGAATTATTAAGATGAGAATCCAGCCTCAAGGAGACACTCTACAATTCATAAACATCTCTTCCATTTGTTTTTGCAAACAACACTGTATTCTTTTACAAGACTATTTCCTCCCAAGACATTTACTTGTTGCTCCCTTACATGCTACTACTACAAGCTGATCTCCTGTTGCTGCTTGTGCCTCACCACGATGCTTCTGTTGGAGTTGGTGACATAGAAGTAATAGAGAGAAGAAAAGAAGCAACAAAGATGTTTTATTTTTCTCTCAGTATAATTTTATCCTGTTTTGTGGTGTGTCTGGATTATTTTTTTTTTGTCTCAATATAATTATATCCTGTTTTGTGGTGTGTTTGGGTGAACACACACTACCTTGGGCCTCTTCAAGATCAAATCTTAAAAAAAATATTGGAGGCAGATCTTGGGAAACACAAGTCAATACTTCCAGCTGCAAATGTCCTCACCTTCTTCATTATGAACTTATGATTATGAATATTCACCTTGCTTTAGTGATTTCTGGGTCTCCTATGACACTTTCACCTTGTTGTGACTATTGGCTCTGTTCAAGTAGAAGCAGCATTAAAACCTTGTTAACAAAGAAGAGATTCAAGTTACAAAATATTACAGCTGCAAAAGTAGGATGACTGCTTTAAAACACTCTGTAACACTTAAGGTTGTCTTTAAAGTATGAGTGACTTGATCTGCATCCTGCTTGGACTGGTGTAAATCAGCAGGAGCTCCACTGGTCTCAATAAAGCTGTGTTGTTGCAATCAAAAGATTAGAGCCCCGTGTCTGCTTCCCACACACTAGACCGTGTGTGAGTTCCGATCTATCTGTTTTATAAATCATTAATGGAAGGGGAATACTTTTTTTTTATTAACATATATTTTACCACAAGTGCTGATTAGAGGGACACATTTTTCTAAAATTCCTTTCCTTTTTAAATTGCAGTGCAAACAGCTTCTCAGAATCATTGCCCCAGGTTCAGAAAGTGATGATTAAAGAGGTGTTCTAAATTCCCCCTTGGGTTCATTGGGAACTGAAATCAGCAAGACATGCAAAGATGATAGTGAAACAAGCCAGAAGAAGAATGGTTCAGAAAGGGAAATTAGTACCCATTTTCAGTGTTTTGGTCCTTTTTTGTTGTTGTTTCTGGTGGGATTTTTGGTGAGTGGGAATTCTTTAAAAAAAGAGAAAAAAATTGGGTTTTTTGTTTTCTGGTTTTAACACAAAGAGAAACACTGAGATGCTCCTTGCTGAGGATTATTTCAAGGGAATCCTTTTCTAAATGTTCAAGTAATGCAATATTTCAGAGACAAAAGTGCAAGAACAAATGTATATATTATAAACAAAATAGGATAAAAATATTAATAATATCTAAAATCTAAAGAAAATTTGAGATTATCTGGACTGACTGTGAAAAGACCTATGAATAAAGAAAAGTGAATGAAAATACTGATCAGCGACTAGAGACATAAAGTTAACTCCTTATTAGGCTGAGATGGTGTTGATCCAGCTCAGGGGACTCAATCTGCTGTAGTCCAAAGGGATGCTATTATCATAGCCATGAAAGCCTAAAGCAATTGCATCATCAAAGCTGGTTGATCTGATATGCCTCAAACTATCTAAATTATGTTTCAAAATGTTTTTGTATTAACATAACTTTTAAAGAGAAATCTTTATGAAAGATACACTTGTCAAATGTTAACTGAAACCATATAATTAGTTAAGGACAGATCTCTAATCATAGGTGTAGCAGCTGTTGAAAAAAAATTAAATCGCTGTCAACAAATATTCATTAGTTATGAGAAAATGCATTATTCAGTTCTACCAGTCTGTGTTTTGGGTCTAGGGATACCGTAGCCACAGAAGCAAAAAAGGAAAACCAACAAAGCTGCTGAAATATTAATCTTTTTCAGAGATAAGACTTATTTATTTTCTGAACTGTCAGTTTTATGATGAGAATATCCTTGAGTTTTCTTCACTTTCCAGGACAGTTTCCTTACTTCTTTCCCACAAACAACTTCTCTTTTCTTTCTGTAAAAGGACTTGTTTCAAAGATCTGAGTCTATCAAAGACGTTCCTGAGATGATTCATATTCTCTTTTCTGATTTTCACTTCAATACTTCAGCCTTAATTGTCATCCAAACTTACAGATATTTACACTACTTGAAAGCTTTAAGCTCCAAAAATAAAACAAATTATCTTCCATTTAAATATCTGAATATACTGAATTTAGGTGTATGGTAAACACACATGAACAATTCACTTATCCCAGTGTGAGCTTCCCTGCAGGGTGAACAGCAGGTACTTTTAGCTGTGTGTTGGCAGAAAAGGCCATGAGTGAAATCCATGTTGCTACAGATTCACTGCTTCCAGTAGCCCAAGGAAGTAAGTCAGTGACCACTGAGGTGTGTTGGACAATTTTTAAATCAGATTTCTTTGGTTGCAACATAGTGCACTATTTAATTTCTGTTCAAAGTGCACTATTGAATTCATAGCAGCTAGGTGGGAATGTTACTGCACTCAAAGAGCAGGGAAAAGAGAAGGAACAAGCAAAATTATACTTTCTTACAATTTTCCTTTCTCTTCCACCAACAGCTGACCAGAAAGGTTCACCCCATGCAGCCCTTGAAGGAAGTTCATGTTGCTGATGAAGTCCATGACAAGATATTATCACTTAGAACCAGAGAATCACTCAAGATGTATAGGGATTAAAATATGCAATTAACTTTCAGCTTTGAACTGCCATATTTCTACTTTTTGCCATATTTCTACTGCACAGAAATATGTGTGAATTCTCCATTAAACAAACAGAGTAAAAATAGCAGTTGCAAGAAGCTCTGGGCTGATGGATAAACAGATTGTCTACATACAATACACAGTAAATCTAATATTCCTGGTTATAAAAATCCTACGAACATATGTTTAAGTCCACCCAACATTTCTTGGAAGCATCAGACATGCTGCAGAGGGATTCAATTAATTAAAAGAAAATGCAGATGTCTGCAGCTGAACTAGTCACCCTAGACTCCCTCTAAATTCAATAGAGAGAAATGAGAGTTTCTAGTGTGCAATTCATCTCATCCTAAAGTACATGTCTAAAATAGATCAAATGAATTGCACATAAAAGTGCCTATTCTCTTCAATGGCTATAAAGGAATACCTAGAAACTATCCCTGCTGTAGATGTCTACATCAGAGATATCTAGAGTGTGATTGATTTTATCTTACTTTGGACATTTAAAGCATACGTGCCTACACTCCCATTATAAGCAATAGAGATTAATCCAGCCAAACAAATGAAAGTGTCTGTCTTAGGAGGAGAAGAAAGCCCTCCCCTAAACTTTGGTAAAATGATTGGCAGCCTTGTGCTGAGCTGAGTTTGTGCTAAGATAGAGGTGTCTTGCCTTCCTCATCCTACCCTATGAGCAGTTCATCGTGAGCAAAGCAAAACAGCTCAGTCTGCTGCAGAGTAGCCCTGGGAGAATTATTCAGTCACTTCCTGAAACAATCCATCAGTTGATCTCAACAGCCTCTACTGCAACATACTGGCTCTTATCATGGGATTTATTTTTCCTTACAGCCCTCAGGCTGGAATAGCAAAGCTACATGCAATTCAGCAGACACAGCATCAGTACAAGATGTGGACGTGAAACCTGAATTGTCCATCTCTGGGCAAGAGACCCAGTAGAGCACAAAATAAGTACTGAAAAACATTCTTCCAAGTAGTTCCAACTCTGCTATGAGACCTTTACTCTAACAGGAGCAATAGGCAAAGGTTGACTTGAATGCACATGTCCCCACATGAAATTCATTTCTTCGTCTAAAATTGTGTTGCAAATGCTTAATCTAGTGTCATATTAATGCATGAACCAAGAAATTGATTCTTTGGAAAAGTCAGATGCTTAATTTCAAAGTTTGAGGTACTAGAAAATAATCAGTTCTTAAATAAACGCTGTGGATGTCAGCAAAAAATATTTGCTTCCTTTTGACAGCACTTTATCTCCACTTCAATAGCTGATTTAACTTCAATCTTCTGTTATAAAATGTTTCAGCACTTTCCTGGTTTAAAGTATTGGAGTGTGAGTGCTTTGCAATTTATACAAATTTTTCTGTAACATACAATTAAAATCCCAAGCAATTATGAAGTTTAACATATTCTGAAGTTCCTTTAAAGAATGCAAGAGAAATGCATGATTACATGTGGTAGAGGCATATATAGTAAGATTAATAAGGGTGAAGAAGAAACTGTTAGTCACATAATTGGCAATAGTAAACCTTCTATTTTTATTGGTTAATATTTGATATGTTTTATAAATAAAACACTTCTAATCAAAATTACTGTTCCACATATTTTCTGGGGAGAGCTGAAGAACGTAAAATTTGGTTAATTCATCTTCTTAATGTATGTGCTATTAGATGACAATAAATGTGTTGCTAAAAAAGAAAAGAGAAAATATATTTCTAATTTTTTTATATTTATTTACTATATTTATCCATGTCAATCTATAACAACGATCAATATTGTCTTAACTTGTGTGATGGATTGACTCTGGCTGGATGCCAGGTACCCATCAAAGATACTCTATCTANTTGTGGATCGAGATAAAGGCAGGGAGAGATCACTCACCAGTGACCATAATGAGGGAAACAGAGTCATCTTAGGGAAGTTAGCTTGATGTATAACCATTAACATCAGAGTAGGGTAATGGAGAAATCAAAACAAATCTTAGAAATACTTTCTTCCTCCCTTCTTCCTGGGCTCAATTTCACTCCTGAATTTCTCTCTCTCCTCCACCCAGCAGAAAGGGGGAGCGGGGAACAGGGACTGTGGTCACTTCATCACACATTGCCTCTGCTGCTCTTTCCTCCTCAGGGGGAGGACTCCTCACAGTCTTCTCCTGCTCCAACACAGGGTCCCTATGTCAGGTACTCAGTTTTTCAGATCGCTACAGGTGAATGAGACAAGTTCCAATTTTAAAAAATCACCTATCATAAAACTGACTCCAAAACAAAGGAAAAAAATCTGCAGAATTCTTTCCTTACCTTTTCCTTATTCTCCTGGATGGGAAAAGTGTTGGCTGAAGAACTCAAGGAAGAAAGAGGTGTTTGTCTGTGTGAAACTCCTGTTTGTTCTTCTTTCCCTTTTTTTTTAATTAAAAACTTTTGATGAAAAACAGCATCAATCTAGAATATTTACAAGTGTCTTAAAAATTCCTATTTGAAACCAAAGAAGTGCATAAACAATTTTGTCAACATTTCTTGAAAAAATTGCAAGCTGTATAAGATGTCCACATTTTACGATGATTTTATCTGTAGTTCAGCGACACATGGAGCCATTTCATTATTTTCATGTTAATGCTTATGTGACACAACAATACTGCCTCTATATAGAAGCATCAGGAGTGGTTTACTACGATTTGATTTGTAGTAGTCTTAAAGAACAATTGTGAGATTCACTGTGGGTAACGAGTTGTGCTGGGTTTGTGTGGCAAGGTTTTGGTAACAGAGGCTACAGGGGTGGCTTTGGTGCAAAGCTGCTGGAAGCTTCCCCCCTGTCTGACAGAACCAATGCCAGCCAGCTCCAAGAGAAACCCACCACTGGCCAAGGCCAAGGCCATGAATAGACAAGGTAAATTACCCAGAAGATGATTGTAAGAGTCTGAAAACCAGCTTAGTTGGACATAAACTTGTGAAAGAAAATCACACCATAGAGGATTTCACCCATGTTCTTACATTTACTTGCAACAGATCTGTACTGTCTTAAAAAACTTCAGTATAATTAGATGAATCAGTTTATATATAAAATTGAAATTTTCCTCATTTGAAGATAGATATACTACTTTTGTACTGTCTTTGCGTTTTATATAAGATTTGGTCTTTGAGAGAACTTGCATAGGGGTCATAGCGTGAGTAAAAAAAATTGGCTTTCTGTAGAAATTTTTTATACAAATTGGATATTTAGCACCTTCATGAAGAAGCAAATGGAACTGGAGTTGTACTGATAAAATGCAGTTGATTCCTGCCCAACTGTATTCATGAGAAGTAAAAAAATATTTCTCTGTTAATGCGGCAAAACCCACAAAAGGAGTCTCAAATCCCAAAATCTAGACCACAATGAAGGAGGAGAATCATTATCAGAAGGATGCAGGAATAGGAAATTTTCTTGTTCATGTACGAGAATTACATATATAGAAAAACCTTAGGAGATCAGTCCATTTGTACTTTAAAGAGTATATATTAACAAGTTTCACCTTTCTGGAGAACTTCTGAATTGTGTGAAAGCAATTATTTGAAAAAACCACCAAGAATTAAGGAAATAATGAAGGTTAAAAAATCTATTACGTGTACTTTCCTCTCATTTTGCTAGATGAATTTAGGAATGAGAGACCACTTAAAATGTTTTTAAAAGAATATAGACACAAATGAACCGTGATTTTCCTCTTTGCTAACATGTTTTTAAGTTCTATGTGAGATCACTTACAGTCAACTTTTCCAAGTGCATAAAAAGAAATGAAGTTTGAAGATTCATAAGATTAAACCAAACATGCTCTACAGACAAAATGCCTTCCTACTCTGCACTTTGCATGAAGCTATACAGACAAACGAATGATCTCCTTCAAGGCATCTCCTTCAAGGATGAAGCCTTCTTATTCTAATCTTATAACACAGTAATGTTATTTACATTTGTACATTGATGCACAACTGAGTAGCTTCTTCACATTCCCGATCAGTAGCTACTTGTAATACCATGTTCAACAAGAGATCTACATTTGAGGAGACAAACTCAGACTTTTATTCCTTGCAACCTCAAAGAGGTTAAAAATATATTCCCTCTTTAACATTAAGGTGCATTGATCAGTGTGTTGGTATAGTAAATCTTCTCTATCTTTAACAGAAGCCTTTGATGAGGAAAGCATTCATCACAAAGAATCAATCCACAAAACCCACAAATGACCAGCTGAAATTACCGACCAATAACCAATATCTCCTTGCCTGCCCTGGCAACAGGACCTTTGGTCTATCAGAGGCCACCCTACCATATTTTATTCAATGTGAGTTTCAAATATATGCTTTAATGCAGTAATGTAATGACACTTTACAAGGTATTGAGGAGTGCAGGGATCTCAGGGTGCAGCTGCAGTGGGAGCTGTGGGTTGAGATCTGGGTGGCACAGCCCAAAGCATGAGGCTGTGAACTGCCAGCCCTTGGCACAACAAAGGGCACAGGGACCTGTGGTGGCCAGGAGACTGGACACTCAAAGGCACAACAGGAGCCAAGGACTCAGGAGGAAGAGTGAGACCTTTGTGCACCTAGACTGTGAGGGTATAAAAGCCCAGGAATTCCTTTGTTTGGGGTCCCTCCTGGGAAGCAGCTTGAGCTTCTTCCCTGTTACAAGGCCGTGAATAAACGACTTTATGGAATGAGGCAAATGAGGCTCTGCTATGGGAAACCTGGGGTGGGGCTGGTAAGAGAAGATGGTCTAACTGTCTGAGAGTGGGGTATGCAGGGAATCAAGCAAGGCACTCCTCGGCTCACTGGAGCCACCCACTGCAAAAGGGCTTAGGTCCCAGCAGCTGAAGTCTCTGGTGGTGGCAGTGTGACTGCCAGAGTGCCCCCTGAATGGTCAGAAGGGGAAGATCCTTAACAAAGGCATCATGAACATGTGCTATAACAGTATATTTCCATACTGTCCCCTTGTAGGCGTGAATCAGGAAGCAGATGCCAGTGTTGTGACCTGAGTGAAAGGTGACAGCAACTGAGAGGCTCTTGCAGGAGAAGACCTTTACCTGTTGTCTCATAACACAGCTGCCCTTGCGACATGCAACCTTAAGGACCTTCTAGGAAGGACCACATACCAAAAATACTTCATGGAATCATAGAATCTCCTTAGAAGGGACCCACAAGCATTGTGTAGTCCACCTCCTGGCCCTGCACAGGACAGCCCCAAGAATCACACCTTGTTCCTGAGATCATTGTCCAAATATTTCTTCAATTCTGTCAGTCTTGGTGCTGTAACCACTTCCCTGGGGAGCCTGTTCCAGTGCCCAACCACCCTCTGGGTGAAGAACCTTGCTCTGAGCAATGTCAGTGACATGGCAGACAGAGCCCTGGAGGAGTGAGAAGACATATCCTGAAACTTCCCTGAAGCAAATACACGAGCAGAAGCTCAAGGGCACAGAAAAAGCTCAAGGAGAACTTAACCACCAGTGCTCTTTATACCCCCGTGGATGATGAAAAGACAACACCTGTCTGTCCATGTGGCATTGCAAACGATGGTTCCTGCCTTAAAAAAAGTAACAGTGCTGTCTTGATAAGGTGAATTGTATCTGTCTTTTTGGTCAAGAGGAAAAAGGGATCAAAAATGTAAACATACTTTTATACTTTCATTTCTCTGAGACAAAAAGCAAATGTGTTGTGTAGCTGTGCCTCAAAAGAAGACCTTTAATCAGCAAAATGCATCTGTGGTTCAAAGCCTTTCTTATGGTTGTCATAATTTTTATATATTAATTTTGCAGTTTTAAATTAATTTTGTCATACAATGGAAATATGAAATAAGGATTGATTTTGTTGTGTAGAAAGGAAAAGCTCATTGAAAACTCTTATCTTCCTTATCTTCTGAATTTTATTCCCCTTCCAGCAGTAAGAGACTATACAAAGCATATTTCTTTAGTAATATAAAAAACCTCATGTAATTCTGAGCTAGACCTTAAAAAATAAATAATTAATTATTATTAATAATGATGATATTAATACTGTTATCTACAGGTTACAGAGAAAATGGCAAATATGTTTAGCATTCAAAAGCTAGTCCCAATTTTGTAAGCTTTTATTTCAGAGGTGATACATTTGCTGCTTAACTGCATAGTGGGACAAGTCATATGCTACTACGAACAAAACCTAAATATACATAGAGCTTCATTACCCACCCTCAGCTATCAAATTCTAGTCCCTCAGGAACACTGAAGTAGTAAAAAGCATTGAAACATTTATTTTATGAATTTAATTATGAAAACACATCCCTGAGACTCAGTAACCTGAGGATGCTGCATAGACATGAAACAGCTCTCAAATGCCTTAAAATCAAATCTCCGGTTCTTTATCCTCACAACTGAGCAACTGATTTTTCTTTCACTCTAAATTCTGACCTGATCCTTCTCTGACTACTCAATGCAGTTCTACTAAGATTTCCCTATGAACTTCCCCAGCTACACTAATGGGATATTCCTAACACTGGTAATCTTTGAATTGGTTCTAGTTAACCTTTGTTGTGAAGGAGTATTTTAATGTACCCCACCTTTATTTCCTTATAATCTTTCCTATTCTGATGCTGACTGGAAAACACATTTTTTTAAGAACAGTGACTGTTTTCTTAAAAATAGTTAAAATCAAATGAAGATAAAATCTCGTAAATTGCAGAAAGAGGAGAGGAGAGGAGAGGAAAGGAAAAGGAAAAGAAAGGAAAGAAAAGAAAAGGAAAGAAAAGAAAAGAAAAAAGAAAA